>CM046431.1:29340370-29940370 GCA_025506505.1 Flaveria sonorensis | reverse complement strand
AATACTGTCTTGTCATAGTAGATGATTACTCCAGATTCACCTGTGTTTTCTTTCTACTTCACAAGTCAGAAACATTAGAAACCATTAAATCCTTTATCACTAAAATTGAGAATTAATTAGACCTTAAAGATAAATCTTTAAGAAGTGATAATGGTACTGAATTCAAAAATTACTCCATTTCTTCTTTTTGTGTAGAGAAAGAAATCAATCATCAATTCGGTTTAGCAAGGACTCCTCAGCAAAATAGAGTTGCTGAAAGGAGAAACAGACCATCCAACAACCTCAGATACCCTTACTCATCCATCATCACCCAACCAACTAATCACCAATCTTGAATCGACCATCCCAGTTAACCAGATTGAAACAACCGGAGTTCACAAATATCACCCTTTAGAAAATATCATAGGTGACCTCAGTACCAGATTGACACGTAGTCAATATGATATAGCAAACATTTGCTTGTATTCTTTCTTTCTATCACTAACTGTTTCGAAAAACATCACTGAAGCACTCAAAGGCAACAGGTGGATAATGCAAGAGGAATTACAACAATTCAGAAAACAAGAGGTATGGCAATTAGTTGACCTCCTAGAAGGTCACTATGCCATTGGCACAAGATGGCTGTTCAGAAACAAAGCTAATGATAGAGGGATTGTTATCAGAAACAAAGCAAGGCTCATAGCCCAAGGATATACTCAAGAGGAAGGCATTGACTATGATGATGTGTTTGCTCCTATAGCTAGACTTGAAGCCATCCGAGTGTTCCTTGCATATGCCTCATCTAAAAACTTCACTGTCTTCCAAATGGATGTCAAATGTGAATTCCTCTATGGAATGATAGATGAAGAGGTATATGTTGCTCAACCACCAGGGTTTAAAGACCTAGAATTCTCTCATAGAGTCTACAAGTTAGATAAAGCTATGTAAGGTCTTTATTAAGCACCTAGGAAGTGGTATGAAACTCTATCTAAGTTTCTGCTATAGAAAGAGTACACCCAAGGGAAGATAGATCAGACATTGTTCTTAAAGGGAAAAGAACAAGACTTGTTAGTGGTACAAGTCTACGTGGATGACATTATTCTTGGCTCTACCAACATACATCTTTGCAGAGAGTTTGAGACTTTTATGCAATCAAAATTCCAAATGAGCTTAATGGGAGAACTTACCTTCTTCCTTGGTCTTCAAGTTCAACAGTCTGCTGAAGGAATTTTATCAACCAAAGCAAGTATGTGAATAAGATATTGAAGAAATAAAACATGTTTGATTGCACATCCAGGGAAACACCATTTGCAACTGGATTGAAGTTTGGCCCCTATCCAAAAGGCACATCAGTTGACTAGAAACTCTATAGATCCATGACAGGTTCGCTGATTTACCTAACTACAAGGAGACCAAACATCATGTATGCAGTTTGCATGTGTGCCAGATAGCAAGTAGATCCAAAGGAATCACACATAAATGCAGTAAAGAGAATTTTCAGATACTTAAAAGGCAAACCAGCACTTGGCCTATGGTATCCCAAAGATGGAGATTTCTCTTTATATGCATACACAGATAGTGCTTATGGAGGCTGCAACAATAACAAAAAATCCACTATAGGCGGTTGTCAATTTCGTGGATCAAGATTGATCTCCTGGCAGTGCAAGAAACAAACAAATGTCTTTGTGTCAATAGCTAAAGCAGAATACATAGTTGCTTCTGCATGCTATTATCAAGTGCTTTGGATTCAAAACCAAATGCTTGATTATGGCTTTAATTTTCTTAACACACCCACACACATTGACAATTTTGCTGCCATGTTTATCATTGACAATCCTGTTTAACATTCAAAAACCAAACATATTGATATTAGATACCACTTTTTGAGAGATTGCTCAGAAAAGGGTCTGATAAAATTGATCAAGGTCCATACAGACAATCAATTAGCTGACCTATTTACTAAACCATTTGATTCAACTAGATTTGAATTCTTGATTCAATCACTTGGTATGATCAACTATGAACCAAAAAAATAATGTTTTCAAAACATTAATATCAAAGAAGCTTGATTTTGTCAAATTCCAAGTTTAACATTAAACAATATCTTTCAAAATCAAGATATCAAACAAACATACATGTTTTCCATTCATAAACAATTTGAATCATACTTGACCACTCATGAGATATGATAGTACACTAGCTCTCTGCATTTGAGTCATTTTCCATTAATAAAGACTCCTTTGTTTGATATGTGGATAGGCTCATCATGGAACACCTAACATCACATACAACAATGCAGAACTAAATTCTTATAATTGTGTGGTCAACAACACACATCTTGGTTTATGGTGAGTATTGGTCTATCTAATACAGATTGCTTACTAAATAACTTCTATACACCAAGTGAAATAGTTTATAAATTGCTTAATCATGCAAGTATCTCATTTGTAATGAATTTTATAGACCTGGAGTACATTAAGGCATTCTTTGTTATGCTGAGCACAGACCTGAATGACCTACATTATTATCCAAAAAGATTCCCAATAAGAAACACATCCATCTTGGATGAACAATCAATAAAGTCTTCTAGACTACATTCCTTATGAATGAATCAAAAGAATCCAAAGAGGATTACCTTCCAAAGTGAAGTGAAAAAGAATCACAATGTGGATCAAACAACATGGATCAAGTTGAGCATTTATCATCCTAAGTAGCTAGGTCGTAAGTATAGAAAGTACTTTCTAGCATATCTTGAGAAGGGTTGATCTTAACATACAATCAGATGTTGGGAACATACAAATCATGTCAATAAACCCAAAACATGATAATCAGTCACTGTTTCAATCAATCATTAATACCATGCATGAGTTTAAGTGGATGACAATATCTACAATCAACATTGTATTAGTCTATGTCTATTCTCAAAATCATCAAAACAACTCAGTGAGGATTTAAGACTAGTATGATCTCAAGTTATGTGCAAATGATTCATGTCTAACCATGAAAATCAGTCACTTTTAGTTAGATAAAGTATTTCTAAATGTTTATCATGCAAACAATCAAATTGGAATTTGTTAATTTCCATTAAAACAAATTCAATTTTTTGTCATTTTATAATAGGTTTTTATAAATATGCAAAAATTTAGGGGGACAAAATAAACATGGAAATATCAAAGGCAGCAGAATATGTGTATAATCATACATTTTAAAATTTGAATTTTTAAAATTTTGAGTTTTAAATAAAGCCAAGTCAAGCCAGCACTTAAACACAACAGTTTGACACATATACATGCACAATATTGCTTATGAGTGATATTTTAATATCCATATATTGATCATGTTAAAATATTATAATTTTAACAAATAATCAAATTTTGAAACATTTCAAAATAATTTTCAAGCAAAACAGAAAAATTTTCTAAGTCTACATAGCGTATGTATTAATTTACATAGCTGATGAACAAAAAATTTCAAAACAAACATAATTTATTTAAATATTTGACAACTGTTTTCACAGCGTACAAAAAACCATACATCCGCTGTAGGTACAGTTAACCATCAAAACATGCATAATACACTAAGTGTATATAGCGGACAAACCAACATGCATCCGCTATGCACTAGTGAACATACAAGTGTTCATAGCGCATGATGTTGGTATGGCATCCGTTGTGAATACAGTGTTAAATCACACAGTACATTACTAACTTTAGCCATCCATTGTCGAAACAGTACAAGTTTACATAGCGTATGTACACAGGTAAGCATACGCTGTACATCATCATCAAGTATTCATAACACATGACAAGAAGTCATCCGGTGTGAATATCTTTTGAACAACCAAAGTGTACACAACGCATGAACAAATGATCATCCGCTGTGTCTAACCAAACAAACACAAGTATGCACAGTGCATGAACAAATGTCCATCCACTGTGAACATAGTACAACATTCAAAGTGTCCACGGCGCATCACCAAGTAGTCATCCGCTGTATACATAGTCAAACATTCAAAGGGTTCACAACATACAACTTAAAGTTGTACAGCGGATGCACTGTACCCACAGCGCATGTGTATTTCACAGCGCATGACTTAAAATTAAATTTTAAGTTAAACTATTCACACAGCTTACGGTCACACTGTACACACAGCAGATATTCATTTTGTCTGTTGTATATGTAGTCCAACATTATGATTTTTCATTCATCATGAGTGTGAGAGAGGCAAAATCAAATTTCTAAAATGTTCAACAGTGCACTAAACCCTGATCATTAACAAACCAAAATCTGTTTGATTTAACCATTGATTTACAATCAAATGGGTATAATAACATGATTCTAATCTTCAAACAACCATTGAAACATCCTATTCTTCGAATTTGGTTCTGACATTGTCAAACCTAAGTCGAATAATAAACTAAGATCAAACATGAATCTGATGATGTTTTAAATGAAATCAAACGTTGAATACATGATTAACAACCCTATTTGAATGTATTAGGACTGATTATATGAAGAAATTTTATTAAGTGTTCATCCAGTTTATGAACAATCATGATGTTTATGCCAAATTAGATAAAAATTTAATTTTGATTTTTGAAAAAGTTTAAAATGACTTAAAACTTGTTATAACTTTGCAAATATGTGCAAAAGTCAGTTCAAACATTTAAAATCAATTATTTTGGCATAACATTTACCATAACAACATTAAATGCTTATGCATTCAATGTGCATTGAATGGTAGCTGTTAACTTTAAAAAGTCAAACTAAAAATCTTAGTTGATAATGTTATGAACTAAAATCAGAATATGATTTGAAACAATAAACTCATTGTGATGAACCAAGCATGTTACAAAACAATTTGGATCACAGTAACTTGAAAACAACAAGATTTGCAAGTTTTAAAATTGATCAAATTTGACGTTTGAAAGTCAAACTACTCAAAATTTGGTAATGGTAAATTAACAAACATTTTGACATAATAAATGGGTTTAACATACATGATTCATCATCACATATCATACATCTGCCCAATAAACACATGACCAACAATTCATCACATTAAACATCATACATTATTATCAGACAAGTTACTATCACATTTTTCTTCATCATTGCAGATATGGCAAACTTAGTATTTGTTAGAGATCATAATCTCTACACATTTCTAAATCCTGATGTTGCAAAAGCGGAAAACTATAGAGACATTATACAAGCCATAAGACAAACAAGGCTTGTTCATGCTATGATAGCCAGGCCAGAGATATATGAGGACCATATTGTCCAATTTTGGACTATTGCTCATCTGGAGCAGATGAATGACCAACAAGTTATTGTGTCTAACATACATGATCAACTGATTATCACCACAGAGGAATTTATAAGGAGAGTGTTGTAACTTGGTGAAGAAAATACTAAAGGTCCAGTAGAATTTGATGAAAACTATGTGTTACATGTTTTTCAGGCATATTGTTTACACTAGTACCATTAAGAGAAAACAGATCAAGAAGTCTTACATATATGCACAGTTTAGATTTCTAACGCATACATATCAGAAGATTATGACCAACAGGAAGACTGGCTGGGATGCCACTTCACTAAGAAGTTCTTCAGCTATTGCTAGTATTATAGCAAGGAGACCTTTCAATTTTGCTGCTCAAGTCTTGAATGGGATGATTTATAATCTAACAGAAGTGAGGAATAAATTCCAAATGTACCCTAGATTCCTCCAAATGATCATTGATGATCTACTTCCTAACCAAGAGAAGGTGCTATCTTCCAACCTGTTCATTTCAATGAACATGTTTTTAATAGAATCAAGTCAAGCCTTTATCAAGGATATAAGGTTCCTCTTCCACCTCATATGATTGAACAAGACATACCTATTCCTAAAGTATTTCTAAGGATTCCAGGTCAGGGAGAACCTACCATGATTTTCCAAAATGTCATTCATCAGCACCAATCATCCAACCTGCTCTAATCATTCAAGAAGAACAAGCTGAACCCATCCTAGAACCAATCATTGAGCAAGAACAAGCACAAGAAGATGTACCAGAACAAGAACCGCTTCATGTTGAATATCACTTCCCTTCTCCACCCCAAAGCCTAACATTTTCTTATCAGCAAACATTGTCATCTCTTTTAAGAGACATCGATGAATCACTAGCAGAACCAGCAACTCATCAAGAAGAAGTTAGAACATCATCTATGCATGAACATATGCAAGAAGAACAAAGTGTTCATGTTGAGCATTCTGAACATGAAGAACAAGCAAGTGAAGTACCTACTGAGGAAGAGAAAGAGTACTCAAAGGTCTTCATATTCACTGAATATAACAATTTGATTGAAAAATCAATCAACAGAGCAAGGAAGTTGAAAGAAAAATTGAAGATTAAAGATGAAGAGATTGAGAAACTTTCTGCTGATCAAATGGCACAAAAGTTGATTGTTCAATTCCTAGAACAACAACTAGATCAATCAAGGGAAAAAGTGAAAGCAAAGGATCAAGATCTTAACAGTACAAGATTAGATGTTGCTTATTTGATAGAGCAGATAGATGCTAAAGATTCTGAGATAGATGAGTTGAAGAAGAAGATCTATGCTCAAGAAGAAGAGATAAAAAGGCTAAACAGAGAATTGGATCATACTAACACTCATCTGAATGAGGAAGAACATTCAGAAGGTCTAGAACAAGACCTGAGTGATGAGTTTGTTGAACAAATAATGTCTCAAGATGAAGAAACCAGCCCAGGGGAAACTAAAAAGGCCATCATTATCCCTAAGGAGACTCTTTCAATGGATGAATTAAATGAAACAACAAATCCATTTGAAAACATACATTACTCACCCATTCTTAGACAACACTTTCACACTTTTGAGGCTCAAACAGCAAAATCAAGCATCATACATATCCACCCTCTGTCAGAAAAACAAAAGGAGTTAATTAGACAGTTTGCTAAATCAATGAAGGAGCAAACTCAATCATCAAAAGATCAAGCATCATCCTTACAACCTCAAATGAAAACCTATGAGAGGAAAAGAAAGAGACTGTATTTTGCCTCCTTGAAAGGAAAACAAATGGCTCAAGAGTTGGAAGAGCCTGAGTCCCCTCCACTAAAACTTCTCAAGGTTAAAGCTGAACCTCTTAATGAAGCTAAACTAAAATATAAAGAAACAGAGGCTGTTATATTAGAAGAAGGTGAAATCAATCAAAAACAAGACAAGCAAATAGAGCCAATTATCATATTGAGTGATTCTGATGATGATGATAAAGAAAGAGATGAAGAGGAGATGCAAAACATACAAGATTTGTTCCATAATGATCCTAAAACACTAATGGGAATTTAATTAGCTTCAAGAGGATTTCCCTATGACTCATTCATGCAACTTAACCTCTCTGAGGTTAAAGACTTGCTCAAGGACTTCCAAGAAGTAATGAAAAATGAATCTGAGCAAACTTATAGGAGATACAAAGAGATCAAAGATCAATAGGAATTTCAAAAGAACCTGCCCAAGGATCCATAAATTGAGAAAATGACCAACTACTAGGTAAAAAGATGGTTGAGTCACACAAGAATGCCATATAGCTTATATGTAGGAAAATCTTTATCTTAGATGAAGGATATGGCTAGAGAAATTTACAAGAACATGCTGGCCAGTACTCTGAAGCCACAAAGCTCTAGACCTCATCCTGCTTCATCTCTATCAACCTATCATCAAGCTCCACCTGAGCTTCATCTTATAGAACAGCCTAGGCTGTTCATGCCTCACAGGCTATGGCTAGAAGAAAATGAGGTGAGAGAAATGATAAATGAAAACACCAATTTTGTCAAGGTGTATGACAAAATAACATTGACAACATCTACTAATGTAAGAAAGATAGTTGCATGGAAATATGATGAAATCTGGGATGCAGTACTAATAAAGAGAGTATCTGGCCTAGTCTAGTACCTATCATACATATCCCAACTGGGAATGCTGAGCTATGAGGATAGACCAGACCTGATGCAATTGAGGATGGTCATCATACAAATAATCCTAGGGGAGCAGATTTCTATCATATATGAGAGCTTACATGAACAGAAACTATCATGAGATGAAGGCAAAAGTAGATAGAGAAGAAAAACTTCACATTGCAAAGCTTAGAAGAGAACAACAAGCAACTAGCAAAAAGAAACAAACGAGTGAAGAACAAACAGAGCAGCTAGATAGTGAACTACTTGAAAGAGTTGGATATCCTTTAAGACCATCTGATTTGAAGTTGATTATGAAGAAGATTGATGGTAACCAGAACAATCATCCAATAACCAAGTGGTATTATGATGAAAACCACTTTGAAGTGGTTTTGAAGAGAAAGCTTGAAGGTTAAGAAGCAGCAGACATCAAACTTTTTGACCCTGTTGAGATAAAACTCTTACATCCTTCTTATGTCTCATTTTTGAAGACCAAATCATTCCCTGCTATAGAAGATGTTCTATGCAAGGGTGATTGCTGTTTTATTAACATGTTGAGAATTTTGGGGACTGTATATGTGAATGCTACTCTTAAACAAAGAATTAAGACAAATAAGCAATTTTCAACACACATAGAAGGTATCACTGGCCTGAGGATCTTAGACAACAACCTGGAAGTTCTAAAGGGGAATCATGTTGTAACCATATTGGTTAGCAACATTGATGTGCAAATTCTATATTTTCCTACCCTAGAACAGATGGTTCATCTCTCCATCCACTGCAAGTATGATGATCAGAACAGTGCAGTACAATACTTTGCTGAACATATAGTCAACTGCAGAAATGCTTTAAAGATCACTCCTTTGACTGACCAAGTAAAGAAAGCAGAAAAAGATCAGATTATTGAGCAGGATGTAAAAGAGTCACTGAAGGCCACAGCTAAAGTACAGAAGATTGTTGCGAAGCTGGACCATATCATTCTTAAAGGTTATCTAACAGACAAACAAACAAACAAAAACAAACAAAAATATGTAACCTTTCAAACAAACAAACAAACAAACAAATCACACATAACAAACAATAAACACATCAGAGCATTAATCATTCATCAAAATCATACATATCATCAAACATAACATCAATCATAAAATAACAAGCCAAACAAGCAAACATATATGATTCAAAGCATACAAGGAAAACTGATTACACATATGTAATCAGTGATCATACAAACATGCAATCATACATGTAATCATGCAAAACACTCAATCATGCTAATTATTCAATACAAACACAAACACACATTATTACTAACAAAAATAACATTAACAAGCAAACATTAAAGCATGGCAACATCATCCTTAGGGGGAGTATTATTGGACTCAACAAGTACATTGAAGGATAATGCTTGTCATAATCAAACATAATGTGTTCTAACATTCAAACAACCATTGACTAACATTCAAACATCATTAACATTCATATCAAAGACTAATTATTGCTTAAATTACAAATAACACCAGAGCACCCCAGGGAAAGATACTCGGTCGGATGAAACCCTTATCCATAAACTCTTGTAACTTAACCATCAGTTCCTTCATTTCTGATGGAGCCAATCGATACGGTGCTTTGGCAACAGGTTGAGCACCAGGTTTCAAATCGATTTGAAACTCGATCTCACGGTCCGGTGGCACACTTGGTAAATCTTATGGGAATACGTCTGGAAAGTCACACACAACTGGTACGTCGGATAATTATGGTACTGACACATCCACATCCTTCACGTAAGCCAGGTAGGCGCTGCATCCATGTTTCATGCACTTCTCTGCCACCACAATTGAAATCACCTTTGGAACCATAGTAACTGGATCACCGTAGATCGTTACCGAACTCCCATCAGGCTCTGTCAGTTGGATCATCTTCTTGCTACACATAATATTTACCTCATAGGCTGCTAAGCAATCCATCCCTAGAACTACATCGAATCCACCTAGGGGCATCACAAATAGTTTAGCAGAGAACCTATGGCCTTTCTATTCTATGTCACAATCCTCTATCAAATTGGAAATCCTGGTAGACTTACCAATGGCAGTTTCTACATCGAAGGGCTCATCAATGCTTCTACTACTAACGGGCAACTTAGCACAGAAAGTAGCATAAATGAAACTCCTACTAGCACCAGAATCAAATTACATAGAGGCACAAGTTTGGTTTACTAGAAACATACCTAACACAACATCGGGGTCCACTCTAGCCTCCTCCCAGGTCATCGCGAATGCTCTAGCGCTTGCCCTCTGCCCTTTAATTTTGGTCCCCTTCTTCGCCCCAGAACTTTCAGCCCTTGGCTTCTTGCAATCCCTGCTCATATGGCCTTCTTCATCGTAGTTGTAGCACCTCATCGCCTTACAATCCCTTGCCACATGACAAGGCTTCCCATATTTGAAGCAAACGTTCAGTCCCCACTTGCATTCTCCCGTATGCTCCTTCCCGCACTTGCAACACTTCTTCATTCCCGTGCCTGCCGACACTACCCTTCGATCATCCACCCTTGCCTTCTTATTGTTCGGGGTGAAACCACCACGACCAAATCGTTTCCTGTCCCATTTCCTGTCACCACCACTCTTCTTGCTCACCTCCACCACCACCACTTCTTCTCTCTCATCATATAGCCTTCCTACCAGATCAACCACCGACCTAAACTTACTCGACCGGGCGGCAATCATGTGCCTATGGATATCTGCCGGCAAACCCTGTATGTACCTCTCAATCTTTCTCGACACTGGCATCACCTGGTCTGGAACCAGCCTCGCCATCTCGTTACTTAGTCGTGTATTGCTGGTGTGTCATAGTTCTCGCCTCTAACTATAAGAACTCCCTCTCTATCTTGTCAAGTTCTCTATGAGGACAGAACTCCTCGATCATCATCTTCTTCAGTTCACTCCACCTCATTCTCCTGATAACCCTGCTACCCTCAGCCTAGATAATATTATCCCACCAACATAAAGCCGAGTCCACGAATGAATGGGTAGCAAACTTTACCTTCTGGTCCTCCCTACATTCACTGTTCTCTAACATAGCCTCCATCTCTCTCACCCAACTGTGAGCAGCAGCAACATTACCATTTCCATCAAAAGTTAAGGGCTTGCATCTCTGGAATGCCCCGTAACTACATCCCTTCGCAGTCTCCTGCACTGCTTCCTCCTCCACATCACTGGAGGCAACCATCTCGGTATCTAGTCGTTCCTCTTCATCATGACCCCTATCATCCCTCCTTCTCCCAGCAGTTTTCTTTCTCACCTCCTCTTTCTCCTTCTTTTCATCTTCTCTCACCACACGAATGACCTCGGTCACCACAGACGGCAGGATCGTCTGCATGACCTGATGCACTTCCTCCACAACTGCCTCCTTTACTGAGGCTCTCAAGTTGGCAATCTCATCACCACCCTCCTGGTGATGAAGCTCCATCTTAGCAGGAGCCGTCTCTGCAGTCTTAGTCTTGTTCCTCGTGACACGTGGTCCAGTACCATGGCCACCCTGTACTCCTCCTCGAGAAGCTTTCGATGATCTACCACCAACCATCTTCTAAACACTATAACATTCAAACACCAATACGGTCGTTCAAGGTAATAGCTCAGTTTATGTCAAGTATAGTAAGTCCCTAATTATAGTGGCCAGTTGTGATAAGCCACTTACTTTACTTTTCATCTCCCAAGCATTTCCTATCCTGACGGCATCAGTATTCAAATCTACTAAGGGCACCTAAATCAAATAACATATGTACATAATACCTGTTAACATTTAAGAAAACAAATTACCTGATGGCATGCTGCTACTTAGGCTGGCATCCCTCCATTCGGTCCCATTCTCAGTTTAAGTTTAGGTTCTTTTAAAATACTTTACCCATTTCTCTTAAACTTTGGCTCTGATACCAACTTGTAAGGCCACGTTCCTGGAGACCTCACAGTTGTACAATCACAACATTTTTCATATAAAATAAATATATTTCATAAAAACATCGTAGTGGATTAGGTTATCAAAAACCATTCATGCATTAATACTTGATGTTATAATACATCATTGTATTTTAAAAGTTACAAAAAAAGAATCATTCAGTTGTATTACAAAACAACGATATCATTATGCATGAATGGATGCCAGTCTTTGCCTGCCAAGTAGCCACACCCTCGTGCCATCCCCAGCAACAAGTTACCTGCCAACTGAAAATGCATAAAAGTTAGCGTTGCTGAGTGAGTTCTAGTTTTAAAAAAATTAAAGTCCCTTGTTTATATATAAAAATATAATTTTCTTAAAATACTTCCTTTTCATAAAATCAATTTCTTCCTTACGTGTTCACGCATTATACATACAACAAGATAATATTCATTATTATCTTTCATCATTTTCTCATTCATTTCATACTTTCATCATTATCTTTCACTTTCTTCCGAACCAATGTGCAATACCCCGAACATTATGCACGAAGCTGTACTAGGCCTAGGGCCTATACATAGACCCCGAACATTGTGCATGAAGCTGGCTCCAGTACCTGGGGCAAGCAACAGGGGTCCCGTCAATCTCTAGGATTGACCCTGTGTGCATCCTTCGGGTTTGCTAACCACACACAGTTGAGCTGACAACCCAATGGCTGTAAACCTCCTTTCATTTGCTTGCAAGACTTTCATTCATTCGTTATGTTCCACTTTTCATTATCATTAATCTTTCGCTCCTTTTATGATAATACTTTACATATACGATCATAAACACACCTTGTAAAGTCACGTAATAATACGTAATATGGAACATAACAACAAGCCACAAACATGAAAAACACCAACAAACATAACCATCAAAACATCCCAGGGCTTACTCTTAAAATTTCTATTTCCCAAAATTTCAGAAAATTTTCTAAGGCACTCAGGCGCATGAGCACTATGAAGGCGCACGAGTACTATGTAGGCGCACGGGCACTTTAGGCGCATGAGGACACTTAGGTGCATGAGGAAACCTAGGCGCATGAGCACTACTTGGGCGCATGAGCCTTACTTAGGTGCATGAGCACTTAGGCGCATGAGGTACTGTTTGGGCGCATGAGGTACTGTTTGGGCACATGAACCTCACTTAGGCGTATGAGCAGTGGGCACAAGAGGTATTGTTTGGGCGCATGGGCAACACATAGACTTATGGGCAAAATTTCTAGGTGCATGAGAACTATATTAGGCGCATGACCAGGTACTTAGGCGCATGGACAAAATTCCAGGCGCATGGGCACTATGTTGGGAGCATGGGTAGTTGTAATTTCAAACTTGCACTATTTTTTAGACCCAATCATCATTTTAACATGTTCTTAACCTTAATCTAATATACCAAGAACCTAAAACAAGCATATAAACACGAAACACAACAAATCATACACAAACATACATTCACCCGTATAAACAGGGTATAAACATACGGTTAAACATGTTGAAATAAATAAAAAGTTAGTTACATCCATTTTCAGCCCCAAAACAAGTATAAAACATAAAAACCGGGGATCTAAAACTCACCTGCAGTAGCTTTCGAGCAAAACTCCTCCAAACTCGGATGCACTAGGAGTTCAAACACCTAAAACACACCAAAAACGCAGAACCGAACACAAAGAACACATAAGAATCGGTCTCGAAGCTGAAAACTCAGTTGAAACCGAACAAAAACATAAGAAGACACTCACCTTTGATGCTTTCTCTCACTAGAAACTGATGAAGCTATGTGTTTCTTCTTCCTTTCGCAGTTGAGAAGTAGCTGAACCAAGTAGTGGGCGGCCATGCTCTTTTAAACATAAAATAATAAAGTTTTTCCCTTACACAACTTTAGCCCCTCCACTTTGATAATTCACCTTTCTTTCTTTACACTTTCTTTCCTTTTTGTCTTTAATAAATTTTCGGGTGTTACACCTGGAGGCTGACAAACATAAATCTCCTCATCAATGTTCCCGTAGAGAAATGCACACTTCACGTCCATCTAAAAAACTTCGAAGTTTTTGTGAGCAGCATGAGCAAGAAAGATCCTGGTGGCTTCAATACGGGCAACCAGAGCAAACACTTTAGTGTAGTCAATTCCCTCTTCCTGAGCAAATCCCTGAACAACCAGTCTTGCTTTGTTTCTTATTACCACACCTCGATCATCTGGCTTGTTCCTGAATACCCATTTGGTACCAATGGGAAATTTGTTTGGAGGAAGATCAACTAACTCCCAAACTTTCAACTTCCTGAACTGCTGAAGCTCCAACTATATAGATTCAACCCAACTTAAGTCTTGAAGTGCTACTAAGATATTTTTGGGAACAATTTAGGATAAGAAACATGTATATAGACATTCATTTATCAATCCAGATTGACTTCGAGTCCTCACACCATCAGTAATAAAACCAATGATGTAATCATGTAGGTGATCTTTTAAGTTTTTAAAGTTAGTGTTAAGGGTTAATGGGTTTGATTGAGATGAGGATGTAGTTTGTGATGGTTGTGATGGTGAAGTTGGTTGTGATGGAGGAATTAGTTGAGGTGAAGATGTAGGAGGTGTAGGTGGAATATGAAATGGAGGTAGAGATGGAGGATCAATTGAAGGTTGTGGAACTGGTTCAGGTGGAGGAATGATTTGCATATTGGTTTGAGGAACGACATCATTGTCAAATACTAGAAGATTGAATGATTTGAAGATAGTGTTGGAGTGATAAAACCATTCCGGGTCTGACCCCATGTTTGGTGAATTAGACTCCTGCCAATCAACATAAAAAGATTCCTGCATAATACGCATTCTTTTGTTGTACACTCGATACGCCTTTTTTGAGGTAGAATAGCCAACAAACAAACATTCATTAGAGACAGCACCAAACTTTGACTTCTGTGCTTGAGTATTCAGCAAAGTAAATGAGCAACCAAATGGACGAAAGAAGTCAATCAAGGGTTTCCTTTTACGAAGAAGCTCATAAGGAGTCTTCATTTTGTCTTTCACAATAAGAACCTTGTTTAGTACATAGGATGCATAATTGACAGCTTCTGCCCAGAAAATAATTAGAAGCTTTGACTAAATCAGCATGGTTCTTGCTGCTTCAATAAGGGTTCGATTCTTCCTTTCAGCAACACCATTTTGTTGAGGTGTCCTAGCAGCACTGAACTATCTGAGAATCCCTTTGCTCGCACAGAAAGAATCAAAGATATGGTTTCTGAATTCAGTTCCATTATCACTTTGGATGGCCATCACTTTTCTTTTGTTGATGGTTTCAATTGAGAGGATCAGCTTCTGAAGCTCTTCTATAGTGTCTCGCTTGTGCGCTAGAAATCTTACCCAAGAGTATCTTGAACAATCATCTGTAACATCTAAACAATAAGATTTCTTAGCAATGGATTTAACACTAATAGGAACAAATAAATTAGTATGTAACAATTCAAGGGGTTTTGAAATTGTGTTTTCAAGCTTGAGCTTGTGTGGCCTTTTGTGCTATTTTCCTTGAGTACAAGCCATGCACTTTTCTACCATTGAAAAATCTTTAAGTGGTAGCCCCCTCACAAGATTTTTCTTAACCAATTTATTTATATTTTTAAAATTAACTTGTCCTAATCGTCTATGCCATAAAAAGGATTTAGAAGATGAAGCTTTTGACAGGAGACATGTCACAGTGGAGCTGGATTCGTTTGATCCCATATCCAGCAGATAAGTATCATTCTTTCTTGAAACACGCATAATCACTTAATCTTCTGGGATAATAAACTCTGGTTTGAGAAACAAGCATTCATTTGACATAAACAGCACTGGAATGTCTTTATCACAGATTTGTGATACACTAAACAGACTGAATGCCAGCTCTAGGACATAGTTCACTTTCTCCAAAGTCAATGAACCATTTAAGACTTCTCTCTAACCAATCATCTTTCCACCCTTCTTGTCTCCAGCAAATGCAACATATCCTCCATTTATTATTCGATAATTTGTAAGTAGGTCCTTCAACCTGGTCATATGCCTTGAACATCCGCTATTAATGTGCCAGAAGCTATTGGCAGCTTTTGTGGAATGATCCTGGCATTTGAACAAAAAATCATTAAGATTTGGAAATTGGGACCCAAGTTGTTACTTACTTAGGTCTCGAAATAGAAAAATTTTTACAGAAAAAATTATTTACAAAATGATTTAATCTACTTCCTAATAAACTATTATTTACATTTCTCCTAACATACTCAGGGCCATGTTTAATTACATGATCATCCTTTCCACATCTAAAACACTATGATTTTAAACCTTTCTTCTTACAATTTAAGACAGGAGCTTGATCTGTTAATATCTCTTCCTCACATTCAGACATATGTGAATCAAAATCTCTATAAGAGTTATATAATTCTTTTGATTTTTCTTTTGTATCATTAATTTTAGTAGGTTTTGATTCATTTACATTAATATGACTGACATATGAGGAGGTTATCTCCTTCTCTTTAGGCTTAGAAATCCGAATTGGTGTAAAAGATGGAATTGGATGAGAGAAGAACTTTTCAAAACAATTTGATTTAGTTTGTCTTTCTGAAGCTATACTTGGACAAACATCATTTCTATTAACACAAGCATCTGAAACATCATGATTTGATTCATAAACATCTGAAGATGATCAAGTTGAACTAGAACTAGAACTACACATGCCATTTTCTGTAATAGAGTTTCGGAAAACAAATCTATTTAAACTATTATCTATTGAAGACTTTTTGGAATCAAAAATGCAAATACCAGAGCTGCCCAGACCACTACTTGCACCATAACCATACTCCTCGCGAATCTCCTTAAGATTTACTCCTTCTAAACCTGCATACAAACTATTAGTATCTTTTTAAATTAATTCATTAGTTGGATGAGGTGTAGGCATAGGAGAATAACACTAATTACTCGGAGGAGGATAAACATGAGTGGTTTCTTTGCTTCCCAAACCAGCCTTAATTTTAGCCCCCTATTGTTTCTTACAAAGATCCTCATGTTTCACCCCAGAGATTGTCCATTTTTCAAGTTTGGTTTTTAATTTGCTTGTTTCAAATTCAGCAAGTGCCAAACATTTTGCTAAAGCATTTATTTCAATATTTCTTTCCAAAAGATTTCTTTTTAAATGCTCATTTTCCTTTAAAGCTTCATTTAACTTGACAAAATATTTTGACTTATTTATTTTAAGTTCTTTGTAAATTTGTTTTAATTCCTTTTCATTTTCTAACAATAACCTGTTAGCTTTATAAACCCCAAATAAACGAATTTTGCATGAAGGGGAACACATGTCTTGGATTACCTCATAAGGAAGTCCCATAACTACGTTTTTAGTAGCTAGGGCTTTTTTGCATTGACAAACGGGTGTGTTCTTTTTGTATTCTTCCTCCTCCATTGCTTTCTTCCTTACTTTGTCAGCTTGACTTTCCTCTTCCTCTCCTTGATCACCAACTTTTAGTTTGACTTCCTCTTGCTTCAACTTCTTGTGGTTTACTGACTTCAACAGCTTCACAAACTATCACCTTTTCCTTAACAGCTTCATAACATCCCTTCTCTTCACCAACCTCAACAACCTTTTCTTCATGAACTTGAACATGTTGCACCCTATCTTCACAAATTGATTCATCTTGAATTTCACACCTGAATCTTTCAAAGAATCAAAATCTTCACCTGAATCCACATCACTATCCACCACCTCAGCCATCAGAGCATGATTAATCTCTTCTTCAGTTTCTTTGATTTCAGCACTCCAATCAAAGTTTATGATCAATGTTGTTTCCTTCTTTGGCTTGGCTTCTTCTTTGTCAGTGATCGGGATGACCTTTGAAGTTCCAGAAATTCCTGGTTCAGTGATAACTGAAGATGGACATTCTCTTTTGAAGTGGCCTAATTGTTTGCAGTTGAAACATCTCAATTTGCAAATCCAAGTTTTGAGTTTTGATTTTGATTGCCAAAGTTTTTCCTACCTGTTCTTTCCATAAACCTCCTTGCACGCAACATGAGCTTTACCATCTGCCACTGGATATCAGTTTCTTCCAAGTAATCAGGGTCCACCTAATACATATCTTCCATGGTCATTCCTTTTCCTTTCAACTCCCCTGCAACCAAAGCTTCATAACTGTGTACAAACATTCCAAACAGTGCCATTGTGTCTGACAGAACTTGAGCAGTGACTGATGCCTTTGAGCTTGAACTAACACTTGAAAGTCCACTACTAGACTTGTCTTACATGCCATATTCAAAAGACACACCATAAGCTACACCATACATTGAAGAGTTTGCAGCGGATGAAATCAATGCAGCATTTTGTGGATAAACTGTAGCTGGCACAATTGATTGATTGTATTCTCTCCTTTTCATGTCCAAATCAAATGACTTAAGTTTGTTGTTCATGTATGTTTATAATTAGCTAAGTTTTTTCCTGCTTCAACAATCTGACTTGCAAGCTCCATTGTTATGGAAAAGAGTCCAAAAGTTTTGCAACTTGTTCGTGATTACCCAAATGTTCATCATAATTCTTCAAGTTGCTTGAAATAGATAGAAAACTATTAGTAAGATCAGTAACGTTTTCATTTTTGTGTCCAACAAATGAATTAAACTCCTTTTCTGCTTGGGCTTTCTTGACCTTTTTCAAGTCTTCATTACCATCATAAAACTTGCACAAAGAATCATACAAGGATTTTGCATTCTTGTGTTTGGCAAAACGGTTGTAGATGTCTTGAGATAAACATAGAGTTAAAGCCCCAAATGCTTTCTGATCACGGTCGATTAACTTAAGGTCTCTTTCTGTAAAGGTTGATGGATCAGTGTTGGGTGAAGTAGTTTGACCGATAGTGATGGTAGGAGTATGTGGACCATTGACGATTGATTCCCACTGGTTGTGATTGGTGTAGTAGAAGAAGGCTTTCAAACAACGTTTCCAATCTTCAAAATTGTCACCATTGATAAGCCTCGGTGGCCTATTGGGTGCTACACATTCCAAGTCAGAAAGGGTGATGTTGGTTGTTGTCATTTTCAAATCAGAAGGTAATTTCGCTGAATACCTCTAATTTCATTGGATATCTCTAATTTCACTGATACTTTCGCTGGCACTTTCGCTGCTACTTTTTCTATGAGATTCGACAGCAGTTTCGCTCGGACAGATGAATGCTGAGAAACTCTAGTTTCGGTAACAGATTCGCTGAAACTAGTAGAACTTTTGTTCTGAGAACAATTTTGGAAGCACTTTCGCTTAGTTTGGCAATCAAAGGAGGTGAACTTTCGTTCAAAATGAGGTACTTTTGCTGAGCAACAAGTATCAATTTCCAGAATCACAAATTTGGTAGTTTCGCTGGAGACGCAGTAGTTTTGCTGGGTGAAACTGCAGCCCTTTTCGAATACTAAATCGATTAGAATTCACCCAAGACATAATGAATTTATGAGTGAATGATTTGGATAGCTTCATATGCAAATACCAGATGATTCTCAGTCGATTTCCATACCAAAAACATAGGAATAAAAAATGAATGGAATAGTGTTTTTGCTAAAAAAAACCCATCAAAAAGTTAACAAATCAAGAGCATTAAGGCTCTGATACCATATTGTTGGTCCATATAATCGATAATCAGTGCAAATGATTCATAAAACATAGAAATCCCACTGAATCAATAATAACTCTAACAATAACCCAATGAACAAGTTTTAAATATATTCAATAATCTCTAAACTCACACAATGAATATGAAACAAAGGCTCAAATATGATCAAAATAAGTTTCCAACCTAAAACACAGAATTGCAATAATAATATATCACTATTAGGGTTTGCAAAAATTTGCTTACAATGAATGAAACTTTCAATATATAAGCAGAACTAGTTTCGCTGACAGTTTCACTAACCAAAGCGAAACCGTCTAGACCAGCATCTAGTTTCACCCGGCAACGAAACAGAGTTTCGCCGGGTGAACCAGATCAGCTGACTACGAGCGAAAGTTAGTTTCACTCGTAGTTTCGCTGGGTAGAAAAACTACAAAATACAAAATACAAATGAAGTAAACTAACATTCATCCTATTACATAGATAAACAAAAATAAACATAAATAACAATGGTGTGTCCAACCTATTCTAGATCATCAATTGTCCTCCCCTGTATCGTGGTAGATAGTGCCTTCTCACCATCCATTATGACCTCTTGGAAGGTCCTCCAAAACTCCAAGAGTTGATCTTCATATAGTGGAGGGTCAATGGTGAGGGCGGTGAGGTAGGAAGAGCAGGAAAGAAAGTTGCAGATCCCAAAACCAAGGTCTTTCTCAGCGGATAATAGAGAAACCTGGTTGTGTTGCCTGTGTTGGTGCATGACAAAGGCTGGCTGGTTTTAGGGTTCAGGGTTGGCCCTTTTATGAATCTTTTATGAGAGTGATTGAAAGAACAACAAGGGTTTGTGGAGAATTTAGGGCTTGAGAATTCAGATGAAGAGGAAGAAGAGAGAGGGAGATCCATTGTAAAAGCTATTTATATGCTTGGATTTAAGACAATGTTATTATAAAAGATAAATTTGAAATCTTGATGTCGGTCTCACCTCTGAAAAACTGCCCAAAAAGGTAGTTATCTTGGAAGTTGAAAATCTTCCAAAGGTGATTTGTCTTCGGAAGCTTAGAGAAAGCTTCCAAATCTAAATTGACTATGGAAGATATTCCTTGTTTTGAGAAGAATTGCTTCAGAAGAAAATTTACTTAGAGTAATTTTGCTTCCGAGACAGATTTGGTTTCGGAAGACATTAAACTTCAGAAGTTTTACTCAAGGAGTGAATAAAACTTCTAAGACTTAATTATTTTAGAAAGAAAATTATCCTTTAAAACATATAAGTTCTTAGAAGCAGATTTAAGATTTGGAAGATGTATTAGAATTTCATTCGAGGCTAAATCCCTTAGTAATGTTAATGTTCTTTGTCTTTGAGTGATGCACTTGATAATCTGTAATTGAGATAGCACTATAGTTGGTCTTTATGGATAGGAGTCTTCTTGAAGTCGAATCCATAATCTAGCATCTGATTCTGAATCCAAAGCACTTGAGCACAGCAGCTTGTAGTAGCAATGTATTCAGTTTTAGCAGTTGATGCAGATACATAGGATTGTTTCTTAAATTTCCATAAGACTATCCTTCCACCAAGGAATTAACATCCCCTAGATGTAGACTTTTCAGTCATGTTGTAGCCACCATAGCCACTATTTGTATATGCATACTGATTGAAGTCCGAATTCTTTGGATACAAAAGTCGTAGTTTGGGAGCTCCTTTGAGATATCTAAGAATACTCTTGACAGATGCTAGGTGTGACATCTTGGGGTTGGCTTGATATCATGCACATATGCATGTAGCAAACATGATATCAGGCCTGTTGGCTGTTAGGTATATAAGAGACCCAATCATAGCCCTTTATAGATGTTCATCAACATACTCCACCTCAAGATTAGGTCCTAAGGAGTGGTTTCTGGCTATGGGAGTCTTAGCAACCTTACAATTAGTCAGATGAAATATGATTAGTATGTCTTGTACATACTTTGACTTGTTTATGAAGATGTCATTGTCAACCTGCTTCGCTTGAATTCCTAGAAAGAAATTGAGTTCCCCAATGGCACTCATTTCAAATATATTCTTAATCACCTTCTCAAACTCTTTGTAGAGCTTTTCATTAGTTGACCCAAAGATAATGTCATCAACATAAACTTGAACAAACATCAAGTCATTTCCTGTTCTTTTGATAAAGAGTGTGTTGTCAATAGTATCTCTTTTGTAACCATGTTGAAATAGTTACTGTGACACTATCTCATACCACTTCCTTGGTGCTTGATGCAGCCCATAAAGAGCTTTGTCAAGTTTGTAGACATAATCAGGATGATCTGGATCTTCAAAGCCAGGTGGTTGCTTGACATACACTTCTTTATCTATAACCCCATATAGAAAAGCACATTTGACATCAAGTTGGTAGACCTTGAAATCCTTGGATCTAGCAAAAGCAAGGAATATCCTTACAGCTTCAAGTCTTGATACAGGAGTAAAGACATTTATGTAGTCAATGCCTTCTTCTTGAGTGTACCCTTGGACTATCAGTCTTGCCTTGTTCTTGATGACATGCCCTCTTATCATATTTCTTGTTCCTAAAAACCCACTTGGTACCTATTGGCATCTTCCCAGAAGGAAGAGGACATAGGTTCCAAACACCTTGTATTTTGAATTGAAGAAGTTCCTCTTGCATTGCCTTAATCCAGCTTCCATCTCTCAAACCTTTATCAACTCTCTTTGGCTTAATCTGGGATAAGAAGCAAGAGTGCCGACAAACATTTTTATCATGGGTTTGTCCTCTTGTTCTCACCCCAATCTCAATATCTCCATTGATGTTTATGGTAGGATGTGACTTGCTGATTCTTAGTTGAGAAATCACAGCAACTTGATTTGATAGATCTAAATTTGAGAAACTTAGATCTTGTGATTGAGTATCTCCTACTACATCAGCACACCCATCAAGTGTGACTTGATCTAGAGAGTGTGTAACATCGTTGATGTTGTCTCCAGTGGAGTGGTTGTTAGCATCAAGGTATTCTTGATCACTTTCACAATCTCCATCTCCTCTTACATTGAAAATCCAAATATTTGAGTTTTTGCCTCATAGCTAGAATTTGTTGGCATCTCAGATGTATCAGCTAAAAAATTTGTCATGGTTGTGCTGACAGGATTTCCACTTTTAGGTTTTGTTACCACTAGTGCTGAAGAAATTTGAACTTTTGGTCTTCTCATCTCAAATCTTGGATCAGGATCTTGTCACACCCTCATTTCTACAAACGGGGTTTTACCTTTAGGCGCGTGACATACCAGGATCACAACTGTTAGTTACACCAAACAACATAATAATTACAAAACATAGTTGCTCATTAATGATAGAAATTCTCAAAAATAAAGTTAACAATGAAATTATTAAAATACTTGCGGAAGCGTAATTCAGTCATAATTCAAAGGGCGCAACATGCGCAAACCAATTAGAATGTAATCTGTAGAAAATTATAAACTGTTCATTTGACCCAAAAATGATGAATGTAGTAGTGAGATAATCCTAACCATGCGCACCTTAAGAACCTGAAAGAAACATGCTAAAGTGTCAACACAAGGTTGGTGAGTTCACAGGTTTTGATAAACAGTACATAAAAGAAAGCAGATCAAGTAAACAAAGTAATATCAGTAGATAGCTACTCTACATAGCAAGTTACATAGTGTATGAAGTTCGCAACCGAAGCTGACAATGTAAATGAATGCCTCGGCTATGGCTACCGGATCACAACAACAGAAATTAGGTCAATTAAACACCCGTTTGACGTGTAGTCGTGCTAGCGCGACTAGCCTGGGTGAGGTTTGTTAAACCTAGTAGATCTACTCAGAATTACCTTGCTAAAGTACATAAATTAACGGTTCGAAAGTAAGGACTTAATTTGGTACAACACTAGTAAACATGTGATAATACAGAAACACAGATCAAATGAAAGAACGTTTTAAAAAACATGTTTCTCTCCCCCCAAAAGAGTATGAGTAAAGTGAGGCTGAAAACTCACCTCGAAAGCACATCAATAAAGTAATGCAGAGAACAGGTAATTAGGTTCCCGAATAACCTGAATTTCAGTTAATATATAATTATCATTAATTATTGGATATTAACATAAGAATCGTATGGTTTCGCGTTCCATGACTCGGTTACGGTATCGGTTATAGGTATTTCCCCATTCCCAAACAAGCATAAGAACATACCAATTCACCTTGATTGCTTAACCCATGTATATCCGAGCCATATTTATAATGTGTACATACATCACACCCTTATAAAAAAAAGAAACTTATAATACTTAACACATGCAGAACACCTACTTATATATAATCCATATATATTACTCAAGATTAAATATAATTCATGCATAATACCCAGTCAATAATATCATATGCACATATGCCATCCATCAATTGTGATAATTCAAAGAAAGATCACAACATGGAGCCACACCCAAGCCACCACTCACCCGAACGCTAAACAATGGAAAGACACACCTACTACACACAAAACACACACCACACCAACAACACTTATGCACAGAAAGTAAAGCGCACCCACAATGCAAACCACACACACATACAATGCAATGAATCTGCATACCAAAACATAGCCATACACCTCCATGCATAACATGCATACCAAAACATATTCATACAATACAAAAGGCAGCCCACTATATATTCAACACCATACACACCTCATGATGAACACACACCACACGGCTGCCCCCCCCCCCCCCCCAAAACACACACACACAAAGGATCACACACATACGCAATATACACACACGCACACCATGAACATATACTGCCACCCATGCGCACAACAATCCAAAACCATGACCACACACACGTAGATTGCGTTAATACATACATCCACGCATAACATATAGATACATATAATGAATACATAAACGACCACGGCAACGCACAGAACACACACACGGCACAGACCCAAACCGAACATCAACCGGAATCTATCACTAATAACCGCAACCGAGATGAAACCGCAACCCACCGCATGAATAGCGAAAGGAAAGACGTACCGTATCGACAACAAGGCACGTGATCGCGGTGAAGGGACAGTCGCCGAAGCATGGGCTGTCGAGACTATTTGATAGCGTTCGAGAAGGGTGTCGGTGGCAGAAAGCTTCACGGTTGAATTAGAGTTATTGTTTAGAGGGTGCTTGGTCACGAAGCAGACTGTTAGTAGCGTTTTAAGGGTGGAGAAGGCTGCTGTTGGTCACCCGGGAGAATGGGTTTGCTATGATGGAGCTTTCGGGGAAGGAGGAAGAGAGTTAGGGTTTTCGAAGGGTGCGATGGCTGCAGGGTTACGGGAAGGAAGATGAGGTCGATGGGGGGTTGAATTTAGATAAGATTTTTTAGTTAATTACACATTAGCCCCTCATTTCCATGTTATTTGCATTGTTGGACTTAATTTGTTTTTGGTTAGTTTAGAGTTACGTAAAAATAATCATAATTATTATTATATTCATTTAGTAAAATGTGGTTTAATAAGTCATTATGTTAACTTGAAATTACGGAGTGTCACAACATCTCCTTGTTGAAAAAATTTTCATCCTGAAAATTTGAAAATCAGGTTTATGAAGAACACAAGATTCAGTTCGGCAATCTGTTGTAATGTACAAAGAATATTTTCAGAGGGTTTAGAATCAACACAAAAGGAAGAATTATACGGTTTCTCGGGAGTTGTGACAGATCTCCTATAGATATATTACCTGTTGTTCCCGAAACATCTTCACAAGATTTGTTAAAACAGTTGGTAACTAAATCAAGATCAAATAGCCAATCAGGACCAGAACCTTTCACACTTGGAGTGTGTTCATTGAAGGTCATATTAGCCGACTCCTCAACTAATCTAGTTTTGAGATTGTATACTCTATAAGCTTTAGCTTGAGAAGAGTATCCAATGAAAAGTCCATCATCTACATTCTTAGCAAATTTGACTATATGATCTTTGGTATTCAAGATGGTGCGTGGACATCGAAATGACCTGAGGAAACTAATGAAAGGTCTTCTTTTGTGTCATAGTTCATAAGGAATCTTAACATAAGTTTTGACTACTAAAACTTTGTTCTACACATAGCAGGCAGTGTTGATTGCCTCTGCCCAGAAGGTGATAGGCAAGATAGAGTTAGAGAGTATGATTCTTGCAGCCTCAATAAGTGTCCTATTTCTCCTTTCAGCAAAACCATTTTGTTAAGGACTTCTAAGAGTACTATATTGTCTTGAAATACCCTTTTCATCACAAAATGAATCAAGGATTTGGTTCTTGAATTCAGTTCCTTGATCACATCTAATGATCTTAACCTTGTGATTACATTGATTCTTAATTTTTAGAATGAAGGATCTTAAGATTTCAAGGGTCTCATCCTTACTTCTAAGAAAGAAGACCCAAGTATATCTCGTGAAATCATCTATGATCACAAGAAAGTATGAAGTTCTTCCTAAACTCATTACACTTATAGGGCCAAAGAGATTCATGTGTAATAAGTGTAAGGGAGTAGTGATGGAGTTAATTTCCTTTGGCTTGTGAGATACTTTATGTTGCTTCTCTTTCAGACATTCAACACAATGGTCATTACTTGTAAACTCTTTCTTTCGCATTCCAGATACCAAATCACTTTTAATTAGTTTATTCATGTTCCTAAAGTTTACATGACACATTCTTTTATGCCAAAGGCATGACCCATCACTATTTGCATTAGATAGAAAGCAAGAAACTTCTCTTGAAGGGGAGATTTCTTGCAAATCCATCTTGTACATGTTCCCTTTCTTAGGGGCTCTAAGCAGGATATGCTCTTGAGGAATAATCACCCTGGGCTTGACAACAATGTATTCATGCTCAGTAAAGAGCAAGGTATGTCTCTAGTTACAAAATTGAGATACACTCAAAAGATTGTAGGCAAGCTCTTTGAAAAAGTTTACCTTCTCAATGCTGAGCTTACCATTTATGACCCTACTCCTTATAATAATGTAACCACATGATTCACCTCTAAAAGCAACTGGCCCTCCATCGATTTTCTCAAAGCCTTAAAGCAAAGATCCATTGCTAGTCATGTGCCTGAAACACACTATCAACGATCCATATATTTCTTTTGGTCTTCAGTTGTTCCTGCACATGAAAAGAGATGATTAGTAACATTTGGAAACCCAAGCCTTGTTGGTCTTGCGCTTATCAAAATGAATTGAAGATAGTTCAATAGTTATTGATCCTATGCAAGCTTTAAGGTTCCTTGGCTGTTGTTGATGAAGAAACTTTAGTCACATGGCCTTCCTTCATCTTCCATACCATCTTTGGAAGATTAGACTTGGCTTTCAAAACTTTGGAAGTTTTTATGACTTCGTAAGTTTTGGAGACTGAACCTTCAGAGGCTTTTGCATCCACTGTAGTAGACTTCAGTGCTTCGGAAGCATTACTTTCTTCCAAGACCAACCTTGCTTCCGAAGACATTTTTCCACCTATCTTCTTTAGGTTCACCTTGATGCTTTAGAAGGAAAATGGTTTTACTTTCGAAGCTATTTTCTTCTTCTTCTTAGAAGTCTTCTTCTTGTTCATGTGGATGGTACACTTTGGATTGTAAATGTAATCCTTAGCATAATGAGTTATACCATCACACATGATGCATTCTATAGGCTTCCTTCTAAGAGACTTGTCCTTAGGAGAAGGTTTGTTTTGATTCTTTTCCAGCTCCTTCTTCATCTTCTTGATGCAGCATGCTTATGAGGGTGAAGCTTGCCTTTGTTGTTGGATGGTCCAGCCTGTGCAGCAGTGATGCATAATGATTCAACCTTCTTCTCTTTACCAGGATGGCTTGGACTTGAAGTAGAACTCCTTGTACTAGAGTCCTTTGTTAAGTTTTCAGTCTTCATTACCTCAAACCCAGCAGAGATGAAAACTTGTTTTTGCCTAGGGTTGAAGGTGGGCTTGATCTCCTACATTTTCTTGGATCTTGCAGATCTGATCAAGTTCTTCTAGCAGACTTGGCCATCCCTGGTTTCTTCTTTTCTCCAGTGATATAGTGACCCTTCTTAGAATGAACCTTTTCACTCACTTCTGGTTCATCCTTCACTATGTCCTCTTCATCTTCATCTTCCTCTTGGATAGGAGGCAGCTTATCTTCATAAGTTCCACACCTTGGAGATCTGACTGATAGTAATTATGAATCCAAGGATCGATACAGGAATTATCAATTTGATTTTAACAAGTGTTGATCGCGAAACTATCATTACTTGTTGTTTAATGGATTGGTTATATTGAAATCGATGAATAATGTATTGAGCAATCAAGAAACAACTAAACGTAACAATGCACAATCCAAGAATGTGTTCAATTGTTCTTCAATCACAATCAATCGATTACAATTGATTTTGATGTATTGCTATGTTGCTAATGATGTTCTGTATGTTGTAATTGTTCTTGTATATTTGTTGTGTGTGCGTGTCGATCTCTATTATTGTTCTATTGATTTATAGAGATTGTGTTTCTATTCTATTCCTAAATCAATGCTGATATTTCACTATTTTGTTGCTATACTTAAGCTAACTTCCTCTAACTATGTGAATCCTTGCCTTGTTTATTGGCATAGGAGTTCACAATTTACAATGGAAATTATATTTTACAAAATAGAATATTATTGATGTGACATGGAATATTCACTTGAATTAAATATTATCCGCCGCCATTGACTCGATGTTATTGCTCTGACATGTTGACTTGTTGACTATGTTGCGTACTTGATGATGTGAAATCATACACGTGTTTGTTAGTCTTCCGTAGGAATTAGTCTTCCGTAGGAATTTATCTTCCGCAGCAACACTTAGTCTTCAGTGCTTGTTCTTCAGTGATTGTGCTTTCGTGGGAGTTCTTGTACTTGTTCTTCAGCAGCATACTCTTCTTTAGTAGCTTCACTTGTTCTTTAGACTTGTTCAGCTGATGTTGTTCTTCCGTAGGAGATCTACGGAAGTACACATCAGTTATGTACTTATTCATCCGAAGTTTGTTCTAACACTAGTCAATTTTTCCAAATTGACTAAGTCTAATGTTTCCTGCAATCAGCCATAAACCAACACATATATAATATGGGTTAACATATATGTTGGGCAGTACATTATATTATAAACAAGCGAGTTACAACGATGAATTACAAGAGTTGACAAGTCAACTAAACCTATATATTTGTTCTAGTCCTAACAATACTCCCCCTATAGGTTTTGCCTCTTGTAATCATCTGTTCAAGTCTCTCAATTCTTGAACTCTTGCCAAAATTTTGGTGTTGAAGTATCCCAAAGTATTCTTTTGATCTTCATACTGATACCTCATTATTCTTCCCATTTTCTTCAATGTTTTGTATTTCAAACTCAAGATGTCCTCTTCAGTGGTTAGTGTTGCAACAACACTATTATTAGTCACCACTTCCAACTCATCCTGTTCTGAATTTATCAGTTTTGTTATTGGCTCTATCTCTATTCCCATCAGCTGCCCAGCTTCAAACTTCCTTCTTTTGTAGGCCTTGGCATGAAGCTTGTCAATAAATTGGATGACATGTACATACAAGCACAAGTCATTTTGAGCAGTTTGATCATTGAGCTTGGGAAAATACTTGTCATGTGGATATGAAGTTTAGCTTGGATGAAGCAGCTTGATCTCCATTGGTTCAAATAGCCTTATGCTAGGACCTTTCTTCAGTGGATCATTTCTCTACAACACCAGCTCTTTCGTCCTTTCTACATATCCTCATTCTGTGATAGGGCAAGAGTACTGATTTCCCTCAATAACTTTGATGGATGCTTCAGTTTGATCTTCATACCCAACTCTTAGCAAAAATTCATCATCCACATATTGAGAACTAGAATAAGACCTTTTCTATTTCAGCTTCCTTTTGTTATGTTCTGCATCTTCTCTCTTTGCTTCTTTAAGCACATTTCCCTTGAACCTTTGACTCAGCTTAGCCATAAGTCCAGAGAAGTCTCTTCCTCTTCGACTGATTGGGTAGTTTGTTATAGGGATGTTTTTCCAGTGTGGTGAGGTCTGTATCTTGAAGTGTAAGGAGTGTTTCCACCCTTGGAAAGTATTGAATCATTCCAGATGATCTTTTTATCATAGCATAGTCCCACTTTGAGTCATATTTCCATGTAATGATTCTGTTATCTTCTATTGATCTTGGAGTTGTCATGTTGTCAAACAACTAAATCATTATGGTTTGTTGTTCACTTATCTCTCTAACTGCAGTTCCCAGAGACCAGACCTTGTTGGGGATCACATCCCTTGGCTCTCTTATCAACTTTTCTTTACCTCTCTGCATGTCTCTGCTCTGAACTACAGTTGGTTCAGTAGGAGTTTGTTTTGCTTGTTGTTTGTATGCAGGATTGGGAGCTCTAGTCCTGAATCTTACTCCTGTGTCTAGCTCCACCTTCATTACATGCTCTATCATTTCCCTTAGCTTACTTATTGATCTTCATTTAAGCTCATGGGCCTCATAGTTATGACACTATAACCAGCAAGTCAGGTTGTACCTGGTCAGCTTCTTAGTTTCATAATGACCCAAATCCTTCTTGATTTTCTCTATAGCTTTGTATTTTGAATATGTTTCATAATTGCATATGGGCAGCATCAGCCTTGCAGCATCAAACTGTTGGGGTTTTTCACAAGTTTATCAGAGTCATTTTATCCTTATAAAATGAAAACACAGCTGAAATGGAATGAAAAACTTGTTACAGTTAATATATATAAACCAATTTATATATCTGTTAAAAACCCATAATGAATCGTTATATGAAAAATCATGCTTACAAACAACCATAGAGTGTTTAGAAATCTACCTCTCGAATGGGACAGAGGAAGAAGATCTTTTATCGGCAGCTTCCAAAGTAGGAAACCTCAAGCTTGTCTGCCCCAAGCTTCCAACAAAACACCAGGTTGCTAGGATTTTCTGCACTTGAATCGAGTTCTGTTCTAGGTTTTCTTCGACCGATCAAGAGAAAGCAATAGGAACACTAATTTGCACCTTTGTGTGTGTTGTAAGTTATCAGAGAGAGTGGTTGAATACAATCATATATTGCACGTCCTATGAAACTGAATTTCAGAGTGAGAAAAGTGGGCGGGACCCATCCCTTTAACCCATCCGCATTTCTTTAATATTCATCCTCATTAGTAAATGCGGATGAACAAACTATAACCGCATTTGTAAATGCGGAAGAAGAAACTTCATCCGCATTTCCCAAATGTACATCCACATTTGTAAATGCAGATGATTAGTTTCATCAGCATTTCCTTAAATGCTCATCCGCATTAGTAAATGCGGATGAAGAAGTTCAGCATTTCCACAAATGCACATCTGCATTTTTAAATGCAGATGAGGAACATTCATTGCATTTCCTTAAAACACATCCACATTAGTAAATGCGGATGAGCAAAAGAAATGTGGGCGAAACACTTGTATTGTTTGTTTAACCATTTGAATAACAATACAAGGTACTCTCTCTTTAGAATAAATTATCCATATAATTTATTCATAACACTAGTGCAAATATTTAGAAACCTAATTTCTAAATACTACAAGTGTCAATATTTATTTACATGATCATATCATAAAATAAATATTGTAGGTGTTTCTCTAGCTTGTTATTGGGTATGACCCGACTTGGATCATAACCTACTAGCCACATCAATTCAATATGTGGCTTGGGCAGACCATTCCCAACATCAAACTCCTTCAAAACTTCAATCATTCATGTCTATAGCCACATCAATTCAAAATCCTTCTTGATTTTCTCCATAACTTTGTATTTTGAATAAGTTTCATAATTGCATATGGGCAGCATCAGCCTTGCAGCATTGAACTCCTTCAAAACTTCAATCATCTCATTCATGTTCATTCGTTCAACCATGTCATAAGGGAATTCGTTACTTATTAAGTCCATGAACATGGCAGATTGAGCTCTTTCTTCCAAAATGTCTTCAGTTGAGAGCATGCCAGATTATTCTTTAGTTAGCTACTTCAACTCATCATCACTTTCTTCTTTGATGATGTCAATTTGCTGATAAGCTCCAGGATCAGCTGATGGAGTGTGAGTTAGGGAGACCTTTATTGTTTTCTTTTGTTGATCTTTAGATTCAGCACCTTCATCTTGAGTATTGCCCAGATATTTTCTTTTCCTACTGTAAATGATTGTGGGTTCCTTTGATTTCATCATTATACTCACATTAACTTCTTTCTTTTTGCTTACATCTTGTTTAGACAACTTTTTCTTTAACTTCTCATTCTCATCATCTTTTGCTTTCAGTTGTATTGATTGTTCAACTTCTCCCTTTCAACCTCTAGACATATCTCCTCAGTAGCAGCATCTTGAACCTCATGTTCATCAACCTCCTCTAGCTTTAGTATCTCCGTATGAGCAGGGCTAATTGTGGTGATATTGGTTCAGTAGGTGTGGGTGATGCAGTTGGTTCTGTTGATGGATGTGTAGGTGTTTATATAAGATGTGGTGAGATGGGTTCTGTTGCACCAGAATGTTTTGATGAATGAGATTGTTATGGTGACAATTGGACATCATCTTGAGCAACTACTTCAGTTGAAGAAGTGTTGACTGTTGTTTGTGAGTTGGCAGGGGATATGGGTTGAATGTGTTCACTTGATGAGGATATCAGGAGAATAGGTGATGATAATGGTTGGGGTTCTTGATAGTGAGGATCCGGTGATTCAGTTGATGGTGTTTGATGTTGTGGTTGTTTAAGGAATAGGAGTTCCTGAGGTATGTCAGCAATTTCATCAATGACATGAGCAAACATCTCCACCTCTTCTCCTTGATACTGTCCAGTCAATTTGTTGAGTAGCGATCTTCCTAGGTGAGTTTGCATAAACATATCACCTTCTCTTTCAATAGTAGGCATTGTTTTATTTATGATAAGTTGAATAAATCTTGGGAACATATACATCTTGTTGTCCTTCTGCATTCTTATGTGGTCACCCAGGCAACCAAGAATGTACTTGGAGTAGTTGTACTTTCTTCCCTCAAAAATACCGATGATTCCCCATGAGATGTGCCTCGAGAATCTGTCTAAACCGAATTTCCTGTTGGATATGCACTTGAGATAGGTGTGACATTGGAATCTATACGTCTTGCACAACTTCCCTTTTTTGATCTCACCATTTTGATAGTCTCGGTCATACCCCATTAAATGAAAAACTTTCCGAATGTATTCATGATCAAATACATCAGGGTGACCTTCTTTACCTTCTCCGAACTCCAGCGCCCCCTTATTGTTTGTTCATCTATCCTTAGCTGTTCGTTTCTGATTGTGGCATGAATCACCCGCTCACCATCTTCTTCTTTAATCCTCGCAGAGTCCCAAAAATCTATGATATGAGATTGATAGCTAATGGGATCCGCAGATAGTGCATAAAACAATTATGATCTTTTCAAATAGCGAATGATGTCTCTGCATCCATCTTCCACTTCTGGATTAAGGATTGCGCACACGTTGTGATCTTTAACAAATCTATTAGCCATACTGGCTGTGATGTTCGAATGGTGTGAGGATTAGTTGTGTGAAACAATTGATTTCAATGAAGAAGATGAAGGGGGTTTTTGGGTGAGAGGATTTCTAGGTCTGGAAAGGTCTTTATGAGTGGATAGAAAGGCCAACGGTTGAGGTGTCCTTTTATACTTTTCCGGATAGTTTAAATCTTATTTTAATGATGTATAACCCATCTACCCTTTTTACCCTACCGAGGTTGCTTTGATAATTCTTCCGCAGAACTTCTACGAAGGCAAAAGTCTTGGTTCCAGTTTGTATCTTCCGCAGAACATCTACGGAAGGCAGACACTTTTGTTTCAAGTTACTCTTTCGAAGATAGTTTTGATAAAATATCTTCCGACGGTGATAAATGTATCTTTCGAAGCAACTTTTCTTCCGTAGATAATTTTGATGAATTATCTTCCGAAGATAAAGGTATGATAAAATTTCTGTGTATGTACTAACATATAGTTAGTCCATTTGTTGTTTTGCTGTTGGACCTTGTTGACTTTGCTTCATAGCAAACGTGCAAATGATTGAACACTTCAGATATCTAGACAGCCAAGTTAGTGCTTAAGTTGCAATTTTCTTCATATTACAATGTTAAACTCAGTTTTCATGCTGTTGACTACTCCCCCTAAATTTCTGATTAATCATAAACTTATGCATTTATCAAAAATTTATAAAGAGAATAGCATGAAAAGCAATTAATTTGTCCATATATATTAAAGGAAAATGAACAAAAATCCTTTTGAATGTTTGTTTACAGGCAAGTATATCCTATACAAGGGATCATACTATGGACCAAGCAATTTCCTGAACATTATGTTTGATGTTGTGGTATACTGGATCTAGTGTTGATTGCAAATATTATGATCCGTAGAAATTCAATAAGAGTTTATTGTCAACTTGTCATGTTGTTTATCATGTTTTGGTATGGGTTAAAGATGAACAAAGAAGGACTCAGCATTCAAGTCACATTAAAGTTAGTCCTCCTGACATGAATCAATTCATCACTTTATCACACTTAAACTATGTTCCGTAGATTATAAGCTCTATCTTAAGATTTCTTTGAAATCTTATTAATGCTAAGATGGTTTACATGCTCTTTGATATAATATATAGTTGATCTCATTGGATTCTTTTAGAGCAGTTCCTTTAAGACTTTTGATGATCAACATCAGGTCACCAGGTCTTTACTTACGTAACACAGAGGTGCCTATTGACCCAAGTCTTTGCTTACTCAAAAAAGAGGCTCATGATGCACAAAGATAGAGGTTATAAGGTGTTACAACATAGTAAGTGTGCGTGGGTGAATAAAATGATCACAGTCGGATAAGACTTACTTGCTTGCTCCTCAAAGTGAATTGTCCACACTTAGTCACCTTGGAATTATATTATGCATGACTTTGTTTATTTTCCACTCAAGCTGAACCTATTCACATATCAAATCACTCTGATCAGTGTTTAATTGTTATTTAGAACCAGGAAAGTATGCCAAGTTATAGTGTACTATCATATCCTAGTATATGAACTGCCTTAAAAAAACATGATAATATGTTAGCATTTTCTGTTTTTTTTTTTACTTTTGAATGTTTTTGTCTTTTTCATATGTATAATAGTAATGGACAAATGATGCTTTGCTTGGTGTTGTTGGCTAATCTAAGTTGATCATGCCTAAGGCTTTAATTAAGAAATTAAATCTAACAAAATCAAAGGCTTTAGTGAATAAATCAGCAAGCTGATTTGTTGTATACACTTTGATCAACTTGATTAAACCCTTTTCTGAATAGTCTCTCAAAAAATAGTATCTGATTTCTATATGTTTAGTTTTACTATGTTGCACTAGATTGGCAGTGATAAACATAGCAGCTGAGTTATCTATATGTATTGGAGTTTGAAGAAAATTGTAACCATAATCAAGTAATTGGTTTTGCAACCATAAAACTTGAGAGCAACCAGCTGAAGCAGCTATGTACTCAGCCTCAGCTATGGATACTGAAACATTGGTTTGCTTTTTGCACTGCCAAGAAACAAGTCTTGGTCCTATGAATTGACAACCTCCAGTTGTTGATTTTCTATTGTTGTTACACCCTCCAAAGTCACTATCTAAATATGAGTAGAGTTTAAAGTCTCCTTCTTTGGGATACCAAAGTCCAAGTGTTGGTTTCCCTTTAAGGTATCTGAAAATTCTATTCACTGCATTCAAGTGTGACTCCTTAGGGTGTGATTGATACCTAGCACAAACACACACAGTAAACATTATGTCAGGTCTACTGGCAGTTAAGTACATTAATGATCCTATCATAGATCTATATAATCTTTGATCAACAGACTTCCCTTTAGGATTAGGTACAATCTTTTCTATCGTAGATGCTGGTGTTTTGCATGATGAAGACTCAGCAAGATTGTATTTCTTCAGGATTTGAAGCACATACTTCTCTTGATTAATGAAAATACCATCTGGTTTCTGATGAACTTGTAGACCCAAGAAGAAAGTTAATTCTCCCATGAAACTCATTTGAAACTCAGATTGCATCAAAGCTTCAAAATCTTCTCATAATCTCTTGTTTGTTGATACAAATACGATGTCATCAACATATATTTGGACAACTAAGAGATTTTGATGTTCATGTTTGAGGAAGAGAGTCTGATCAATTGTTCCCCTTTTGTAACCGTGCTTCAGCAGGAATGATGATAGTGTTTCATACCATTTTCTTGGTGCCTGATGAAGACCATACAATGCTTCGTCAAGCTTGTATACCCGGTGGGGGTAATCAGGATCTTTAAAGCCTGGGGGTTGGGAAACATAGACTTCTTCAATTTTACCATATAAGAAGGCACATTTTACATCCATTTGGTAAACTGTGAACTTCTTATATGAAGCATAGGCCAGAAACACTCTGATGGCTTCAATCCTTGCAACTGGTGCAAAGACTTCATCATAGTCTATCCCTTCTTCTTATGTATAGCCTTATGCAATGAGCCTTGCTTTGTTTCTGACAATTATTCCTCTGTCATCTATGTGAATCCAAGGATCGCAATCAGGAATTATCAGTGTTAGATTGGTTTCGAATTAATGATAGCGGAATTATCATTAATCGTTGTTTAATTGATCAATAAATAAATATCAATGCCAGAGAAAATAAATAATAAATGATCAAACGATATCAACAATGTGCAAAGAAAAATGATTTGAATCAAACGTAATTCATTAAAACCAATTAATGATTACAAAGAGTCAAATAATAATTGCTAACAAAATTCTATGCAATGATTGCGTTTATGATTTATGGTGTGTTGATGTGACGGCTGCTAGGGTTTGTGTTGATCGTGCGAAACGATGTGATGGTATATTTGTCGCCGTTTATTTCTGTGTACATGATATGAAACCTAGAACTCATATTTATAGACACGCGTGTTTCTGTTAAGGAAATAGCGAATCTCTTGGAGTCTGTGATTGACTTGTTGGCTGGAAACACTTGTATGATTTACGTGTCTGGTTCTTCCGTAGTTACTTTGTTCTTCCGCAGCTACTTTGTTCTTCCATAGCTACTTGGTCTTCCGCAGCTACTTGGTCTTCCGCAGCTACTGTGTGTGCAGTGAATATCCATATTCATCCGTAGAAGATCTTCTGATGAATGTCTTTGTAAGAAAGATATCTACGGAAGAACAAAAATGTTCATCCGTAGATGTTTTTCACACTTAGTCAATTTCACAAATTGACTAAGTATAATGTTTGTACCTGTAATCATACACATAAATCAACGCACATATGGGTTAACCTATATATATACATAATGAATTACAAATATTCATTACATGAATTGATTAAAGTTCTGAGCCTATACAAAATGATCTAGACCTATTATTCCTAGATCTAACAATACTCCCCCTTAGGCTTAGAAACTTGTAATCAGTTCTTTAAACTGAAAGCACTTTCACTCTTGCTATAATTTTGTTATAGAAGTGTGAGACAACAGTCTTCTGATCATCTTACTTGTAGTTGATCTTCATTTTGCTGATCTTTTGTAATGTTTCAAAACTGAGACCCAGAACATCTTCTTCAGTTGTAAGAGTTTCCAAAACATTATTGTTGTGGACTATCTCTAACTCATCTTGCTCTGAGATCCTCAGCTCACTCACTTCCTTGATGTTTGATCCTCTCAAAATCCCTGCCTCATATCTTCTTCTCTTGTAAGCCTTGGCATGCAGTTTATCAATCACTTGAATCATATGAACATGTAGGCATAGATCATTCTGAGCTCTTTCATCAGTCAGCTTTGGAAAGAATTTGTCATGTAAGTATGAAGTGTAGCTGGGATGGAGTAGCTTGATTTCCACTGGATCAAAGATCCTGATTCGATCAGCTCTTTTGTTCTCTGCATTCCTCAGCAGCACCAACTCTTTTGTTTTCTCAACATATCCCTATTCAGTTATGGGTAATGTATATTGATTACCATCAAAGCTTTTAGTAGTTGCTTCCTTCCTGTTTTGGTATCCAACCCTCTTTAGAAACTCATCATCTACCAATGTAGAGGGGTTCGATTTTGATCTTTTCATTCTCTCTATTCTTCTTGTGTGCTCATCATCCTCTTTCCTAGCTTCTTTTAGCACATCATCTCTGAATTTTGTCTTTAACTTACCCACAAATACAGAGAAGGCTCTTCCTCTTGGGTGAATTAGGTAGTTAGTGATGATTAGGCTTTGTAGATCTCTGATGTCACATTCAGGCATGCACAGGACTTGTTCTAAATCATGAAAGTACTGCACCCTTCCAGATGATCTCTTTATGACTGCATAATCCCACTCTTGATCATATTTCCAGGCCATAATCCTATTGTCTTCCACAGAGTTGGGAGTTGTGAGGTGATCAAACAACTCTATCAAGGTAGACTTCTGTTCAGTTATTTCTCTGACTGTTGTTCCAAGTGGCCATACTTTGCTAGGTATCACTTCTCTTGGTTCTCTAATCAGTTTATCTTTCCCTTTATGCTGGTCTTTACTTTCAACAGTGACAGGCTCAGCAGGGACTTTGTTGTGATGCTCAGCAGCTGGATTTGGAGCTTCAGTCTAGAATTTCACACCAGTTTCAAGCTCAACTTTCATTACATGCTCCATCATCCTTATAAGCTCTCCCACTGATCTTCCTTTCAGCTCATGTATCTTGTAGTTATGACTTTGTAACCAACAAGTCATATTGTATTTGTTCAGCTTTGCTGTATCACAATGGCCTAGTTCTTTCTTTATTCTCTGAATTGATTGGAAGGTTGTGAATGTTTCATAATCGCAATCTGGAATCATGAAGCTTGCTAGTTCAAATTCCTTCAGTGCTTCCTTCATTTCTATCATGTTCATTCTCTCAACCATGTCATACGGAAACCCATGATTGATCAGGGGCATAAACATAGTTGATTCAAGCCTTTCTTCCAATATGTCTTTGATGGACAGTAGGTCATCAGCCTTTGATTCTTTTTGTTCTTTGGGAGACTCATCTTTAGTAAGCTCATCCCATTCAGCATCACTCTCAGTTTCAGCATGAGACTTAGTCTTTAAATTGGAAACATTCACTGAAGAAGTGTGCTTTGGAGTTGTAGGCCTTGATCTTTTTGGTGAATCTTCAACATTAATCACCTCTTTCTCTACATACCCCAAATACTTCATCTTTCTTGAGTACTGGATGATTTGCTTTGAAGCTTCAGTAGATTCTTTTATTTTTGTTGATGGAGCAGCATTTGATTCAAGTGCACAAATTTTCATCTTGAGCTCATCAATTAGTTCATCTTTCCTTTTCAACAGAATAGACTGAGCAGTGAGAGAGTTGTTTGCTTGTTCAACTTCCAACATGAACTTCTCTTTTTCAGTCTTCTCATGCTTCACAGAGTCTTTAAGTTCTTCAACCAGCTCATTCAATGCATCAATTACTTCATTGTTGGTTTGAGCATCTTCTCTTAATCTGATAAGTCTGGATTATTGTTTGTTCATCAGCTCCTCGTTTTCTTTTAACATTCCTTTGAGCTCTCTAATTCTTTCTAATCTTTTGTTTGATTTGATAAAAAGTTTGTTATACTTAGCAACCAGATAACTTTTGCTTACATCTATATCATCATCTTCCAGGTTATCTTCATGATAGGCTATAACATCAACATAGTTAGCTTCTTCTTCACCTTCTTGATGTTGTCCAGTAATCTCAACCTCATTGCCTATAGCAGGAGCTATACTTGCTGAGCTTGAAATACACTGAACTGGTTGATCTGTTTTCTCTTGATCAGGTTGTTGTTGTTGTTGAGGATCAATGATTGGAGATATTTGTTCAGTTTGGCTAGACATGACAGGGGTTTGTGTGCTGGTGATTGTGAGAGGAATGGTACTTGCCTGAGATACTAACTCAGTCTCACCAGCGTGTTCTGAGTTTTGAGATTGAGTAACTGAGATGGGTTCGATATGAGTACTCTCAGGTGATAGATTTTATGGAGTTAGAGGTTGTTGATGAATGGGTGATTGAGGGTAATTTGGAGAGATTGGTTGGGTGTGTTGACTGGCTGGAGATTGGATTTCTGTAGATTGATGATGGTGGTGTATGGGAGATTGAGGAGTGGAATGTTGAGATAAGTCTTGCTCAACATCAGTAGATTGACTATCTTGCTGATCTTCCCACATTAGTTCTTGTGGAATGTTGGCATTAGCATCTGCCACATGTGCAAACATTGGCATATCTTCTCCTTCATATTTTCCACTGATCTTATTCAGTACTGATCTCCCCAGATGTGCTTGAACAAACACATCACCTTCTCTTGCTATCACAGGCAATTCACCATTAATGATTAGTTGCATAAACCTTGGAAACATGTACATCTTATCAGCTTTTTGCACTTTGATGTGATCACACAGACAACTGAAAATGTACTTTGAGTAGTTGTATGTCCTTCCCTTAAAAATGCCAATAATGCCAGATGAAATATGCCTTGAGAATCTATCATGCCCGGACTTCCTGTTGGAGATGCACTTTAAATATGTGTGACATAAGAATCTATATGGCTTGCACAATCTCCCTTTCTTTATCTCACCCTTGTCAAAGTCACAATCATATCCCATCAGATAGAACACTTTCTCTATGTACTCATTCTCAAAAACATCCGGGTGACCAACTTCTTGTTCTCCCAGCTCAAGTGCCCTTCTGATAGTTTGTTTATCAACTCTCATCCTTTCATTCTTGATTTCAGCAACTATCATCTCAGATTCTCCAACTTGCTCTATTCGAGCTAAATTCCAGAAATCAATGATGTGTGCTTGATGAATCACAGGCTCTGCTGATAAAGCATAGAAAAGCCTGGATCGTCGTAGGTATCTGATGATATCTCGACAACCTTCTGCTACAGGGTCGTCAGGATTTAAGAATGCACATACATTGTGCTCTCTTGCAAAACAATTAGCCATCTGTTCATAAGAATGAAGAAAATTATGTTAGAGCAAAATCATCACACTTAAGAATACGAAGAGTTTAGACACAGAAATGATGAATCAATCAGTTCATAATTTCAGATTATGATATATTTTACCTTGATATTATTGAACTTGTAGTGAACAGAGATCAAGAATCAAGCAATGTTTAAAGGTTATTGGTAATTTTGAATATTGTCGGACGGGGGTTTATCTGAAAGTTTTTCTAGGTTGAAAAAGATGTTCTGAAAAAGTGAATGGAATTGACAAGTCAAAAACATCATTTATACTCCCTCGGATATATTAATTTCATTTATTAAATGAGCTGGGACCCCCTATCCTTATTACCAATTTTATTGTTTCCGCAGATTTTAGTTCTTCCGTAGATCATCTACGGATGACTTAGAATTAAAAACTGATTTTTTATGAAGTATAATTTGAATTTCCATAGATTGCCAGTCTATGGAACTATTATACTTTTAAATACTACCACATCCGTAGGTTACCAATCTATGGATGGTCATATTCCTTTTTCGCACAGTAGCATCTACTGAACAGGAAAATGTACTGTAGCTTCTGCTGATGCGGCAAATACAAAGTTAACTTCTTTGATTGTATGGTCCTATTCAACTGATAGAACCATTTATTTCTATTGGACCTTGTTGACTTTGTTTCCATGACAATTTGTGCACACTATATTTTGTGCAAGTTCATGTATCCTTCAGCCAAGTTAGTGCTCAAGTTCCAATTCCTTCATTTGAATTTGGATCATTGAATTCAGCTTTTATGTTTCATAAATTTCATGTATTAACTACTCCCCCTAAATTTGTGATTAATGATAAAGTGTTGCATTCATCATAAATTTATGAAGTAAATAGCATGAAAGGCACATGACTGTCCAAAGATTACACATAATAAATAAACTAAAAGTAACAAAATTGAATTAAAAATATGTACCTGCTTATAAACACATATAATGAGATCATACTATGACACTAAACTTCTTCCTGATTGAGATGATTGTTGAAATATGACCTGATTCTAGTCCTGATTGCAAGTATGTTTGTCCACTTAAATCCAAACAAGAGTATGGAAACAACTAGACATGTTGTTTATCATTTTTTCATGTTTATTAGTGATAAACTGTTATGGGCTCCACATTCAATTCACATTAGAGTTTGTCCTCCATTTGTGAGTCAATTCATCACTTTTTCACACTTAGAAACTATGTACATTAAGTTATAAATTCTATCTTGAGACATACGAGTTGTCTTATAAATGTTTTGCTACAAAAGCTCTTATGAAAATTCACAGTTGATCACTATGGATTCTTTTGAGAGCTTAGATATAATCATCATCAGGTCACCAGGTCTTTACATACTTAAAACAAAGGTGCCTTTAACCCATGTCTTTGTTTACACAAAACAGAGGGATGATGAGGATCATGATCTTATCACCAGTTGAATACATATGTATCTGATGGTGTTCATAAACCCAGGTCTTTGTTCACACAAAACAGAGGGAATATGATTTGCAAAGATAGAAGTTATAAGGTATTTTACATAGTGTGCTTAGGTGAATGAGTTGATCACATCAGGATAAGACTTACTTGCTTGATCCTCAAAATGAAGCTTCTCACAAACAGTCACCTTTTCATTATGTCAAGCATGCTCTAAGTATAATCTTCACTCAAGTTGAATCTACTTACATATCAAAGAACTTTTGATCAGTTTTTAAAGAAATTTAAGAACTCAGGAAGCAAGCAAAGGCACAGTGTACTATCATTTCCCAAACATATGTCAAGCAGAAATAGAAGACACAATAAATAAAGACAATATTTTTTTATTATTTTATTATTATTATTATTATTATAAGGACAGACACATGCTTTTCTTGGTTAATGATGATTAATCTAAGTTAATCATGCCCAAAGACTCAATTAGAAAATTAAATCTAACTGAATCAAAGGCCTTAGTGAATAGATCAGCAAGCTGATTTGTTGTATCCACTTTGACTAACTTGATTAAACCTTTTTCTGAGCAATCTCTCAGAAAATGATATCTGATTTCAATATGCTTTGTTTACTATATTGAACTACATTAGCAGTGATAAACATAGCAGCTGAATTATCAATATAAATTGGAGTGTGAAGGAAATTGTAACCATAATCAAGTAATTAGTTTTGCAACCAAAGGACTTGAGAGCAACCAGCTGAAGTAGCTATGAACTCAGCCTCAGCTGCGGATACAGATACATTTGTTTGCTTTTTGCACTACCATGAAACAAGTCTTGGTCCTAAAAATTGACATCCACCAATTGTGGATTTTCTATTGTTGTTCCATCCTCCATAGTCACCGTCTGAATAAGAGTAGAGAGAGAAGTCTCCATCTTTTGGATACCATAGACCAAGGGCTGGTTTCCATTTGAGATATCTGAAAATCCTCTTCACAGCATTCAGATGGGACTCTTTTGGATCTGATTGGTACCTAGCACAAACGCATACAGCAAACATTATATCAGGTCTGCTGGCAGTTAAATACATAAGAGATCCTATCGTTGATCTATATAATCTTTGATCAATAGATTTTCCTGTAGAATTAGGTACAATTTTGTCAATTGTTAAAGCAGGTGTTTTGCATGAAGATGTATCAGCAAGATTGTACTTCTTCAATATTTGATGAATATACTTTTCTTGATTGATGAATATGCCATCTGTTTTCTGATGAACTTGTAGTCCAAGAAAGAAAGTTAATTCTCCCATTGAGCTTATTTGAAACTGAGATTTCATCAACTCTTCAAAGCTTTCACACAGTCTCTTGTTTGTTGATCCAAATATAATGTCATCTACATATATTTGAACAACTAAGAGGTCTTGATGTTCATGTTTGAGAAAGAGAGTCTGATCAATAGTTCCCCTTTTGTATCCATGCTTGAACAAGAAAGATGATAATGTTTCATACCACTTTCTTGGTGCCTGATGAAGACCATACAAAGCTTTGTCAAGCTTGTATACTCTATGTGGGTAATCAGGATCTTCAAAACCTAGAGGTTGAGCTACATAGACTTCTTCATCAATTTTCCCATATAAAAAGGCACACTTCACATCCATTTGATAAACAGTGAACTTCTTATATGATGCATAGGCTAGGAATACTCTAATGGCTTCAATTCTTGCAACTGGTGCAAAAACTTCATCATAGTCTATCCCTTCTTCTTGAGTATATCCTTGAGCAATCAGCCTAGCTTTGTTTCTCACAATGATACCTCTGTCATCTAGTTTATTTTTGAATAACCACCTTGTGCCAATTGGATGTTGGCCTTCAGGAAGATCAACTAGATTCCAGACCTTTTGCTTTCTGAATTGTTAAAGTTCTTCTTGCATGGCTTCAATCCAGCTATTATCTTTTAGTGCAGCTGTAATGTTTGGAGGAACCACTTGTGAAAGAAAACAAGTGAAAAGACAGATGTTTGCAGCTCCCCCTTGGCTTCTTGTGGTTCTTTCATTGAGATCTCCAATGATGTTGTTTATTGGATGAGTCTTCTGAATTTTTGTTGTTGGAATGGACTCAACTGGAATAGATGATTCCAAGTTAGTCATATGCATTAATGCATATATATCCAGCTGAGATGATGAATTTATGAAGTAATCAAATTGATCATCATTGGAAGCTGAATGATTTTCGTTTTGTACATCAGCTACATTATGGGTGCCATCTGCAGGAGTTACAGGAACATCTACGGATGTATTTTGTGCTTTCGCAGGAGTTACAGTAACATCTACGGATGTAATTTGTTGACTTGCTGACAATGACTCTTTGGAATGCAATGGACCATCTCCAATATGTAGAATATCTACTGATGTGAATAGAACATCAACTGATCCAATAATCACATCTCCGGATGTAGGACACTCATCTACGGATGCAGAGTCATCAGCTGCTGATGAAGTGTTTGCATCTGAGGATGTAGATCCATTTGCTTGGTCTTGTGCTGCATTATTGTCATTATTTGGTGTTCCTTGTTCCATGATACTTGAAGTTTGTATTCTTGGAGGATTAGCAGATAATGACACTTCATTCATGTTTGGAGGAAGAAATGGATAGCATGTATCTTCAGTACCTACAGTATTCAAATAACCAGAGTTAAATGAGTTTATGAGTGCATCTATATCAAACAACCATGATGATCCTTTTGCAGATTTAGGAAATAAGGATTCATCAAAAGACACATTAGGAGTTTCTTCCACAATGTTTTGTTGTGGAATGTAGATCCTATATGATTTAGATGTTGAATAATATCCAATGAAGAAACCATCAAAGGCTTTCTCTGAAAATTTTCCCAATTGTTCTTTTGTGTTTAAAACAGATACATGACACCCAAAAGCTCTAAGATATCCTATGTAAGGTTTTCTTTTAAATAAAAGCTCATAAGGTGTTTTATTGTGTTCTTTTACAATTAATGTCCTGTTTTGAACATTGCATGTTGTGTTCACTGCTTCAGCCCAAAAGGTGATTGGCAATTATGAATCAGCTAGCATTATTCTTGCTGCTTCAATGAGAGTTCTGTTTCTTCTTTCAGCAACTCCATTTTGTTGTGGAGTTCTTGATGCACTGAATTGCCTTGCTATGCCTTTGTTCCTGCAAAATGAATCTAAGACAGTATTAACAAATTCAGTCCCATTGTCACTCCTAAAAATTTTAACTTTTAAATCAAGTTGATTCTCAATCTTAGTGACAAACTCCATTAATGTTTTTGATGTTTCACTCTTTAGTTTTAAGAAAAAGACCCATATGAATCTAGTGAAGTCATCCACAACAACTAAACAATATTGCCTTTTTCCAATGCTCATCACATTAGTTGGACCAAAAAGATCCATGTGAAGCAATTTGAGTGGTGTAGTGTTTGTGTTCATTATTTTGGATTTATGTGACACTCTATATTGTTTTCCTTTATAACATGAGGAACAATGGTTTGAACAAGAAAATTCTTTCATTGGCAATCCAATGACTAAGTCATTTTTCACCATTTATTTATGTTCTTCAAGTTGGAAGGAACAAGCCTTCTATGCCACAACTGAGATTCATCTTCTGATGACTTAGATAGCAGGCATGTTTCATTGTTTGTGAGTGTTGTATTATTCATATCCAAAACATATGTATTTCCTTTTCTTGATGCTTTAAGAAGGATCCAATCTTCTGGAACTGCAAAGCCTGGCAATTAGTGTTATCAAATAATTTGGTATAATTTTAATCGCAAATTTGAGACACACTCAATAAATTATATTGCAAATTTTCACAATAATTTACTTTCTCAAATTTGAGCACACCATTAGTTACCATTCCTTCACGAACTATTTTACCTCCCTTCTTATCCCCACCAAACGCCATATAAGAATCATTTTTATGTTTGAAGTCATGGAGAAGAGAACAGTTTCCTGTCATATGTCTGGAACAACCATTGTCAACATACCACTTGTTGTCAGCTCTCCAAGATTGTTCCTGCACAATTAAGGTAATCAATTAGATTTGGAAACCCAAGTCTTAATGATCTTGGGTGATCCTGTGAAGTCTAAAATTTGAACTTCCTTATGAATGAGTCTTGAAGATTCAGTATTAATTTTAGATTCAATTGATTCATTGTGTCTTGTTTGTGGTGAGGATGATTCTGTTGATGATGAACTTGTGGAATTTTGTTCTGATTGTTCAAACTCTTCCTCAAGTATCTTCTCTTTCTTTGTTTGCTGTTTTGACTTTGATGACGATCCTTGATTGTTGAAAGTTTCATCATCCTTTGATTTTGAATGTGAAACATGAGTTCCTTTTTCAAAATTATCAAAGAAAGTATCTTTAGCATTTGACTTCTTATTGTTCAATTCCACCTTTTTGTGAGGTGTCTTTGACTGTTGAGGAGTCTTTGATTTCTGTTCAGGTTGTCTTCTCTTCAAAGGTTCACTATCAACTGATGATTTCTCTTGTGGTTTTGTCACCTTTTGTTTTTGTTTTTGTTGTTTCTTTAATCTTGAATCTTTTTGATCTTCACTTGATTGAGATTCTGATTCATCCTTCTCAGGTTGTTTCTTCTTTATGCTCTTTGTCTTGTTCTTTTTGTTAAAATAACATTCCTGAGTGGAATTGTTATTTTTTTACAAATAGCACAATGTTTGTTGAAGTAACAGTCTGAAGTCATGTGATTGTTCATATTGCAGATGGAGCAATAGCTGCTGAAGTAACAGTCTTTGTTGTGATTTTTCATATCACACCATTTGCAATACTTTTCTTCTGACTCATTATCAGACTCAAATAATTTCTTCTTCTTTTGCTATTTTTGAGTCTTCAACTCCTTTTTAAACTTTACTGAAGCTGACTCTTTTCCTTTTCCTGACATGATGTCAGAAGGTTCATGTTTATCAGCTGAAGTTTGTTGCTTTGAGCTCACCCCTTTTTGAGTTTTCTTTTTGGTCGTTTCTTTTGCCTTTCGCAGATCCTCTACTGATTCAGTAGATTTGTTTTTCTGCGGATCAGCTACTGAAGAATGTTTCTTCTTCCGGAGAAGTTCTGCTGATACTCACTTTTCAGTTTCTAAGGAAGATTTGTGAATAGTAGATGTACACTTATCAATCACTTCAATTGAAGGTTTTTGTTGCTGATGAAGTACTTGAAGACCTTCATTTAGCTGAGCTATTCTCTTGCAAATAGTCTTCAACATGTTTCTTCGTTTAGGAGGATATGGCAACTTTGTTTGTTCAAGAACTTTGGGAATGATTGTTTCAACTGAAACATTCTTACCATTGTTCAGTTGATCCGCACAGATATCATCATGTTCATCAAAATCATCCAAGTCATCACATCCATCAAAGTCAAATTCTGATTCATTTTGTTTGATTTTATCTGATTCAGAAGACTCGGTTTCACTCACCTCAGATTCATTGTTATGAACTTGTTCAGTACAGTTTGTTTCAAACTTGGTGCATGGCACAAAATGATTTGACAAGCTATTTGTCATTGATTCAGGCAAAGGTGTATAGTTATCATTCAAAGGAGGTGCAACAACATTATATCCCAACCCATACCTGTTCTTTGATTCAATATGAGAATTCAATAATTTCTTGCTGAGATGAAAGTTGAAATTTCTGAAGTTTCACTTCAGTTGATGCATGATCAGCCATGGATTTAGTTAAGGAAGTGGTCAGATGCTCAACTTGGGCTTTTAAGCTGTAATTTTCTGAAACAAATTTATCTAAATCTTTTTGTAAAGAGTTATTTTGAATTGATATAATTTATGTTCTCTTACATGAGATTCATTCAAAATCATTATTTCTTTAACTTTATCAGCCAGTTGTTGAGCATGGACTCTATATCTTTCAACTTCCTCAACACACATTGATGAACACAATCTATCTCTTACCTCTCTAGCCATAGGTGGAACTTTTTCTCCATGTGGGCCATTAAAGCTTGATTTTCATCCAAAACTTCCTTCTCATACATGCTCCAGTCACAGGTTCCATCTTGGAGAATGATCATCCCAGTTTCTTTAGAATTACTAGGTCCTGCTGATGCATTTGTGGCTGGTGGGGATGAGTTGGTTAGCTGTGGTTGTCTATAAGATCTCTGAGATGTTGTTGTTTGATAAGATTGATGCTGATGAGACTGATGTTGCTGCTGTTGTCTCATGTCAGGATTTGATTGTTGATTACATTCTCTTGAGAAGTGCCCATAGAGACTGCATTTGAAACATCTTACCTTTGACTTATCAACACCAATCTTTGATGTTTTGCTTGCTGCAGCCAAACTTTTATTTCTTTTCAAGTATTATTTAGCTCTATAAGAAATCATTGCCATTTGCCATTGAAGATCCATCTCCTCTACTACATCTGGATGTAGTTCTTCCAAGTCTTGTTGGCAAATATTTGCAGGTGTTAAGGTGATTCCTAAGTAGGCTTGAAAACTTGAACTAAAAGCTGCAAATGCTGCTTTTCGTTCTTCAAAATCCAGAATCACAGTAATGGGCTCTGCTTGGTTGTTGTTTGTAGACTTTGTTGCTGATGTAGATTCATCTTTTCTATCATCAGGTCTTCCTTTATCTTTTCCTGATTTACTTTGAGAAGATTTCTTTGAAGCCTTTGATGCATAAAAGCTCACTTCTTCTTCATCTTCACTCAAAGTACAAGAGTTGTCACTATCATTGTTAGAGATAAAAGCACTTCCAGCACTTTTGGTTTCTTTAAAATGATAAGGTGTGACATGTGTTCTCACACTCTTGTTTCTTGATTTTTCATCCATTTCAAGAGCCTCAACTTTAGCTACCAATGTATCTAAGCCAGTTGCTTTGAGATCAATGGTGTTCTTGAACATGGACACAATTTGCTTCCAACTTTCAGGCAATGTATGGAGCATCTTTTTGTTCAGTTCCTCATTTGTATACTTCAATTCCATGATGTTCATCTCGGTTACCAATTGCATAAACCTATGGAGTTGTTGAGGAATTGATTCACCCTAATATGATGAAATGTTTCATATTGTGAGCGAAGTGTGTCCTTCCTAATGCTTCTGATTTCATCACTCCCTTCACAAAGAGTATGAAGTATCTTCCACAAGGATTTGCTGTTTTATAATTCTCACACCTGATTAGTATTTCTTCTGGTAAAGCCATACTGAGCAAACTGTATGCTCTAATATCAACTTTAACCTTTTTAACATCATCAGGTGACAGATCTTTTGTACTTATGGGTTGATTTTTGTCATTATAATCCGACCCAAGGGTGGGTGGAATATAAGGACCTTCAGTTATTGATACCCATAAGTCAGAAGCAATGTAGTTCACATGATTTCTGAACTTGATCTTCCATGACTTAAAGTCTGCTTTTGTTTCCAACTTTGAGGCTGGTACGATGATCCACCGACAAAGTTACTCATTTTAATCAAATATTGAAGTTTTAACTAAAACAAGGTTTCTTATGAACAGTTAATGAGAGTCAGCCAATAACACAGATCTATGTTTCAATTAATTTAAATAAAGATCAATGTTAACCGAGCAATGTAACAATACTCGCTGAATGACAAATCATTGATTTATTGAATTTCAAATCTTCACACCAAATACTTTTGCTTAAAAAAAATTATAGATCTAGTCAGAAAACTGATAGATCTACTTTTTGAATTAAACAATTCTAACACCGATAGATCAATCGATCTAGATCAATGAGCACTTGGCTCTGATACCACCTGTGAATCCAAGGATCGCAATCAGGAATTATCGTGTTAGATTGGTTTCGAATTAATGATCACGGAATTATCACTAATCGTTGTTTAATTGATCAATAAATAAATATCGATGCCAGAGAAAATAAACAATAAATGATCAAACAATATCAACAATATGCAAAGAACAATGATTTGAATCAAACATAATTCATTAAAACCAATTAATGATTACAAAGAGTCAAATAATAATTGCTAACAAAATTCTATGCAATGATTGCGTTTATAATTTATGGTGTGCTGATGTGATGGCTACTAGGGTTTGTGTTGATCGTGCGAAACGATGTGATGGTATATTTGTCGCCGTTTATTTCTGTGTACATGATATGAAACCTAGAACTCATATTTATAGACACGCATGTTTCTGTTAAGGAAACAGCGAATCTCTTGGAGTCTGTGATTGACTTGTGGACTTGTTGACTAGAAACACTTGTATTATTTACGTGTCTGGTTCTTCCGTAGTTACTTTGTTCTTCTGTAGCTACTTTGTTCTTCCGCAGCTACTTGGTCTTCCACAGCTACTGTGTGTGCAGTGAATATCCATATTCATCCGTAGAAGATCTTCTAATGAATGTCTTTGTAAGAAAGATATCTACGGAAGAACAAAAATGTTCATCCGTAGATGTTTTTCACACTTAGTCAATTTCACAAATTGACTAAGTATAATGTTTGTACCTGTGATCATACACATAAATCAACGCACATATGGGTTAACCTATATATATACATAATGAATTACAAATGTTCATTACATGAATTGATTAAAGTTCTGAGCCTATAAAAAATGATCTAGACCTATTATTCCTAGATCTAACAATCTAGCTTGTTTTTGAACAACCACCTAGTACCAATTGGTTATTGGCCTTCAGGGTGATCGACTAGATTCCAGACTTTCTGCTTTATGAATTGCTGAAGTTCTTCTTGCATTGCTTCAAGCTAGCTATTGTCTTTTAATGCTTCAGTTATATTGGGACGAACCACTAGTGATAGAAAACAAGAGAACAGACAGATGTTGGCTACTCCCCCTTGTCTTCTTGTGGTTTTGTCATTAAGATCACCAATCATGTTTTCAATTGTATGATACTTAGGAGTTCTGACTGTTGGAACATTTTGAACTTGAATGGATGAATCCAAGTTAGTGATGTTGGTTGATGGAGATGGAGTCAGTTGGGATGGGGAATCAACAAAGTAGTCAAACTCTTCAAGATGTTGATCTTGTAATGCTGAATGATGTCCATCTTCATGAACTTGTGTTTTCGTAGATGTGTTTATAACTTTTGTAGCAGTTGAAGGAGCAGCTGCAGATGCTGTAGTTGGTTTATCTGCATGTGTGAGGGTTGTTGGGATGTTTTTTGGTGGGTTGGGGTCTTCAGGTGATTACAGTGGATCATCTCCAGAAGTGGAGACATCTAATAAAGTGGAAGGAACTTCTGTTGATGGAGAAGGAACTTCTGTTGATGTATATGGCACTTCTGATGATGTTGAATTACCAATTCCATCAGGATGTTTTTTGGTTGTTTGAGTTGAAGGGCCAGGATCAGTAACACTTTGTGTTTGTGGCTGGACTACTCTTGGTGGATCAGCTGTCAATGGCACTTCACCCATGTTTGGAGGAACATAAGGATAACATGTATCTGCAGGACCTGCCATAATCAAATAACCTGTGTTAAATGAATTTTTAATGCCTCTATTTCAAACAACCAAGATGATCCTTTTACAAATTTTGGAAACAAGGACTCATTAAAAGATACATTAGAAGTTTCTTCCATAACGTTTTCATGTGGAACATAGACTCTATATGATTTAGATATTGATGAGTAACCAACAAAGAAACCATCATAAGCTTTTTCTGCAAACTTGCCTAATTGATCTTTTGTGTTTACTATGGACACATGACACCCAAATGCTCTAAGATATCCTATGAAAGGTTTTCTTTTAAACAAAAGCTCATATGATGTTATATTATGTTCTTTCGCAATTAATGTTATGTTTTGAACATTGCATGTTGTATTCACTGCTTTAGCCCAAAATGTTATTGGTAGCTGTGAATCAGCTAGCATTGTTCTCGCTGCTTCAATTAAAGTTTTGTTTCTTCTTTCTGTAACTCCATTCTGTTGTGGAGTTCTGGGTGCACTGAATTGCCTAGCTATGCCTTTGTCCCTACAAAATGAGTTTAAAACATAATTAACAAATTCAGTTCCATTATCACTTCTTAATATTTTGTTTTTTAAATCAAGTTGATTTTCAATCTTAGTGATGAACTCCATTAAAATTTCTGATGTTTCACTTTTTGTTTTAAGAAAAAGACCCAAGTGAATCTAGTGACATCATCAACAATCACCAGGCAGTATTGCCTTTTTCCAATGCTTAAGACATTGGTTGGACCAAAAAGATCCATGTGCAATAGCTTTAGTAGTGTTGTGTTTGTGTTAATTGTTTTGGATTTATGTGATACTTTATGTTGTTTTCCTTTGTAACTTGATAAAAAATTATTAGAACAATAAAATTCTTTCTTTGGAAGACCAATGACTAAGTCATTTTTCACCATTTATTCATTCATGTTCTTCATGTTAGAGTGAACCATCCTTCTATGCCATAGTTGAGCTTCATCTTCCGATGACTTAGAAATCAGGCATGTTTCATTGCTTGTTATGGATGTGTTGTTCATGTCCAACATATAAGTGTTGCCTTTTCTTGGTGCTTTAAGAAGGATCCAGTCTTCTGGGATTTGGAAACCTGGCTTAAGAATGTAACAGTGAATGTTATCAAAGAATGTGGTATAGTTTTGATCACAAATTTGAGACACACTTAACAAATTGAATTGTAATTTTTGACAAAAATTAACTTTCTCAAACTTGAGTACACCATTTGTTACCATTCCTTAACCAATTATTTTACCTCCCTTCTTATCCCCACCAAATACCATATAGGAACCATTTTTATGTTTAAAATCATAGAGGAGAGAACAGTTTCCTGTCATATGCCTGGAACAGTCACTGTCAACATACCACTTGTTGTTAGTCCTCCCTGGATGTTCCTGCAAAAATAATGAAATCAATTAGACCATGGAGCCCAAGCCTTGATGGTCTTGGGCTTACCATTGTTATCTAATATTGTTATTTTCTCATGGATGAGCCTTGATATCTCTAACTTATTTTTAGATTCAATTGATTCATTATATTTTGTTTTGGGTGAGGATGATTCTTTTGAAGATGATGATGAAGCACTTTCATCTTGATTCACACTGACTTCCTCAATCACCTCTTCTTTCAGTGCCTTTTTCTTTGAACTTGATGTTGAAGCTTGCCCTGAAAAGGTTTCAGCATCCTTTGATTTTGATTGAGGCACATGGTTACCTTTTCAAAATGATAAAAGAAGTCATCATCTGCTTGCAACACTATCTTTTTGTGAGGTGTTTTGCTTTGAACTTGTTGTTTCTCCTTCTTTTTCTTTGAGTGATCCTCAGCAGATGTTTTCTTTGTCTTTGAATTCTTCTGATGTTGTTGCTGCTTCTTTTGTTTTGAGACTTTTGAATCACCATTTTCAGAAGATTGTGAATCTAATTCTGTATTCTCATCTTTTTGCTTCTTGGAGACCTTTGTTTTGTTCTTCTTGTTGAAGAAGCATTCTTGAGTGGAAAGATTATGTTTGTTGTATTTTGCACAATATTTGTTGAAGTAACAATCAGAGGTCATATGATGGTTCTTATTTCATATTGAGCAATAGCTGCTGAAGTAGGATTCTTTTGTGTTGTGGTTGTGCATATCACACCACTTATAATACTTCTCTTCAGCTTCACTGTCAAAATCAGCTTTTAGTTTTGTATGTTTCTTTATCATTACCTTCTTTTGCTTCTTCAGTTCCTTTTCAAACTTTGCAGCTGATGATTCTTTACCTTTTCCTGACATGATGTCAAAAGGTTCTTATTTATAAGCATTCATTTTTTGTTGTTTCTTTACTTTTTCATTGGATGTTTCCGCAGATGTTTTCTTCTTCCGCATTTCTTCTACGGATGGCTGTTTTGATGCGGATGAATGCTTCTGTAGATCATCTACGGATGTATATTTTGGAAGATCATTTTTCTTCCTTGGCTTTTCTACGGATTGGTCAACATCTGACTTCTTCTTCCACAGGTGATCTGCAGAAGTGACTCTTTCTTCTTTCTTCATAGTTTTGTTTGCTGATTTGCTGTTGTACTGTTTGGTTAGTTCATGTATGCCTTCATTCAACTGACCAATTCTTGTGTAGATGGTCTTCAGCAAATTTATTTGTTTTGGTGATTATATGTTCTTTTACCACAGTTTTACCCTTACCCAAACCAGCACTATCTTGTTCATTAGGCTCATCACCCTCATCCAGATCATCACAGTTATCACAATCAAATTCTGATTCATTATGTTTTGAAAATTCTGATTCAGATGAATCAGTTTCACATGATTTAATGTCATTATTTACCACTTCACTATTTTCAACTTTTGAATCAGTTTTGGTGCTAAACACAAAATGATTTGATAAACTGTTATTCATGGACTCAGGTAGGGTGGTGTAGTTGTCATTTACTGGTGGTGCAACCGTATGAAATTCCAACCCAGACCTTTTCTTTGATTCAATATGAGAGTTTAACAGTTTCTCATACTTTTGTGATGATAGTTGAAATTTTTGAAGCTTTACTTCAGTAGATGCAAACTCAGACATGGATTTTGTTAATGAGGTGGTCAAATGCTCAACTTGTGCTTTCAGGTTGTAGTTTTCAGACACAAGTTTGTCTAAATCCTTTTGTAATGAGTTGATTTTGACCTGATAAAGTTTATGTTCTCTTACATGAGATTCATTTAAAAGCATAGTTTCTTTGACTTTATCAGCCAAATATTGAGCATGATGCCTATATCTTTCAACTTCAAAAATACATAAGGAAGTACATAACCTTTCTCTTACCTCTCTGGCCATTAGTGGAACTTTATTTTCCATGTTAGCCATCAGTACCTGGTTTTCTTCTAGCACTTCCTTCTCATGCAAGCTCCAATCACAAGTACCATCCTACAAAAATAATCAAACCAGTTTCTTTAGAATTACTAGTACCTGTTGAAGAACCTGTGGCTGATAGGGATGAGTTTGTGAGCTGTGGTTGCTTGAAGCTCCTCTAATTTGCTTGTCTTGTGTCTGTTGTGGATTGCTGATGGTTGTTGCATTCCTTTGAGAAGTGTCCATATAGATTGCACTTGAAGCATCTCACTTTGGACTTATCAACACCAATTTTTGTTGTTCTTCCTCCCACTGACAGTCCCTTGTTTCTCTTCATGTACATTTTGGCTCTATAGGCAATCATGGCCCTTTGCCATTGTATATCCATCTCTTCTACTTCATCAGGATGAATTTCTTCAAGGTCTTGCTGATAGAAGTGGGCAGAAGTCAAAGTACTTCCCAAGTAAGCCTGGAAGCTTGAACTGAAAGTTGCAAAAGTTGCCTTCTGTTCTTTTGATTCCAGAACCATAGTGATTGGTTCATTTTGATTGTTGTTCTTATTCATCTTAGAGTCATCAGCCCTTCCTGATCAAGAGATCTTCAGGCAATGCCATAGTAAGCATACTATAGGCTTTGATATCGATCTTGACCCTCTTGGCATCATCAGGTGATAGATTTTTTAGACTTACAGGTTGATTGTTATCCTTATAATCTGGTCCTAAGGCAGGTGGAATATAAGAACCTTCAGTAATTGAAACCCATAGATCAGAATCTGTATAATTAACATGATTCCAGAACCTGATTTTCCAAGTTTTGAAATCAGATTTGTTTTCCAACTTCGGAGGTTGATACGCACCAACCACTGAATTGTTCATGTTAATTAATTCTGTTAAATATCAAAAGCAACAACTTTGTTTGAATAAACACCAATTAAACAAATCAAACTGATAGATCAATTGATTTAGATCAATGAGCACTTGGCTCTGATACCACCTATGAATCCAATGATTGATGAAGGAATTATCAATTTGATTTTAACAAGTGCTGATCGTAGAACTATCAATACTTGTTGTTTAATGGATTGTTTATATTGAAATCGAGGAATAATGTATTGAACAATCAAGAAACAACTAAACGTAACAATGCACAAACCAAGAATGTGTTCAACTATTCTTCAATCATAATTAATCGATTACAATTGATTTTGATGTATTGCACTGTTGCTAATGATGTTCTGTATGCTGTAATTGTTCTTGTATATTTGTTGTGCGTGCGTGTCGATCTCTGTTATTGTTCTATTGATATATAGAGATTGTGTTTCTATTCTGTTCCTAGATCATTGCTGATATTTTGCTATTTTGTTGTTATACTTAAGCTAACTTCCTCTAACTATGCGAATCCTTGCCTTGTTTATCGGCATTGGAGTTCATAATTTACAATGGAAATTATATTTTACAAAAGAGAATGTTTTTGATGTGACGTGGAATATTCGCTTGAATTAAATATCTTCCGCCGCCATTGACTTGATGTTATTGCTCTGACATGTTGACTTGTTGACTATGTTGCGTACTTGATGATGTGAAATCATACACGTGTTTGTTAGTCTTCCGTAGGAATTAGTCTTCCATAGGAATTTGTCTTCCGTAGGAATTTGTCTTCCGTAGGAATTTGTCTTCCGCAGCATGTAACACCCCGAATTTTATTAAAAAGAAGAGAAAATTAAAGTATAAAGAAAAAAATGAGGAATTACACAAGTTGAAGGACTGAAGTTGTGCAAGGTGCAAACTTTAAATTAATTATGTTTAAAAGAAGGGCATGGCCGCCCATGCCCCCACTACCCACCATTGTTCTCGGTTGAAAAAGGAAGAAAGAAGAAAAGTTCACAGTTTTAGAGAGAGAAGAAGCTAAAATCTTCTTGAATGTGAGGTTTCTTGGGTTAATGTTCGGTTTCAACCGAATTTTCAGTTTCTAGGCCGAGATTTGTGGTGCTAAGTGCTTGATTTCATGGGTTTAGGAGCTCAATTTGTAGGTGAAGGTGTGTTGCTCGAAGGTTGCTTCAGGTGAGTTTCTTGAACCCCTCTTTTTACTGGTTTTTAAGTGTTGGGGTTGTTATGCATACCGAGCAAATATTTTTAAAGTGCCCGTGGGTTTTCAGCTTTGATGTTCGACCGTTGTTCATTGGTTGTATGTTTTAGAGGCTGTTTTGAGGTGATGTTTGATGTTTAGCATGTTTTAGTGTTTGTAGCGTGGTAGATTTATGTTAAGATGTGCTAGACCGATGTTTGGGGGTTGTTTGTAGAATTTGTTATATTTCTGATTGTTGGTCATGCGCCCAAAATGTTCCCATGCACCTAAAATTGTTGTCATGCGCCCAAGTGACCTCATGCACCCAAGATAATGCGCCCAAATAGTAGTCATGCGCCCAGAGTTGCCCATGCGCCTAAGTGTAGGCCATGCGCCCAAACAGTTGCTCATGCGCCCAGAGTTGCCCATGCGCCTAAGTGTAGGCCATGCACCCAAACAGTTGTCCATGCGCCCAGAAGAATGCCCATGCGCCTAAGTGTTGGCCTTGCACCCCAGCAGTGCCCATGCGTCCAGAGTTGCTCATGCACCTAAGTGTTCATGCACCCCAGCAGTGCCCATGTACCTAAGAAGGGCTCATGCGCCTGCATAGTGGTAATGCGCCTAGGCTGTTTTCCTTAGAATTTTTATGCTCATGCACCTAAGATGTTCAACTGTTCTTCATTATGGACTTAGGGTTTTCTGAGGATTTTTAGAGGTAGTTGGTTGAGATAGGTTCTGTTGTGATGTGATGGCTTGTGCTTGATATGCTATGCATGATGATGTGATGATTATGAGGTGTGTGATGGGTTATCTTTCCATGTTTAACGGTTTTCAAATGTATGTATTATGTTATGTAATACGTTATGTTTTATGTTATGACTTTACATGTTATGATGTATGAATGTACGTAAAGTATTATGTAATGAAAGTGAAAGATAATGAATGATGAGAATGGAAGTAACGTACGATGAGATCCTTGTCGCGTACCCCGGTACTGTGTCAGTCTTCGGACATGAGTCGGGGGTTTGTTTACAGGCCCCGGCACAGTATCAGTCTTCGGACATGAGTCGGGGGTATTGCATGAGACAGGATGGCATGTGGAAGAGATGAGGTCTTGTTGCTCACCCCGGTACTGTGTCAGTCTTCGGACATGAGTCGGGGGTTTATTTACAGGCCCCGACACAGTATCAGTCTTCGGACATGAGTCGGGGGTGTTGCATATGAGATGGGATCCTTGTCGCGTACCCTGGTACTGTGTCAGTCTTCGAACATGAGTCGGGGGTGTTGCATGAGGCAGGATTTGGATGATAGTAAATATGTATTGTTTGATGATAAACGATGACGAATATAATTAATTATTATTAATGTGTACGTATGATGTGTTATCGCAATCGAAAGTAAAAAGGTTGTTTTAACGAAAGTAAAGTATTTTGTTTATAAAACTAGAACTCACTAAGCGTCGCTGACCTTTGTATGCATAATAGTTGGTAGGTATTTTGTTGATGCTGAGGAGGTGCAGGCATGGATGCATAAGCTACTGGGGACGTTTTGAGGCTGGCATCCACATTTTGATATGATGTTGTATTTTGAAATTTATATGAATGGGATCCTTGTCGCGTACCCCGGTACCGTGTCAGTCTTCAGACATGAGTCGGGGGTTTGTTTACAGGCCCCAGCACAGTATCAGTCTTCAGACAAGAGTCGGGGGTATTGCATGAGGTAGGATTCAGATGATAGTATGTATGTATTGTTTGATGATAAACGATGACGAAGATAATTAATTATTTTCAATGTGTACGTATGATGTGTGATCGTAATCGAAATTAAAAAGGTTGTTTTAAAGAAAGTAAAGTATTTTATTTATAAAACTTGAACTCACTCAGCGTCGCTGACTTTTGTATGCATAATAGTTGGCAGGTATTTTGTTGATGCTGAGGAGGTGTAGGCATGGATGCATAAACTACTGGGGACGTTTTGAGGCTGACATCCACATTTTGATATGATGTTGTAGTTTGAAATTCATATGAATGATGTAATGTAATGATTTGTTTTAACTTATAAATGAAAAGTTTTAAATTCTGCTGCAAAAGTAATGTATGTTTTAAATATTTTATGCGATGACGGTCCAGCTGTAAGCGTCCAGAGAACGGGGCCTTACAAGTTGGTATCAGAGCTAAAGTTTAAGAGAATTGGGTAAATATTTTAAAAACCTAAACTTAAACTGAGAATAGGATGAAAGGAAAGGGATGACAGTCCTAGTAGCTACGTGCCTGCAAGTAAAGGTTTTATGTAAACATTTTATGTAAGTTAATGAAAAGGGGAGTTATGTGGGCGTGTTATGTGGTTTATGTGCTTTTGTGTAGATTTAGATACTGATGTAGTCAGGATAGGCAATGCTTGGGGGATGAAGAGTAAAGTAAGTGGCTAATCACAACTGGCCACTATAATTAGGGACTTACTATACTTGACATCAACCGAGCTATTACCTTGAATGATCGTGTTGGTGTTTGAATCTTATAGTGTTTAGATGGCTAGCGGTAGGTCTTCTGAGGCTTCGCGAGGTGGAGGTCGAGGTGGACGTGGTGTTAGACCGCATGTCACGAGGAGCAGAGCTAAGACTGCTGAGACGGTTCCTGAAGAGCCCGAGCTTCATCACCAGGACGATGAGGACAAGAGTGCTAATTTGAGAGCCTCAATGAAGGAGGCGATGGTTGACGAAGTTCATCAGGTCATGCAGACGATTCTTTCAACTGTAGTGACTGATGTTATGCGTGTTGTGAGGGAGGATGAAAAGAAAGAGAAGGAGGATGAAAGGAAGGAGGCTGAGAAGAGGAAGACCGCTAGACGAGGAGGCAAGGAAGGAGGTTTAAGGGGAAGGGAGTAACCAGAGACTGATATGGTTGTCTCCAGTGACGATGAGGAGGAGGAGGAAGCTGTGCAGGAAACTGTGAAGGGATGCAGCTATGGGGCATTCCAGAGATGCAAGTGCGGCTGCTGCTCATCGTTGGGTGAGGGAGATGGAGGCGGTACATGAGTCGGGGGTTTGTACAGGCCCCGGCACAGTATCAGTCTTCGGACATGAGTCGGGGGTATTGCATGAGACAGGATGACATGTGAAAGAGATGAGGTCTTGTTGCTCGCCCTGATACTGTGTAGTCTTCGAACATGAGTCAGGGGTTTGTTTACAGGCCCCGGCATAGTATCAGTCTTCGGACATGAGTCGGGGGTGTTGCATACGAGATGGGATCCTTGTCGCGTACCCCAGTACCGTGTCAGTCTTCAGACATGAGTCGGAGGTTTGTTTACAGGCCCCAGCACAGTATCAGTCTTCAGACAAGAGTCGGTGGTATTGCATGAGGCAGGATTCGGATGATAGTATGTATGTATTGTTTGATGATAAATGATGACGAAGATAATTAATTATTTTCAATATGTACGTATGATGTGTGATCGTGATCGAAAGTAAAAAGGTTGTTTTAACGTAAGTAAAGTATTTTATTTATAAAACTTGAACTCACTTAGCGTCGCTGACTTTTGTATGCATAATAGTTGGTAGGTATTTTGTTGATGCTGAGGAGGTGCAGGCATGGATGCATAAGCTACTGGGGACGTTTTGAGGCCGGCATCCACATTTTGATATGATGTTGTATTTTGAAATTCATATGAATGATGTAATGTAATGATTTGTTTTAACTTATAAATGAAAAGTTTTAAATTCCGCTGCAAAAGTAATGTATGTTTTAAATATTTTATGCGATGACGGTCCAGCTGTAAGCGTCCCGGGAATGGGGCCTTACACAGCAACACTTAGTCTTCAGTGCTTGTTCTTCAGTGATTGTGCTTCCGCAAGAGTTCTTGTACTTGTTCTTCAGCAACATGCTCTCCTTCAGTAGCTTCACTTGTTCTTTAGACTTGTTCAGCTGATGTTGTTCTTCTGTAGGAGATCTACGGAAGTACACATCAGTTATGCACTTATTCACCCGGAGTTTGTTCTAACACTTGGTCAAATTTTCCAAATTGACTAAGTCTGATGTTTCCAGCATTCAGACATAAACCAACACATATTAATATGGGTTAACATATATGTTGTGCAGTACATTATATTATAAACAAGGGAGTTACAATGATGAATTACAAGAGTTGACTAGTCAACTAAACCTATACATTTGTTCTAGTGCTAACAGTAATGCGTGTGGAGGAGCTATTTCATTTGATCCCAGTCCCTGCTTGTTCTGATAACACACTTTTGCATGCAAGGATTACGATATGATGTTCTTGAAGGTTTTCTCTTCAAGAACACATTTTTCTGATTTGGCTTTACTGATCACAAGCTCAGCCTGGCATTCAGTTAACTTGGTAACAAGATCTTTGATCTGAGTCCTGTAGATTGTATGCTCATGATTTAGAGTGGAAATGGTTTTCTATAAGTCTTCTATTTTAAGCTTATAATTATTTTTTTGCTTTTTTAAAATCAGCTTTTAAAATGTTTAAGGACTCAAGATTAGATCTTACGTCCAAGTTGTAGGACCTGTACATGTTAACTTTAGCAATGCATTCAAGAGAGCAAAGATGTTCCAATACCTTAGATTTATCATGGTCTGCCATCAGGGCTTGATTTGGAGAGACATCTTCCACCTAAAAGCTCCAGTCAAAGCCCCCTTTTTTAATAACAACTGTAGCTTGTTGCTTTTGTTGGTTGGGCTTCTCAGTTCTTGGAGTTGCCTCAGCATAGTTTGGCCTGGACTGTGTATGGCCACCGTTTGTTCTTCGTGACTTACACTCGCAAGCAAAGTGGCCCATCTTGTAATAGTTGTAACACTTTACTTTGCTTTTGTCCAGCCCAAACTTTCCACTAGACACATTGCTTGGAAACTTCCTCCTTGTCCACTTGTAGAACTTCTTGGCTCTATGAGTGAGAAGAGCCATCTACTGGACTATCTCCATGTACTCCAAATCATCTGGATGGATGCAGTCCAAGTCTTCAAGGATGAAGATAAAGTTGCCTGAACTTTCATCTGGACAAAGGCCTGAGAAGAGTTAGGCTCTTGGAATGGGCTTCCTTGAGTGTAGCTCTCCCTAGGTGTCTCCGGGAAGGTGATGAAAGTACCTTTTCGGTGAGTTTTCAGGGTAGCAGATGAGATGATGATGTGGTTCTCTACTATCCCTTTCAACCACATGAAGGGCTGAACTCTTTTGGGTGCTAAATGAGCTAGGACAAGGATTTTGCATGTTCATCTCCATATGGTAACCGCTCAGGATACCATACATCTTAGTGAGAGTGAGGGTAGAGAGGTTCTCAGTTCTCTTGATGGCCATATAGTAGTGTGTCCATTCTTTAGGAAGAGAGAACATGAACTTCCTGACCATGTCCTATTCTCAAGTTTCACTCCAACATCCCCCAAAGTATCTACAATCTCAATATACCTGAAGTATTATTGAGTAATAGTTTCACCTATCTTGAAGGTGAAGTTTTCAAACTGATGCTTCATGATGTCTTTCTTGTTCTCCTTCGCTTCCACAGATCCTTCATGCATTAGCTTCATTGCATCCCAGAGTTCTTTTGTAGTCTTGCACTTCTTGAAGCCTCTATAGATGGAGTTGGGAAGAGCAGTTTGAAGAGCGATCATGGCTTTCTGATCAATATCAATTTTCTTCTAGTCTTCTTCAGAATAGTCAGGTACTTTCTTGGGTATCATCCCACCTCCAGTAGTTACTGAAGTAGTACTTGGAATGTGAGGTCTTGAGACTACAGATCTTCACATCCTGCTATCTTGACACTTGATGAAGCCTTCCATCCTCATGCACCAAGTATCAAAGTCATCAGAAGTGATTAGTGGAGACTTAGTCATTATGTCATTTCCATATCAGCTTTAGTGAGAGCAGCCATTTGAGAAAGTAAGTGTATGTGAAACCAAAATATGATTCAAGATGGTGAGATCTTGCAATCATGTAAGGTCTTATCCCGGGAACACTCACAGTTGGTCATTCATAGCGTAAAACGTTTAAAAACATGACATTTGCAGCGGAATTTAAACTTTTCATACATAAATTGTAAATACATGACAAAACATTGTTCTTATAGTTGTATCACAAAAACTTGACATTTACAAGCATTGTATCAAAATCTAGAATGCCAGACTCGGATCATCCCAGTAGCTATCTAATCCATGCCTGCACTCCTCAGTTGTACCATCTACCTGCCAACTGATATGCATATAAAAAGTCAGCGTTGCTGAGTGCGTTCTAGTTTATATAACAAAATACTCTACTTTGGTTAAAACATTTCTTTTACTTTCGTACGTGATCATACATCATATATACATCTAGATAATATCATTATTATCTTTCATCATCGTTCTTAATCGTTTGTTTTCGTACTTTCTTTCATTAACATCTTTCACTTTTATCTAAATCCTGCCATATGCTATGCCCCATCATTGTGCACGAAGCAACTACCGTCTTCGGGTCAAGCGACAAGGATCCCGTTTTCGTACGTCTTGATCAATCACGAAGATTGACCCCCCTGTGTGCATCCTTATGGGTTAGCTAAACCGCTGACAGTTGAGCTAACAACCCAATGGCTGTGAACCTCCATTCATTTGCTTGCAAGACTTTCATTCATTCATTACATTCCACTTTTCATTAACATTATCTTTCACTTTCATTACATAATACTTTACGTACATATACATATCATGCCACGTAAAATCACATCATAATACATAACATAAAATATTAATATTCATAATAGCAGCACATAAGAAAAGAATCAAACATGCAATTAAGCCCCTGAACTTATGCTAACTATCGACTAGCAAACCCAACACTAAAACTAATACTTCTGAAGGCAAACATAAGCTTCGAAAGAAAACAAGCTTCGGAAGAAATAAGCTTCGGAAGAATCTAAGCTTCGGAAGAAATAAGCTTCAGAAGAAATAAGCTTCGGAAGAAATAACCTTCGGAAGAAATCTAAGCTTCGGAAGAAATAAGATTCGGAAGAAATAAGCTTCGAAAGAAATAACCTTCGGAAGAAATAACCTTCGGAAGAAATAAGCTTTGGAAGAAATCTAAGCTTCGAAAGATTTCTAAGCTTCGAAAGATTTCTAAGCTTCGGAAGATTTTAAGCTTCGAAAGATTTCTAAGCTTCAAAAGATTTGCAAACATAAGCTAACTTCCATTAAAACATAAGTACCAGTCCCTTAATTTATATCCCCAATATTACAAAATAAACCTAAATGTTCACAGCGGATGACCCAAGTCCACAACGGATGACCAAGGTCCACAGCGGACAATAAGTCCAACACCTACGATCCAACTTATGCAGTTTCTAGTCCCATACATCATATTAAGAGTATTCTTAGCACGGATCTATCAGTTACACACTTAAAACATAACAAACAACCATTCAACATCATATGATCTTAAAAGAAAACCTTCATCTTTTATAAACAGTTGTATTTTCAAGGAAAATCATAGTTTGGTTTTGAAACATCAGTTTAATATACATATCAGCCCCAAACAAGTAGAAAACATTTAAAAGAGGGGATCTAGAACTCACCTTAAACTGCCTTCGAGTAAAACACCATAAACCTGAGAGCAACCTGGGGTTCTAGCACCTAAACACACATAAAGAAGCAACTAAACACATAAAAACACATAGAAATTGGTCTGAAGTTTGAACCCGACAGGAACCGAGAAGAAACATGATTAAATCTTACCTTTTTGAAGATTTCTTCTACTTTCTCCCTCTAGAACCGGTGGGAGTTCTTTTTCTTTCTCTAAAGTCGTACGTTAAGTGTATGGGAGAGTAAATATGGGCGGCCATATCTTCTTTTAAACCCCATTATGAGCCGGTTTGGATCTTGTACACTTTTAACCGTTGCTTTTTGAAATAAATCCTGTTTGCTCCCTTACTTTTCCTTTCTTTTCTTTTCTCTCTTTTTTTTTATTTAAAATTTATCGGTGTTACAAGTCCGCCCCCCTTATATAGGTTTCGTCCCTGAAATCTGTCACTCCTCGAACAGCTGTGGATAGTGCCATCTCATCTCTTCCTCAGTCTCCCATGTAGACTCGGACCCTTTCCTGTGTCTCCACTATACTTGCACAAGTGGGACCACTTTATTCCCTAACCTCTTCTCTTTTTTGTCAATGATGGCCACTGGCTGCTCCACATAATTAAGCCGTTCATCCACCTCAATGTCCTCGAGTGGCACGATCATATCCTTATCGGCTAAGCACTTCCTCAAATGAGATACATGGAACGTCGGATGAATTCAGCTTAACTCATTGGGTAGCTCTAGCTTGTAAGCCACCTCTCTTGCTCGAACAATAATTCGGAAAAGGCTCTATATACCTCGGGCTTAACTTTCCTCGCTTCCTGAACCGGATGATCCCTTTACAAGGCGAGACCTTCAACATAACTCTATCGCCCAACTTGAATTCGATCGTTCTACATCTCTTGTCGGCATACGACTTCTGTCTATCCTTTGCTGCCTTCATAAAGGCCTTGATCTTCTCCAAATTTTTGGTCGTAGCCTTGATCACCTCAATGCTCCCCAACTCCTTCTGGCCGATGTCACCCCAACATACAGGCATTCTACACCTCCTATCGTATAGCATCTTATAAGGAGACATACCAATGCTGGCATGGTAACTTTTGTTATATGAGAACTTGGCTAACAGTAAGTGTTCATCCTAACTTCCTCTGAAATCAAAGATGCATGCCCGGAGCATATCCTCAAGCGTCTAAATGGTTCTTTCCAACTGACCATCTGTCTAAGGATGGTAAGCCGTACCGATGTGTAACCTCATCCCCATCGGATCATGAAATCTCTTCCAAAACTTAGATGTAAACCAAGTGTCATGGTTAGACACGATAGACACTACACACCATGGCGAGTCACAATATCCCTGATGAATAGATCCGCCAACCACTCAGATGAGTACGTTTCGCGGATCAGCAGAAAGTGAGCACTCTTCGTCAAACGGTCGACGATCACCCATATGGCATCGTATCCCCTTTCCGTACGTGGAAACTTTATGATGAAGACCATGGTGATGTGCTCCTATTTCCACTCGGGTATATCCAGAGGTTGGATCTTTACGTATGGTTTCTGATGCTCCGTCTTCACTTGCAAACAAGTAAGGCACTTACTCACATACTCCACTACGTCGCGCTTCATTCCGGCCACCAGTAATCTTTCTTCATATCTTGATACATCTTTGTAGCACCGGGATGAATTGAGTATAGAGTCTTGTGAGCCTCATCCATGATCTTCCCTCGTAGATCTCCGTAACGAGGAATCCACATCCGCCCCAAACGGATTTTAACACCAAGAGTGCTTTCACCCAACTCCGCGACTAGGCCCTTCATTCGCTCGGAGTTAATTCGATCCTCCTCAGAGCTTCATCCTAAAATTCCTTAACTTCCTTCATCACATCAGAGGTCATGATCATCTGGTAAGCCTTTACCCAAATTGGCTCGGGCCTCTCCTTTCGGCTAAGGGTATACGCTACCACATTGGCCTTGCTCGGATGGTAGTGGATCTCACAGTCATAATCCTTGATCAACTCTAGCCACCTCCATTTTCTTATATTGAGATCCTTTTGCTAGAATAAGTACTTCAAGTTCTTGTGATCAGTGAAGATCGTCACTTTGTCCCGTACAAGTAATGCCTCTAAATCTTCAATGTAAAGACCACCGCCACCAATTCCAAATCGTGAGTAGGGTAGTTAGCCTCATGGATCTTCAACTAATGAGACGCATAGGCTATAACCCTCCCCCTTTACATCAACATGCAATCCAATCCCAAATAAGAAGCATCCGAATAGACCACCAAGTCTTCGTTCCCTTCGGGTAACGTCAAGACAGGAACTTGAGTCAATCTCATCTTTAGCTCTTCGAAAGTATTCTCCTGCTCTAGACCCCATACAAACTTCACATCTTTACGGGTCAACTTAGTCAATGGTGAAGCTATATTGGAGAAGTCTTGGATGAATCTCCTGTAGTAGCCCGCGAAAAATAAGAAACTACGAATCTCAGATGGCGTCTTTGGAGACTTCCATTGCATCACCACCTCAACCTTCGCCAGGTCTACCATGATCCCTTTTGGGTTGACCACATGACCTAAAAACTGAACCTCATGCAACTAGAATGCGCATTTGGAGAACTTGGCATACAGCTTCTCCCTTCGTAGCGTATCCAGCACTTCCCGAATGTGACCGGCATGTTCTTCTTCGCTCTTCGAATAAATCAGAATATTATCGATAAACACAATCACTAATTTATCTAGCACAGGCCAACACACCCAATTCATCAGATCCATAAAAGCGGCCAGCGCGTTGGTTAAGCCAAAAGACATAACGAGAAACTCGTAGTGTCCATAACGAAAAGCCGTCTTAGGAATATCCTGCTCCTTCACCTTCAGTTAATGGTAACCAGATCAAAGGTGTATCCTCGAAAACCAACTGGCATCCTGGGGCTGATCGAACAAGTCATCAATCCTTGGTAACGAATACCGATTCTTCACCGTCAACTTGTTTAGCTCTTGGTAGTCGATGCACATCCTCATACTACTGTCCTTCTTCTTTACAAATAAGACCGGAGCACATCATGGAGAGATACTAAGTCGGATGAACCCCTTATCCAGCAACTCTTACAGCTGAGTCAACAATTCTTTCATTTCAGAGGGAGCTAGATGATACGGCACCTTAGCAATAGGTTGGGCACCAGGTATGAGATTGATCTGGAACTCAATCTCGCGGTCAGGTGGCCCACCTAATAGATCTTCTGGGAACAAGTCTGGGAAGTCACACACGACATGTACATCAGACAATCGTGGTATTGACACATCCACATCCTTCACATAAGCCAGATAGGCACCACATCCATGCCTCATACACTTCTCTGGCACAACCATCGAAATTACCTTCGGGATCATACTGACTCTATCGCCGTAAATCGTTACTGAACTCCCATCGGGTACGGTCAATCGAATCATCTTCTTTCGATGCACAATGTTTGCCTCATATGCTGCTAGCCAATCCATCCCTAGGACTACGTCGAATCCACCTAGGGGCATCACGAACAACCTAGTAGGGAACCTATGGCCTTCCAATTCTATCACACAATCCTCTACCACATCAGAAATCCTGGTAGACCTACCAATGGCAGTTTCTACATCAAAGGGCTCTTCAATCTTTCTACTCCTAACGGGCAACTTATCACAGAAGGCAGCAGAAATAAAACTCCTACTAGCACCGAATTAAAAAGCACAGAGGCACCAGTTTGGTTTACTAGGAATATACCTGACATAACCTCGGGGTCCACCCTAGCCTCCTCCCGGGTCATAGTGAATGCCTTGGCTTTAGCCCTCTGCCCCTCCTTCTTCTTCTCGATCCCCTTCCTTGCCCCGGAGTTCTCAGCCCACGGCTTCTTGCAATCCCTGCTCAGATGGCCCTTTTCACCACAATTATAACATCTTATAACCCCACAATCTCTCACCATATGACCAGGCCTCCCACACTTGAAGAAGATGTTCGATTCCCACTTACACTCCCCCACATGGTCTTTCCTACACTTACCACACAACTTCACCACTACCTCGGTTGCAGCCATCCTACGGCCCTCTACCTTCATCTTTTTGCCCTTAGGGGTGAAACCACCACTTCCAAAATGTTTCCCACCCCGGTTCCTCTCTCCACTTCCCTTCTTGTTCACCTCTACCACGGTGACCTCCTCCCTCTCATCATACAATCTCCCTTCCAGATCGACCAACGACCTAAACATTCCTGGCCGGGCGGCAATCAGATGTCTACGTATATTTGCCAGCAGACCTTGGATGTATCTCTTGATCTTTCATGACACGGGCATCACCTGATCAGGCACCAGCCTCGCCATCTCATTAAACTTAGTCGTGTACTGCTGGTGCGTCATAGTTCCCTCCTCCAACTGTAAGAACTCCCTCTCAATCTTGTCAAGTTCCCTATAAGGACAAAACTCCTCAATCACCAGCTTCTTTAGTTCACTCCATCTCATTCTTCCAATTGCTCTGCTACCCTCGGCCTGGACAATGTTATCCCACCAGCATAAGGCCGAGTCCATAAACGAATAGGTAGCAAACTTCACTTTCTGGTCCTCCTTGCACTCGCTGATATCTAACACAGCCTCCATTTCCCTCACCCATCGGTGAGTAGCAGCAACATTCCCATTCCCATCAAAAGTCTGGGGCTTGCATCTCTGGAATGCCCCATAGTTGCACCCTTTTACTATTTCTTGCACGGCTTCCTCTTCCTCATCGTCACTAGAGACAACCATCTCAGTCTCTGGTTGCTCTCTTTCCCCTGAACCTCTCTCCTTGCCCTCTCTCCTAACGGTTTTCCTCCTTTCCACCTTCTCTTTCCTTTCATCCTCTCTCACGAATCTAATAACCTCAGTCACCACAGATGGCAGAATCATCTGCATGACTTGATGAACTTCCTCCATTACTGCCTCCTTCACTGAGGCCTTCAGGTTAGCACTCTCATCACCGCATTCATGGTGATGAAGCTCAGGCTCTTCAGGAGCCATGTCAGCAGTCTTAGCCCTGTTCCTCGTGACACGTGGCCCAGCACCACGTCCACCATGACCTCCACCTCGTGAAGCCTTTGAAGATCTACCACCAACCATCTCTAAGCACTATAAGATTCAAGCACCAACATGGTCATTCAAGGTAATAACTCGGATTATGTTAAGTATAGTAAGTCCCTAATTACGGTGGCCAGTTGTGATTAGCCACTTACTTTACTCTTCATTTCCCAAGCATTTCCTATCCTGACTACATCAGTATCTGAATCTACTAAAAGCACATAAATCACACAACACGCGCATATAATTCCTTTTTCCATTAAGGTACATAAAATGTTTATATAAAACCTTTACCTGCAGGCATGTAGACTAGGACCGGCATCCCTTCTATTTGGTCCCATTTTTAGTGTAAGTTTAGGTTTTGAAAATAATTTACCCAATTCTCTTAAATTTTAGCTCTGATACCAACTTGTAAGGCCCCGATCCCGGGAACACTCACAGTTGGTCATTCATAGCGTAAAACGTTTAAAAACATGACATATGTAGTGGAATTTAAACTTTTCATACATAAATTGTAAATACATGACAAAACATTGTCCTTATAGTTGTATCACAAATACTTGACATTTACAAGCATTGTCTCAAAATCTAGAATGCCAGACTTGGATCATCCCAGTAGCTATCTCATCCATGCCTGCACTCCTCAGCAGCATCATTTACCTGCCAACTGATATGCATATAAAAAGTCAGCGTTACTGAGTGAGTTCTAGTTTATATACAAAAATACTTTACTTTGGTTAAAACATTTCCTTTACTTTCATACGTGATCATACATCATACATACACCTAGATAATATCAATATTATCTTTCATCATCTTTCTTAATCATTCGTTTTTGTACTTTCTTTCATTAACATCTTTCACTTTTATCTAGATCCTGCCATATACTATGCCCCATCATTGTGCATGAAGCAACTACCGTCTTCAGGTCAAGCTACAAGGATCCCATTTTTGTACGTGTTAATCAATCACAAAGATTGACCCCCCTGTGTGCATCCTCATGGGTTAGCTAAACCGCACATAGTTGAGCTAACAACCCAATGGCTGTGAACCTCCATTCATTTGCTTGCAAGACTTTCATTCATTCATTACGTTCCACTTTTCATTATCATTATTTTTCAATTTTGTTACATAATACTTTACGTATGTATACATATCATGCCATGTAAAGTCACATCATAATACATAACATGAAATATTAATATTTATAATAAGAAAAGAATCAAACATGCAATTAAGCTCCTGAACTTATGCTATGTGAATCCAAGGATCGAAACAGGAATTGTCAGTTTGATTTAGCAAATAAAGATCATGGAATTATCAACACTTGTTGTTTAATTAATTGATTATGAAATTGAAATCGACGAAGAACAGATGAAACAAATTGAAAACAGAATAAAATAATACAACAAAAAGATTGTTTCAATTGATTTTCATTCACAATGAATCGATTACAATTGATATTGATGCTTGGATGATATGATAATCTCCTATGATGTTCTTCCTATTCTTGTGATTGCTGTGTTGCTATATTGATCGATTGATCGATTGATATCGTTTCTATCAATATATGAATCTCTATTTGTGTATCAATATCTCTTAATCTCTTCCTAAATGAGTGCACCCATGCTTTATATTTATAGGAAGAGGGATTCACTTTAAAAATTACAAAGATATTCTTGATGTGATGTGGAATATTCGATTCTGACAGATTGACTTATTGACTTTGTGTTGAGTACTTGATGATATGAGATCATACAAGTATTTTGTTCTTTCGTAGGAGTTGAACTTCTGTAGGAGTTGGTTCTTTGTTCTTGAACATCATCCTCAGGAGCAAACATCAATCTTCCATAGTAGCAGCAACTTGATCTCTGAACTTGTTCTTCAGTAGATGTGCTTGTGCTTCCCCAGAAGATCCCTGATGCACATTGAATTGTTCATTTATGCTCTGTAGAACATCTATGGAAGAACAAACTTGTTCATCCGCAGATAGTTCTTGCACTTGGTCAAATTTCCAAATTGACCAAGTATGATGTTTCCTGTAATTACATAAAATCAACCCAAATAATGTTTGGGTTAACATATATATCTTGCATTACATAATGATAAAGAATTACAGATGTTCATTACAAGAGATTACAACTCATCTAAACCTATGCAAAAGATCTAGACCTAACAATACTCCCCCTTAGGTTTAGACTCTTGTAATCATCTGTTCAGCTCTTTCAACTCTTGAACTCTGGCCAAAATCTTTGTATTGAAATATCCAACAGCATCCTTTTGGTCTTGGTATGGATACTTGATCTTCATTTTTCCCATTTTCTTCAATTTTTTAAAATTCACCCTAAGAATGTCTTCTTTTGTGGTCAGTGTTACCACTACACTGTTTTGAGACACCATTTCTAACTCATCTTACTCTGACATTCTAAGCTTAGTGATTGATGGGATTCCAGATCCCATGAGCTGACCAGCCTCAAATCTTCTTCTCTTGTGTGCTTTGGCATGCAGCTTGTCTATGACTTGAATGATGTGCACATATAAGCATATGTCACTTTGAGCATCTTTATCATTCAACTTTAGGAAATACTTATCATGCAGATAAGATGTGTAGCTTGGATGAAGAAGTTTTATTTCCATTGGATCAAATAATCTTATGCTTGGTGCTTTCTTGTGAGGGTCATTCCTTTGCAGCACCAGTTCTTTTGTTCATTCTACATATCCCCATTCAGTGATGGGATATGAGTACTAATTTCTGTCAATTGTTTTGATTGATGCATCAGCCTTGTCTGCATATCCAATTCTTCTTAGAAATTCATCATCAACAAGTTTTGAAGAACTAGAATATGATCTTTTCTGTCTTTGTTTTCTTCTTTTATGTTCTGCATCCTCTTTTTTGGCTTCTTTCACCACATCTCCCATAAACTTGTTTCTCAGTTTTGCAATCAGAATAGAAAACTCTCATCTCCTTGGACTGATTGGGTAGTTGGAGATTGGGATGTTTTGTAGAGTTGAAAGGTCTGCATCTGGGAGTGTAAGAAGGGTCTCCATCCATGGAAAGTATTTAACCATCCCAAATGCCCTTAAATTGTAGCACAACCCCACTCTTGATCAAACTTCCAAGCTATAATCTTGTTGTCTGCTGCTGATCTTGGTGGTGTCATATGATCAAACAGTTGAATCAGAGTTATTTTAGTTCTGTTATTTCCCTCACTGTTGTTCCCAGGGGCCAAATTTTGTTAGGGATTACATCCCTTGGCTCCCTGATCAGTTTCTCTTTGCCTTTGTGCATATCTTTGTTTTCAACTACTATTGGCTCAGCAAGAGATTGTTTTGATTGTTTGTAAGCTGGATTGGGTACCTTGGTCCTGAATCTTACTCCAGTTTCTACTTCATCCTTCATCACATAATCCATCATTGCTCTTAGCTCACCCACTGTTCTTCCCTTCAGTTCATCTGAACCGTAATTATGACTTTGCAGCCAACAAATCATATTGTACTTGGTAAGCTGTTTGGTTTCACAGTGACCCAATTAATTCTTTATCTTCTCAATTGCTTTGTACTTTGTGAAGGTTTCATAGTTGTATACTGGAAGCATTAATCTAGCAGCATCAAACTCCTTCAGTACTTGTATCATCTCATTCATGTTCATCTTTTCTACCATGTCATATGGAATGCCATTATTGATTAAGTCCATGAACATAGATGATTGTGCTCTTTCCTTGAAGATGTCATCAGTAGATAACAAGTCACCATCCCTTGCTTCTTCATCAGACTTATGAGTCTCATCTTTTGTTAAATCTACCCACTCAGCATCATTTTCTTCTTCAATGTCTTCAATGGATTTGAGAGTTGAAAGATCAACTGATGGAGTGTGCTCAAGAGACATGCTTTTTGTTTTCTTTTGGGTATTCTCAATTACAATAGCTTCATCTTCAGTTCTTCCCAAATACTTTGTTTTCCTGTTGTATTTGATTGTTGGTTCTTTTGCTTTCAACAGGGGAATGACCGTAGTTTCTTTGATTTGTTCTTTATGCACACTCACTTCCTTTTTAGTCAACTTCTTCTTTAAGACTTCTATCTCATCATCTTTAGCTTTTAGCAGATCTAACTGCTCAGAGATAGTTTTTATTGCATTGTTGAGCTCAGTCAAGACTTTCTCCTTCTCTTGTTTTTCTTTCTCAGCAGTCTCATAGGACTCAGTCACAAGCTAATCTATAGTATCAATCACTACATTGCTGGTTTCAATCTCTTCTCTTAACTTCTTGATTGTTACTTCTAGAGATGCAATAGTTTCATCTCTCTTTTGATTTTTCTCAATTTCTCCAGTTTTTTATTACTTTTGATGATGAGATTATTGTATTTAGCAACAAGAAAACTTTTGCTCATATTTTTCTCCTCCTTTCTTAAATTATTTTCATCATAAGTAGTGATGTCAACAAAGTGACTATCACTCTCATCTTGTTGTTCAACCTCTTGTTCATTCTCCCCCTCAACTTCTAGACATATTTATTCTATGGCACCATCCATAACTTCATCAAGCTCATCATCATCAATATTCACTTTTTCAGTGAGAGTTGGGCTTTCAGTAGGTGAGGTTGGTTCAGCAGATCTGGGTGAGGAAGTTGGTTGTGTTGTTGGATGAGAAGGTGTTTGATTGTGAATGGGTGAGATAGGTTTTGTGGCAGTAGTGTTTAATGATGATTGAGATTGGGAAGCTGAGAATGGTTGGGTATGCTTACTGGATGGTGAGTTTAGTTGAGCTGGTGGTGTTTCTGGTAAGTCTATTACAGGTGTTGGTGGTAGAAAGTGTGGTTCTTATTATGGTGATTGATGTGGTGGTGATTGTTGTATGTCTTCAAGTGAGAATACTTCAGTTGCAGCAGTATTCATTAATGATTGGGAGTGTGTAGGAGAAAAGGGTTGGGTGTGTTCACTGGGTGGTGAATAGAGGTGAACAGGTGGTGTTTCTGGTAAGTTAGTCAGGGTTTTTGGTGATAGAGGATGGGGTTCTTGTTATGGTGGTTCAGGTGATTCAGCTGGTGGTGTTTGTTGTTGTTGTTGATCAAGGTATAGAAGTTCTTGGGGAATGTCTGCATTCTCATCTGTGACATGAGCAAACATCTCCATTTCTCCTCCTTGGTATTGCCCACTTATCTTGTTTAGCACAAATCTTCCAAGATGAGCTTGAACAAAGACTCCACCTTCTCTTTCAATGTTAGGCATTGACTCATTTACGATCAGCTGAATAAATCTGGGAAACATGTACATCTTGTCTTCTTTTTGCACCCTTATATGGTCACATAAGCATCCAAGGATGTATTTAGAATAACTATATGTTCTCCCTTCAAACACACCTATGATCCCTGATGAAATGTGCCTTGAAAACCTATCCAACCCAGACTTTCTGTTGAACATACACTTCAAGTAAGTGTGACACAGAAATCTGTAAGGTTTGCTCAATCTCCTTTTCTTGATTTCACTATTTCTATAGTCTCCATCATATCCCATAAAATGAAATATTCTTTGAATATATTCATGATCTAACACATCTGGGTGACCCTCTTCTTGTTCACCAAATTGTAATACCCTCCTGATAATTTGTTCATCCACCCTTAACTCTTCTTTCCTTATTGTTGTGTAGATCACCTTTTCATCATTCTCCTCCTCAATCCTTGCTTTGCTCCAGAAATCTATCATATGTGATTGATAGATGATTGGATTAGCAGATAATGCATAGAATATTCTTGATCTTCTCAAGTAGTTGATTATATCCCTGCATCCCTCGGATACTGAATCATCTGGATTAAGAAAGGCACAAACATTATGATCTTTTGAGAATCTATTAGCCATTTTGATAATGTTGTTGTGAAAATAGGTATGATTTTAGCGTGGATTGTTGTGTGGATTTGAAAATTTTGAACGTTGGCGGAGAAAGGGGTTTTTGGGTTGAGAGCGTTTTTCTAGGTCAGAAAATTGTCTGAAAAAGTGAATGAAAATGACAATTGCCTAGGTTATCATTTATACTCCCTCGAACAATTTAAAGCTTTTTATTTAATGATGTGGGACCGTTAACCCTCATTACCCTTCCGTGGTTATTCACAAGTTAAGTCTTCCGCTGAACATCTATGGAAAGCAAAACTTTTCTTTTTATCCGCAACAGGTTAAGTCTTCCGCAGAACATCCCCGGAAGGCAAAACTTGTTTTTGCTATTTTATCCTTAAATTAATTCTTCTGTAGAACATCTACGTAAGGCAAAAATTGTTTTTGGTTTTGCTGTTTTATCCGTAGGGTACCATTCTATGGAATTTCAATTTTGTTCTTTTTGTTGTATGATCTTAACATCATGTTGTTAGATCATTTGTTGTTTTCTGTTGGACCTTGTTGACTCTGCTTTATAGCAACTGTGCAAAATTGATTTAGTTAAAAACTTCAGATATCCTGCAGCCAAGTTAGTGCTCAAGTTTCAATTTCTTCATTTAATTGAGATAAACTCAGATTTTTATGCTGATGACTACTCCCCCTAAATTTGTGATTAATGATGAACTTATGCATTTATCAAAAATTTATAAAGAGAATAGCTTGAAAAATAATTATCTGTCAATCTTATTAGCAAATAAAAGAACAAAAGCAAAATCCTTTTATATTTTTGTTTACAGGCAGAAACTTAAATATATTTACAAGCATTTACATCATACAATGGGATCATATTATGACACTAAACAACTTCCTGAAACAGTTTTGTTTGATGATAGTAGACATAGATCTAGTGCTGATTGCAAGTATTATGATCCATATAAATTCAAGCAAGAGTGTATTTTCAACTTGTCATGCTGTTTATCATGTTTTGGTACTGATTAAAGATAGACAAATATGGACTCCACATTCAATTCACATTAGAGTTTGTCCTCCGTTTATGAGTCAACTTATCACTTTTTCACATTTAAAACTATAATCTTTAAGTTATAAACTCTATCTTAAGATTTCTTTGAAATCTTATTAATGCTGATATGATTTTTGATTCTCTTGAATTAATATACAATTGATCACATTGGAATCTTTTAGAGTTGTTCCTTTTTGAAACTTTTTGATGATCAGCATCAGAACACCAGGTCTTTATTTACGTAAAACAGAGGTTCCTGTGAACCCAGGTCTTTGTTTACACAAAACAAAGGGTCCATGATGCGTAAAGATAGAGGTTATAAAGTTTCACAACATAGTGTGCTTAGGTGAGTAAGTTGATCACAACAGGATAAGACATACTTACTTTTTCCTCAAAATGGAATTGTCCATAATTAGTCACCTTGGCATTATGTTATGCATGAACTTGTGTATTTTCCACTCAAGCTGAACCTACTCACATATCAAAACATATCTGATCTGTCTTTATTGTGAGATAAAATTCAGGAAAGTAAGCAAAGGCATAATGTACTATCATTTCCCATAATATGAACTGCTTTTACAAAAAAATGCATATTAACAAGACAATATTTTTGGATTTTTATATGTTTTATATATGTTTTTGGCATTTTCATATAATGAATTTGACAGGCAGAATATGCTTTTTTTGTGATGAAGACTAATCTAAGTTGATCATTCCTAAAGACTCAATCAAGAAATTAAATCTAACTGAATCAAAGGCTTTAGTGAATAAATCAGCAAGCTGATTTGTTGTATCCACTTTGATCAACTTGATTAAACCTTTTTCTGAGCAGTCTCTCAGAAAATGGCATTTGATTTCAATATGTTTTGTTTTACTATGTTGCATTGGATTAGCAGTGATGAATATAGCAGCTGAGTTATCTATGTGAATTGGTGTTTGAAGAAAATTGTAACCATAATCAAGTAATTGGTTTTGCAACCATAAAACTTAAGAGCAACCAGCTGAAGCAGCTATGTACTCAGCCTCAGCTGTGGATACTAAAACATTTGTTTGCTTATTGCATTGCCAAGAAACTAGTCTTGGTCCTATAAATTGACAACCAACAGTTATTGATTTTCTGTTATTGTTGCAGCCTCCAAAGTCACTGTCAGAATAGGAGTAGAGTTTGAAATCTCTTTCTTTGGGATACCAAAGTCCAAGAGCTGGCTTCCCTTTGAGGTATCTGAAAATCCTCTTCACTGCATTCATATGTGACTCCTTGGGGTCTGATTGGTACCTAGCACAAACACACACAGCAAACTTTATGTCAGTTCTGCTAGCAGTTAAGTACATTAATGATCCTATCAAACATCTATATAATCTTTGATCAACTGACTTCCCTTTAGGATCAAGTACAATCTTATCTATTGTTGATGCTGGTGTTTTGCTTGAAGAAGACTCAGCAAGGTTGTACTTCTTCAAGATTTGATTCATATACTTTTCCTGATTGATGAAAATGCCATCTGATTTCTGGTGAACTTGCAAACCAAGGAAGAATGTTAATTCTCACATGGAACTCACTTGGAACTCAAATTTCATCAAAGATTCAAAGTCTTGACACAATCATTTGTTTGTTGACCCCAAGATGATATCATCCACATAGATTTGGACAACCAAGAGGTCTTGATGGTCATGTTTGAGGAAGTGAGTCTGATCAATTGTTCCCCTTTTGTAACCATGCTTGAGCAGGAAAGATGATAATGTTTCATACCACTTTCTTGGTGCCTGATGAAGACCATACAAAGCTTTGTTAAGCTTGTATACCCTGTGTGGGTAATCAAGATCTTCAAAGCTTGGTGGTTGGGTAACATAGATTTATTTATCAATTTTACCATATAAGAAGGCACATTTTACATCCATTTAGTAAACTGTGAACTTCATATATGAAGCATAGGCTAGAAAGACTCTAATGGCTTCAATCCTTGCAACTGGGACAAAGACTTCATCATAGTCTATCTCTTCTTCTTGAGTATAGCCATGTGCTATCAGCCTTGCTTTGTTTCTGATGATGATACCTCTGTCATCTAGTTTGTTCTTGAAAAGCCACCTTGTACCAACAGGATATTGGCCTTCAGGAAGATCAACTATATTCCAAACTTTCTGCTTTCTGAATTGCTGAAGCTCTTCTTGCATTGCTTCAATCCAGCTGTTGTCTTTCAATGCTGCAGTTATGTTGGGGGGGAACCACTTATGAAAGAAAACAGGAGAACAAACAAATATTGGCAGCTCCTCCTTGTCTTCTTGTGGTTCTTTCATTAAGATCACTAATAATGTTTTCTATTGGATGATACTTATGAATTCTTGTTGTTGGTATTGATTTAACTGGAATGAATGATTCCAAGTTGGTGATGTTGGTTGACGGAGATGGATCCAGCTGAGACGGGGAATCAACAAACTGGTCAAAATTCTCATCATTTTGGTCTTCTGATGCTGAATGAAATCCATCTTCATGATTTTGTGTTTCTGCAGATATAGGTATAACTTCCGCAGCAGTTACAGGAACAACTACGGATGTTGTAGTTTGTTGATCTGCATATGTGAATGTTATTGGAATGTTTTCTAATGAATTGGGAACTTCAGATGAAGGAAAAGAATCATCTTCAGAAGTAGGAACATCTACAGATGTAGAAGGAACTTCTGCGAAAGCATTGTTAACTTCTGCGGATGCATTGTTAACTTCTTCAGATGAAAGGACTGGATCAGCAACACTTGAAGTTGAATTTCCATTTTCACCAAAATTGTCATTGCTTGTTTAAGATGAAGGGACTGGATCAGCAACACTTGAAGTGTGTGAATGAAATAAGCTTGGAGGATCAGCAGTCAGTGGCACTTCACTCAAACTTGGAGGCTTAGAGGTACATAAGGATAACATGTATCCGTAGGACCTGCAACATTCAAATAACCAGAGTTAAATGAATTTGTTACTGCATCTATATCAAACAACCAAGATGATCCTTTTACTGATTTTAGAAATAAGGATTCATCAAATGATATATTAGGTGTTTCCTGATCCTTTTATGATATGGAATGTAGACTCTATATGATTTAGATGTTGATGAGTAACCAACAAAGAATCCATCATAAGCTTTTTCATCAAACTTTCCTAATTGATCTTTGGTGTTTAAAATAGACACATGACATAAAAAAGCTCTAAGATAACCTATAAAGGGTTTTCTTTTAAACAAAAGTTCATAATGTGTTTTATTATGTTCTTTGACAATTTAAGTTCTGTTTTGAATATTGCATGCTGTGTTCACTGCTTCTGCCCAAAATGTGATAGGCAACTGTGAATCAGCTAGCATTGTTCTTATTGCTTCAATTAGAGTCCTGTTTCTTCTTTCAGCAACTCCATTTTGTTGTGGAGTTCTTAGTGCATTGAATTGTCTAGTTATGCCTTTGTTCCTGCAAAAGGAATCTAAAACATGATTAACAAATTCAGATCCATTATCACTTCCTAAGATTTTGATCTTTAAATAAAGTTGATATTCAATCTTAGTGATAAACTCCATTACTGTTTCTGATGTTTCACTTTTATGTTTTAAGTAAAAGACCCATGTGAATCTAGTGAAATCATCAACAATCACCAAACAATATTGCCTTTTACCAATGCTCAACATATTGGTTGGACCAAAAAGATCCATGTGCAGCAGTTTAAGTGGTGTTGGGTTTGTGTTGATTGTTTTGGACTTAAGTGACACCCTATGTTGTTTTCCTTTATAACATGATAAACAATGATTAGAATAGTAAAATTCTTTCTTGGGAAGGCCAATGACTAAGTCATTTTTGACCAACTTGTTCATGTTCTTCATGTTTGAATGAACCATTCTTCTATGCCACAGTTGAGCTTCATCTTCTGATGACTTAGAAATCAGGCAGGTTTCATTGCTTGTTAGAGAGATGTTATTCATGTCTAAAACATATGTGTTGCCTTTTCTTGGTGCTTTAAGAAGGATCCAGTCTACTAGAATTTGAAAACATGGCTTAAGAATGTAATAATAAGTGTTATCAAATAAAGTGGTATAATTTTGATTACAAATTTAAGATACACTCAACAAGTTGAATTGAAAATTTTCACAGAAGTTTACTTTCTCAAATTTGAGTACACCATTTGTTACCATTCCTTCACCAATAATTTTACCTCCCTCCTTATCCCCCCCAAATGCCACATATGCATCATTTTTATGTTTGAAATCATGGAGGAGAGAATAGTTTTCTGTCATATGCCTGGAACAACCATTGACAACATACCACTTGTTGTCAGTCATCCATGGATGTTCCTGTACAAATAATGAAATCAATTAGGAAGTGGAGCCTAAGCCTTGATGGTCTTGGGCTTGCCATTCTTATCTAGGATTGTTACACTATCATGAATGAGCCTAGATATCACAAGATTGTTTTTACACTCAATTGATTCATTATGTTCTGTTTGGGATGAGGATGATTCTGTTAAAGATGAACTTGAAACACTTTGATCTTGATTCACGATAACTTCCTCTATCACCTCTTTTTTCAGTGTCTTTTTCTTTAAACTTGATCCTGATACTTGACTTGAAAAGGTTTCTGCATCTTTTGCCTTTGATTGAGGTACATGATTACCCTTTTCAAAGTGATCAAAAAAGGCTTCATCTTCCTGCAACACTACCTTCTTATGAGGAGTCTTGCTTTGAGATTGTTGCTTCTCCTTCTTCTTCTTTGATTTATCATCAGCAGATGTTGGTTTCTTTGTCTTTGAGATCTTCTGCTTTAGTTGCTGATGTTTTTGCTTTGAGAACTTTGATTCATCATTCTTAGAAGATTGTGAATCTGATTCAACATTCTCAGCTTTTTGCTTCTTTGGAACCTTTGATTTGTTCTTTTTGTTGAAGAAGCATTCTTAAGTAGAATGATTGTTTTTGTTGCATATGGCACAATGTTTGTTGAAGTAACAGTCAAAAGTCATATGATTTTTCATATTGCATATAGAGCAATAGCTACTGAAATAACAATCTTTTGTATTGTTGTTGTGCATATCACACCACTTGCAGTACTTTTCTTCAGCTTCACTGTCAGACTCCACTACTATCTTTTTCTGCTTCTTCATAATTGCCACCTTCTAATGCCTCAATTCTTTTTCAAACTTGGCAGCTAATGAGTCTTTACTTTTTCCTGACATGAAGTCAAATGGTTCTTGTTTTTGAGGATTCACCATTCTCTGTTGTTTCTTAACTTTGTTGTCACTGGGTGATTCAGCAGATGATTTCTTCTTCTGTAGATCTTCTACAGAAGTAGATGATTGTTGCTTCTGTAGTTTTTCTAGAGAAGTTGAATTTTTTGGAAGAACAGTTTTCTTACATTGCTTTTCTACGGATGGTTCTAAATCAACATTTTTCTTCCGCAGGTGTTTTGCTAAAGTGATTTTCTTTTCTTCCGTAGTTATTTTTGATGACTAATGTTTTTGCCTTTTGTTGAGCTCCTGAATCCCTTCATTCAGCTGACCAATTCTGGTATAGATGGTCTTCAACAAATTTCTTTGTTTAGGGGGATAAGGCAGCTTGATCTCATCAAGAACTTTGGGGATTAAAGGTTAAATTACCACATTCTTTCCCTTACCCAACCCAGCATTAGGCTCATCAAATTCATACAAGTCATCACACTCATCAAAGTCAAATTCTGAATCAGTTTGTTTTAAACATTCTGATTCTGATGACCCAATCTCAGTTTCACTGATCTCAGTATCTTCACCATTTACCAAATTATTAGTTTCAATTTTTGGTTCAATTTTGGTACTTGATACAAAATGGTTTGACAGACTGTTGGTCATTAACTTAGGTAAAGTGGTGTAGTTATCATTTATAGGAGGTGCAACAGCATTAAAACCCAACCCATACCTGTTCTTTGATTCAATATGAGAATTCAAGAGTTTTTCATATTGCTAAGATGATAATTGAAACTTCTGAAGTTTCACTTCAGTAGATGCATTATCAGACATTGATTTTGTTAAAGAGGTTGTCAGATGCTCAACTTGTGCTTTCAAATTATAATTTTCAAATACAAGTTTATCCAAATCCTTTTATAAGGAGGTAATTTTGACCAGATATAATTTATGTTCTCTCAAATGAGATTCATTTAAAATCATTGTTTCTTTGACTTTATCAGCCAATTGTTGTGCATGGACTCTATATCTTTCAACCACTTTAACACAAACACGTGAACATAATCTATCCCTTACCTCTGGGGCCATGGGTGGAATTTCGTTCTCCATGTTTTCCATCAGTGCTTGATTTTCTCCTACACTTCCTTCTCATACATGCTCCAGTCACAAATACCATCCTGCAAAATAATCAAACCAGTTTCTTTAGTGTTACTGGTACCTGTAGAACCTGTGGCTGATGGGGATGAGTTTGTAAGCTGAGGTTGCTTGAAGCTCCTTTGATTTGCTTGTCTCATGTCATTTGTTGATTGCTGATTGCACTCCCTTGAAAAGTGACCATACAAATTACACTTGTAGCACCTCACTTTTGATTTATCAACACCAATTTTTGTTGTTCTTCCTGTAACAGATAGTCCCTTGTTCCTTCTCATATACATCTTGGCTCTGTAAGCAATCATGGCCATTTGCCATTGTAAATCCATTTCTTCTACTTCATCAGGATGAAGTTCTTCAAGGTCTTATTAGCAGATGTGAGCAGGAGTCAGAGTACTACCCAAATAAGCTTGAAAGCTTGAACTGAAGGTTGCAAATACTACTTTCTATTCTTCTGATTCTAGAACCACGGTAATTGGTTCAGATTTGGTGTTGCTTTTGTTGGTTAAGGATCCCTTTGCTACTTTAGCATTTGAGCCCTTTGAATCATGAGGTTTCCCTTTCACCTTCTTGTTAGAACTGCTTTGATAGTTAGAATTAAAGGACTTTGCTGCATAGAAACCAGCTTCTTCTTCACCATCACTCTCAACACAAGAGATTTCATTATCATCATTGGAGATGAATGCACTTCCAGCACCCTTTCTTTCTTTGAATTGATATGGTGCTATTGGTGTTTTTACAATCTTATTTCTTGTTTTCTCATCCAACTCCAATGCTTCCACCTTTAAAACCAAAGTGTCTAACCCAATTGCCTTTAGATCAAGAGTATTCTTGAACATAGACACAGTTTGATTCCAACTTTCAGGCAAGGAGTGGAGCATCTTTTTGTTCAGTTCCTCATTACTATACTTCAACTCAAGAATGTTCATCTCAGTAACAAGTTGCATAAGTCTATAGAGTTATTGAGGAACAGATTCACCCTGAATATGATGAAATGTCTCATACTATGAATGGATGGTATCCTTCTTGATGCTTCTGATCTCATCACTTCCTTCACACAAAGTGTGAAGAATTTTCCACAATGAGTTGGCTGTTTTGTATGATTCATATCTGATTAAGAGATCTTCAGTTAAAGCTACAGTAAGTATACTAACCTTCTTAACATCATCAGGAGACAGATCTTTCAAACTTACGGGCTGATTGTTGTCATTTAATCAGGTCCAAGAGCAGGTGGAATGTAAGGACCTTTAGTAATGGACACCCATAAGTCAGAATCAGTATAATTAACATGGTTTCTGAATCTGATTTCCTATGTTTTAAAATCAGCTTTGTTCTCCAACTTTGGAGGTTGCTAAGCTGAGCCAACAATTGAATTACTCATTTCAATTAACTTGTTAATTATCAAATTATCAATAGATCTAACACTCTATGAATGTGAAAAGTAAATGAAATGTAGACACACTTACACAGTAATAACAAATCACTGATAATATTGATATTCAAATCAACTAAGATAAAAATTCCTGAGAATTAATGACTTCTGTTGTGAATGAGCTAATTAATGACAAACTCCTAACAATTAAGAAGTTTTGGTCAAAATTAGTCAAATCGCTCAATGAATTCTTAGATGATATGAAATTTGAAATGTTAGATGATAAGATTTTGTTCAAATTTGTTTAAACAACCTAGAAATATCAAATCAACAGCACAAATCCATGAATCAAAATGATTCTGATGCAGATCGATGTTTATCGACCAATGGAACAGCACTCGCTAATCGATACAACAGGGTTTTGATGATTTTCACCAATTACACCAAATTATTGAGTAGAATACCTTCATTAGCTATTGACTAGCTAAACCTAACTGATGTTTTGATTAATTTGTTCACCAACACACTTAAATCTGAGTTATGAACTCTTAAGCCGTGACGAACAGCCAAAAGCAATTTGAATCAACCATAATCATATCTAATCAAAAACTGATAGATCTAATGAAATAAACAATCAATTCAACTAATCAAAACTGATAGATCAATTGATCTAGATCAATGAGCATGAGGCTCTGATACCACCTGTGAATCCAAGGGTCGAAACAGGAATTATCAGTTTGATTTAGCAAATAAAGATCGCGGAATTATCAATACTTGTTGTTTAACTAAATGTTTATGAAATTGAAATCGACAAAGAACAGATGAAACAAATTGAAAATAGAATAAAATAATGCAACAAAAAGATTGTTTCAATGGATCTTCATTGATAATGAATCGATTACAATTGATATTGATGCTTGGATGACATGGTAATCCCCTATGATGTTCTTGGTGTTCTTATGATTACTATGTTGCTATGTTGATTGATTGATTGATTGATATCGTTTCTATAAATATATGAATCTCTATTTGTGTATCGATATCTCTTAATCTCTCTCTAAATAAGTGCACCTATGCCTTATATTTATAGGCAGAGGGATTCACTTTAGAAAATTACAAAAGGAATATTCTTGATGTGACGTGGAATATTTGTTTCTGACAGATGTACAGTCTCCCGAGGCCGTTGACTTGATGACATCACTCTGATAGATTGACTTGTTGACTTTGTGTTGAGTACTTGATGATATGAGATCATACAAGTATTTTGTTCTTCCGTAGGAGTTGAACTTCCGTAGGAGTTGGTTCTTTGTTCTTGAACATCATCCTTAGGAGCAAACTTCCTTCTTCCACAGCAGCAGCAACTTGATCTTTGGACTTGTTCTTCAGTAGATGTTGTTGTACTTTAGCAGGAGATCTACGGACGCATGTTTGACTTGCAGAACATCTACGGAAGACTCATCCGCAGATAGTTCTTGTACTTGGTCAATTTTCCAAATTGACCAAGTATGATGTTTTCCTGTAATTACACATACAATCAACATAAATAATATATTGGATTAACATATATATAACTTGCATACAAAAGAAAAAGATTTACAAAGGTTCATTACAAGAGATGACTAATCATCTATACCTATACAATGGATCTAGACCTAACAGGAGACTTCTCCCTTGATTAGCAACACCTGAGACAACCACCCACCGCCCCCCTCTGTTCAGCCAACCATGAACCCAACCCTGCAGCTATGAACCCGCAACCCTTCGCGACCCAGAACTACGTCACCACGAACCCGACCCTACAGCTGTGAACCTGCAACCCTTCGCGACCCAGAACTATGTCCCCTTTGCGGCCTTGGATCCTACGTCCTGTTTGGGTCGTGATCTAGCATCGTTACATTGAACCATTGTGTCTCAATTGGTTATCATTAACTACAAATGTATATCTATCTCATTAGTATTTTGATTTACATATTGTATTTGCATTGTTTATAACCATGATCCTGCCAAGTTAGTTATCATGATGATCAGCTATGCTTTAATCCACTGTGTTAAAGATTATTTATTTTATTGATTAATCTATGAAACCTATCTTTATTGAAAAAACTAAGATTGATTACCATGATGCCCAACACATGAATGCCCGATCAATACCGACAACCACATCAAAACATTCAAGTTCCATAAGGAAGTTAGGGAAAATTTACCTAAACTCATAACGCACCCTTGTCTTATATCACTAGCCTAAATAAATATACCATCAGCTAGCTAGTTCTACGATATAGTTATTCTTCAAATTATTTAATAACCAATTAGTGGTCTAAAATTAGTTGAAACAAAACTCGTATCCACTATTGTGTCAAATAATATGTACGCATAGTGATTATCAACGTTGTAGAAATCGCTAAGCGCTAGTCGGGCGGTGTGGAACCGACTAGAGATTAATGGAATTAATCAGGATTAATCAAAATTAATTGTATCAAACTTTTGTCTATAACTTTGCCAATGTATATGTATATAACATTAATTTTAAACATTTTATGTATTAATTTACAAGTTTGGGGGTTAAAATATAAATTGGTGAATATTAAGGGTTTTAAAAGTTAAAACAGACAAACTTATTTAAATTATTTAACCCTAAAGTTCCATCCCGTTATTCCCCTCCCCCTGATTCAAATCACCGTTGCTGAAATCTCCATCGGAATCAGCAAATCTGGCGTCGAAATCTGCAAATCTGGCGCCGGAATCGGCAAATCCGGCGGCTTTCATCGTCGGAACATCTCTGATTAGGACGATTTGGTACGACTAGGTCCGACTTTGACAAACTTGACTGATTAGCGCCTAGAACCTCCAATTTACTGAAATCGAAGCGACCAACCTCTGATTAGCGATTAATTGCCGACTAATCGGAGGCTAATCGTGATTTTTACAACATTGGTGATTATTAATAAAATATGTACCCATCATAACACGGGCATCCTAACAGGCCTTCTCTGCTCCCATCACAATGCTCGTCCGTGGGCTTGGATTGTTGTATTTCCTTGATTTAATTTCACCCTTAGACAGTTGTTCCTTAAGTGATTAGGGTTATTACACTCGTACCATGTCTTGTTTGTACCTTTGCTTGTCTTGTAGTATTTCTCTAAGTGCCTAGTTTTCCTGCACTCAACACATAGAACACATACTCCTTGGTGATTATAATTGCACTTGTTGCATTTTGATACTCCTTGTTAATAATAGTTGTACTTGTTGCATTTTTGGTGTGGTCCATGATACTGGCCTTTTTCTAGAACGGTTACTCTAAACTTTTTAACATTTTTTGCCTTCTTGTCAGCCTCATTACACACTTTATTCCATGGTTTATCATTACTCTTCTTCTTCTCATTAGAACCACCTCTTTCCAAAACCCAAGCTTTAATAATCTCTCCAGTTAAGGTTCCTACCATAACTATTACATTTTATATAGTGGTCGGGATAGAAAATGTGACCATTCCATGAATTTGTGGAGCTAGATCCTAGATGTACTGTTAGATACATATGGTTTAAAGCTGTAACCATGGGCGTTACCAAGCGAGCAAGTTCATGGAACCGATTGGTGTAAGTATGATTTTTTCAGCTCCAACCGTAGCCAAATCTCCGAATTCAGTTTCAATCAGTTGCATCTCATTCTTGGGGACAATATTAATGAATAAGCATAGTCTTGAGCTCATACTAAGTCAGCTTGTTTATGTCATCTCTTCCTCTAGCTTACACTTGAGTAATGTCAAGGCTTTATCATGAAATGAACTGGTGGTATACTTGACCTTAATAATTTCCTGGACAATTATGGATTTCTATCATAGATTCCATCTTTTCTATCAATCTTAAAATCACAAATGTTGTTTGTGTCTCATAAAAGTCTTTCAGGTTTGTAGGCCATGGATGACTTATATGAACATCACCTGTTGTTATGAATCCAAGGATCAAAACAGGAATTATCAGTTTGATTTAGCAAATAAAGATCGTGGAATTATCAATACTTGTTGTTTAATTAATTGTTTATGAAATTCAAATCGACGAAGAACAGATGAAACAAATTGAAAACTGAATAAAATAATGCAACAAAAAGGTTGTTTCAATTGATTTTCATTGATAATGAATCGATTACAATTGATATTGATGCTTGGATGATATGGTAATCCCCTATGATGTTCTTGGTGTTCTTGGGATTGCTATCTTGCTATTTTGATTGATTGATTGATTAATATCGTTTCTATGAATATGTGAATCTCTATTTGTGTATTGATATCTCTCAATCTCTTTCTAAATAAGTGCATCCATGCCTTATATTTATAGGTAGAGGGATTCACTTTAAAAATTACAAAGATATTCTTGATGTGACGTGGAATATTCACTTCTGACAGATTGACTTGTTGACTTTGTGTTGAGTACTTGATGATATGAGATCATACAAGTATTTTGATCTTCCGTATGAGTTGAACTTCCGTAGGATTTGAACTTCCGTAGGAGTTGGTTCTTTGTTCTTGAACATCCTCAGGAGCAAACTTCCTTCTTCCGCAGCAGCAGCAACTTCATCTCTAAACTTGTCCTTCAGTAGATGTGATTGTGCTTTTGTATTGTTCATTTATGCTCCATAGAACATCTACGGAAGAACAAATTTGTTCATCCGCAGATAAATCTTGCACTTGGTCAATTTTCCAAATTGACCAAGTATGATGTTTCCTGCAATTACACACAATCAACACAAATAATATTTTGGGTTAACATATATATAACTTGCATACAAAAAAGAAAGAATACAATGGATCTAGACCTAACAATACTCCCCTTTAGGTTTAGACTCTTGTAATCATTTGTTCAAATCACTTAACTCTTGAACTCTTCCAAAATCTTTTTGTTTGATGTTGTTTGAATGGTGATTTAGGTGTGGATTGTTGTGTGGAATGAAAATTTTGAATGTTGGTGGATAAAGGGGTTTATGTTATGAGAGTGTTTTTCTAGGTCTGAAAAGGTTTCTGAAAAAGTGAATACAAATGACAACGGTCAAGTTATCATTTATACCCTTCCGTGGTTATCCACAAGTTAAGTCTTTCGCTGAACATCTACAGAAGGCAAAACTATTCTTTTTATCCACAACAGGTTTTGTTCCACAGAACATCTACGGAAGGCGAAACATATGATTTTGTTGTTTTATCCGTAACAAAATAATTCTTCCACTAAACATCCACGAAAAGCAAAATTTGTTATGTTTTTGTTGTTGCTGTTTTATCCGTAGGGTACCAATCTATGGAAAGTCTATTTTGTTCTTTTTGCTATATGATCTTAATATCATGTTAGATCATTTGTTGTTTATTGTTGGATCTTGTTGACTTTACTTCATGGCAAATGTGCAAGATTGATTTAGTTAAAAACTTCAAATATCCTGCAGCCAAGTTAGTGCTCAAGTTTCAATTTTCATCATTTGAAAGTGATAAACTCAGATGATAAACTCATCTTTCATGTTGATGACTACTCCCCCTAAATTTGTGATAAATCATGAACTTATGCATTTAGCAAAAATTTATGAAGAGAATAGCATGAAAAGCAATTATCTGTCAATCTTATTAGCAAAGAAAAGAACAAAAACAATATTTTTTTTGTATTTTTGTTTATAGGCGGAAACTTAAATATATTTACAAGCGTTTACATCATACAATGGGATCATACTATGATACTAAGCAACTTCCTAAAACAGTTTTGTTTGATGATAGTAGACATAGATCTAGTGCTGATTGCAAGTATTATGATCCATATAAATTCAAGCAAGAGTATAGTTTCAACTTGTCATTCTGTTTATCATGTTTTGGTATTGATTAAAGATAGACAAATATGGACTCCACATTCAATTCACATTAGAGTTTGTCCTCCATTTATGAGTCACCTTATCACTTTTTCACATTTAAAACTATGTTCTTTAAGAAAATTGTAACCATAATCAAGTAATTGGTTTTGCAACCATAAAACTTGAGAGCAACCAGCTGAAGCAGCTATGTTCTCAGCCTCAGCTATGGATACTAAAACATTTGTTTGCTTTTTGCACTGCCAAGAAACTAGCCTTGGTCCTATAAATTGACAACCACCAGTTGTTAATTTTCTGTTATTGTTGCAGCCTCCAAAGTCACTGTCAAAATAGGAGTAGATTTTGAAATCTCCTTCTTTGGGATACTAAAGTCCAAGAGCTGGCTTCCCTTTGAGGTATCTGAAAATCCTCTTCACTGCATTCATATGTGACTCCTTGGGGTCTGATTGGTACCTAGCACAAATACACATAGCAAACATTATGTCAGTTCTGCTGGCAGTTAAGTACATTAATGATTCTATCATACATCTATATAATCTTTGATCAACTGACTTCCCTTTAGGATCAGGTACAATCTTATCTATTGTTGATGCTGGTGTTTTGCTTGAAGAAGACTCAGCAAGGTTGTACTTCTTCAAGATTTGATTCACATACTTTTCCTGATTGATGAAAATGCCATCTGATTTCTGATGAACTTGTAAACTAAGGAAGAATGTTAATTCTACCATGGAACTCATTTGGAAATCAAATTTCATCAAAGATTCAAAGTCTTGACACAATCTTTTGTTTGTTGACCCCAAGATGATATCATCCACGTAGATTTGGATAACCAAGAGGTCTTGATGGTCATGTTTGAGGAAGTGAGTCTGATCAATTGTTCCCTTTTTGTAACCATGCTTGAGCAGGAAAGATGATAATGTTTCATACCACTTTCTTGGTGCCTGATGAAGACCATACAAAGCTTTGTCAAGCTTGTATACCCAGTGTGGGTAATCAGGATCTTTAAAGCCTAGTGGTTGGGTAGCAAAGACTTCTTCATCAATTTTACCATATAAGAAGGCATATTTTACATCCATTTGGTAAACTGTGAACTTCATATGTGAAGCATAGGCTAGAAAGACTCTAATGGCTTCAATCCTTGCAACTGGAGCAAAGACTTCATCATAGTCTATCCCTTCTTCTTGAGTATAGCCTTGTGCTATCAGCCTTGCTTTGTTTCTGATGATAATACCTCGGTTATCTAGTTTGTTCTTGAAAAGCCACCTTGTACTAATGGGATATTGGCCTTCAGGAAGATCAACTAGATTCCAAACTTTCTGCTTTCTAAATTGTTGAAGCTCTTCTTGCATTGCTTCAATCCAGCTGTTGTCTTTCAATGTAGCAGTTATGTTGGGTGGAACCACTTATGATAGAAAACAGGAGAACAGACAAATATTGGCAGCTCTCCCTTGACTTCTTATGGTTCTTTCATTAAGATCACCAATAATGTTTTCTATTAGATGATACTTATGAATTCTTATTGTTGGTATTGATTCAACTAGAATGAATGATTCCAAGTTGGTGATGTTGGTTGATGGAGATGGATCCAGCTAAGATGGGGAATCAACAAAGTGCTCAAAATCCTTATCATTTTGGTCTTCTGATGCTGAATGAAATCCATCTTCATGATTTTGTGTTTCTACAGATGTAGGAATAACTTCCGTAGCAGTTACAGGACCTACTACAGATGTAGTAGTTTGTTGATCAGCAAATGTGAATGTTGGAATGTTTTCTGATGAATTGAGAACTTCAGATGAAGGAATAGAATCATCTCCAGAAGTAGGAACATCTACGGATGTAGAAGGAACTTCTACAGAAGCATTGTTAACTTCTGCTAAAGTTGAATTTCCATTTCCATCAGAATTGTCATTGCTTGTTTGAGATGAAGGGCCTGGATCAGCAACATTAGAAGTATGTGTCTGGGGCAATCTTAGAGGATCAGCTATCAATGACACTTCAATCAAACTTGGAGGAACATAAAGATAACATGTATCCGTAGGAACTGCAACATTCAAATAACTAGAGTTAAATGAATTTGTTAATGCATCCATATCAAACAACCAAGATGATCCTTTTACAGATTTTGGAAATAAGGATTCATCAAAAGATACATTAGGTGTTTCCTCCACAATGTTATGATGAGAAATATAGACTCTATATGATTTAGATGTTGATGAGTAACCAACAAAGAAACCATCATAGGCTTTTTCATCAAACTTTCCTAATTGATCTTTGGTGTTTAAAATAGACACATGACACCTAAAATCTCTAAGATAACCTATAAAAGGTTTTCTTTTAAACAACACTTCATAAGGTGTTTTATTAAGTTCTTTGACAATTAAAGTTCTGTTTTGAACATTGCATGTTGTGTTCACTACTTCTGCCCAAAATGTGATAGGCAACTGTGAATCAACTAGCATTGTTCTTGCTTATTTAATTAGAGTCTTGTTTCTTCTTTGAGTAACTCCATTTTGTTATGGAGTTCTTGGTGCTGTCTGGCTATGCATTTGTTCCTGCAAAAGGAATCTAAGACATGATTAATAAATTCAGATCCATTATCACTTCTTAAGATTTTAATCTATAAATCAAGTTGATTTTCAATCTTAGTGATAAACTCCATTACTGTTTCTGATGTTTCACTTTTATATTTTAAGAAAAAGACCCATGTGAATCTAGTGAAATCATCAACAATCACCAAACAATATTACCTTTTTCCAATGCTTAGCATATTAGTTGGACCAAAAAGATCCATGTGCAGCAGTTTAAGTGGTGTTGTGTTTGTGTTGATTGTTTTGGATTTATGTGACACCCTATGTTGTTTTCCTTTATAACATGATAAACAATGATTAGAACAGTAAAATTCTTTCTTGGGAAGGCCAATGACTAAGTCATTTTGACCAAATTATTCATGTTCTTCATGTTTGAATGAACCATCCTTCTATGCCATAGTTGAGCTTCATCTTTTGATGACTTAGAAATCAAGAAAGTTTCATTGCTTGTTAGAGAGGTGTTGTTCATGTCCAAAACATATGTGTTGCCTTTTCTTGGTGCTTTAAGAAGGATCTAGTTTGCTGGAATTTGAAAACCTGGCTTAAGAATGTAACAATAAGTGTTATCAAATAAAGTGGTATGATTTTGATCACAATTTTGAGATACACTTAATAAGTTGAATTGCAAATTTTCATAGAAGTTTACTTTCTCAAATTTGAGTACACCATTTGTTACCATTCCTTCACTAACAATTTTACCTCCCTTCTTATCCCCACCAAATGCCACATATGAGGCATTTTTATGTTTGAAATCATGGAGGAGAGAATAGTTTCCTGTCATATGCCTGGAACAACCACTGTCAACATACCACTTGTTGTCAGTCCTCCATGGATGTTCCTGCACAAATAATGAAATCAATTAGGAAGTGGAGCCTAAGCCTTGATGGTTTTGGGCTTGCCATTGTTATCTAGGATTGTTACTCTATCATGAATGAGCCTAGATGTCTCAAGATTGTTTTTACACTCAATTGATTCATTATGTTCTGTTTGGGGTGAGGATGATTCTGTTGAAGATGAACTTGAAGCACTTTGATCTTGATTCACGATCACTTCCTCTGTCACCTCTTCTTTCAGTGTCTTTTTCTTTAAACTTGATCATGATACTTGACTTGAAAAGGTTTCTACATCTTTTTTCTTTGATTGAGGTACATGATTACCCTTTTTAAAGTGATCAAAGAAGGCTTCATCTTCCTGCAACACTACCTTCTTATGAGCAGTCTTGCTTTGAGATTGTTGCTTCTCCTTCTTCTTCTTTGATTTATCATCAGCAGATGTTGGTTTCTTTGTCTTTGAGATCTTATGCTTTAGTTGCTGCTTCTTTTGCTTTGAGACCTTTGATTCATCATTCTCAGAAGATTATGAATAGGATTCAACATTCTCAGCTTTTTGCTTCTTTGGAACCTTTGATTTATTCTTTTTTTTTTGAAGAAGCATTCTTGAGTAGAATGATTGTTTTTGTTGCAGATGGCACAGTGCTTGTTGAAGTAATAGTCAGAAGTCATATGATTGTTCATATTGCATATGGAGCAATAGCTGCTGAAATAACAATCTTTTGTATTGTGGTTGTGCATATCACACCATTTGCAGTACTTTTCTTCAGCTTCACTGTTAGACTTCACTACTGTCTTTTTCTACTTCTTCATAATTGCCGCCTTCTGCTGCCTCAATTCTTTTTCAAACTTTGTAGCTGATGAGTCTTTACCTTTTCCTGACATGATGTCAGATGGTTCTTGTAACATCCGGCCCCTCACACCACCAATATTGTCCGCTTTGCTCACGAGGAGCTCACGGATTTGCTTTTGGTTGCCCGGGTGAAAACATCCCAGGGAGGTCACTCATCCTTGGATTGCAGCCACCTGAGCATGCTTAACTATTGAGTTCTCCTCTCATCCACAGTCAATACGCCCAAAACGTGTTGGTGATATTAGAAGCAGGACATTCCTAATGAACCAGAAATCTCTCCTATCAACTGCCGACATGGGATTTGCCTAGAGAGTTACAAACACCCCCCCTTTGGACTCATCGTCCTCGATGAGGTTTGCCCCACCATCCCATCTATGGATGTGGGATTTGCCTAAGGTGTCCTCTGAACACCCCCGAAGACTCACCATCCTTGATGAGGTTTGCCCCAACATCCCGAACAGCACAGGGGTGGCTCTGATACCATTTGTAACATCCGGCCCCTCACACCACCAATATTGTCCGCTTTGCCCACGAGGAGCTCACGGATTTGCTTTTGGTTGCCCGGGTGAAAACTTCCCAGGGAGGTCACCCATCCTTGGATTGCTGCCACCTAAGCACGCTTAACTATGGAGTTCTCCTCTCATCCACAGCCAATACGCCCAAAACGCGTTGGTAATATTAGAGGCAGGATATTCCTTATGAACCAGGAATCTCTCCTGTCCACGGCCGACGTGGGATTTGCCTAGAGTGTTATAGTTTTTGAGGATTCACCATTCCCTATTGTTTCTTGACTTTGTTGTCACTGGGTGATTCAGCAAATGATTTCTTCTTTCGTAGATCTTCAACGGAATTAGATTGTTGCTTCTGTAGTTTTTCTACGGAAGTTGAATGTTTTGGAATAACAGTTTTCTTCCTTTGCTTTTCTACGAATGGTTCTAAATCGACCTTTTTCTTCTGCAGGTGTTCTGCAAAAGTGATTTTCTTTTCTTCTGTAGTTCATTTTTATGACTGATGTTTTTGCCATTTGTTGAGCTCCTGAATCCCTTCATTCAGCTGACCAATTCTGGTATAGATGGTCTTTAACAAATTTTTTTGTTTTGGGGGATAAGGTAGCTTGATCTCATTAAGAACTTTAGGAATTAAATGTTCAATTACCACATTCTTTTCCTTACCCAACCCAGCATTAGCCTCATCAAATTCATTTAAGTCATCATACTCATCAAAGTCAAATTCTGAATCAGTTTGTTTTAAACATTCTGATTCAGATGACCCAATCTCAGTTTCACTCATCTCAGTATCTTCACCATTTACCAAATTATTAGTTTCCATTTCTGGTTCAATTTTAGTACTTGATACAAAATGGTTTGACAGACTGTTGGTCATTGACTCAGGTAAAGTGGTATAGTTATCATTTATAGGAGGTGCAACAGCATTAAATCCCAACCCATACCTGTTCTTTGATTCAATATAAGAATTTAATAGTTTCTCATATTGCTGTGATGATAATTGGAACTTCTAAAGTTTCACTTCAGTAGATGCATGATCAGACATTGATTTTGTTAAAGAGGTGGTCAGATGCTCAATTTGTGCTTTTAAATTATAATTTTCAGACACAAGTTTATCTAAATCCTTTTGCAAAGAAGCGATTTTGAACTAATACAGTTTATGTTCTCTTACATGAGATTCATTCAAAATCATTGTTTCTTTGACTTTATCAACCAATTGTTGAGCATGGACTCTCTATCTTTCAACCTCTTCAACACAAACAGGTGAACATAATCTATCCCTTACCTTTCTGGCCATGGGTGGAATTTTGTTCTCCATGTTTGACATCAGTGCTTGATTTTCCTCCTGAACTTTCTTCTCATACATGCTCCATTCATAAGTACCATCCTGCAAAATAATCAAATTAGTTTCTTTAGTGTTACGGGTACCTGCTGAAGAGTTATCGCCGGTGGGGATGAGATTGTTAGTTGAGGTTGCTTGAAGCTTCTCTGATTTGCTTGTCTTGTGTCTGTTGTTGATTGCTGATTGCTGTTGCATTCCCTTGAAAAGTGACCATACAAATTGCATTTGTAACACCTCACTTTTGATTTGTCAACACCAATTTTAGTTGTTTTTCCTGCCACAAACAATCCCTTGTTTCTTTTCATATACATTTTGGCTCTGTATGCAATCATGGCCATTTGCCATTACAGATCCACTTCCTCTACTTCATCAGGATGAAGTTCTTCAAGGTTTTGTTGACAGATGTGGGCAGGAGTCAAGGTACTACCCAAGTAAGCTTGAAAGCTTGAACAACAGACTGCCTTCTGTTCTTCTGATTCTAGAACCACAGTAATTGGTTCAGAATGGGTATTTCTTTTGTTGGTTGATGATCCCTTTGCTGCTGGACTTTTCGAATCATCAGATTTCCCTTTTCCTTTCCTGTTTGAAGTGTTCTGAGAGATTAATTTAGAGGACTTTGCAGCATAGAAACCAGTTACCTCTTCATTATCACTCTCAACACAAGAGCTTTCATCATCATCATTGGAGATGAATGCACTTCCAGCACTCTTTGTTTCTTTGAATTGATATGGTGCTATTGGTGCTTTTTCACTCTTGTTTCTGGTTTTCTCATCTAACTCCAAAGCTTCCACCTTTGCAACCAAAGTGTCTAACCCAATTGCCTTTAGATCAAGAGTATTCTTGAACATAGACACAATTTGAGTCCAACTCTCTGGCAATGTATGAAGCATCTTTTTGTTCAGTTCCTCATTAGTGTACTTCAACTCAAGAATGTTTATCTTAGTAACAAGTTGCATAAATCTGTGGAGTTGTTGAGGAACAGATTCACCCACAATATGATGAAAAGTCTCATACTATGAACGAAGAGTATCCTTCCTGATGCTTCTGATCTTATCACTTCCTTCACACAAAGTGTGAAGAATTTTCCACAATGAGTTTGCTGTTTTGTATGCTTCACACCTGATCAAGAGGTCTTTAGGTAAAGCCATAGTAAGCATACTATAGGCCTTAATGTTAATTTTGACTTTCTTGGCATCATCAGGAGACAGATTTTTCAAACTTATGGGCTGATTGTTGTCATTATAATCTAACGCAGATGGAATGTAAGGACCTTCAGTAATGGACACCCATAAGTCAGAATCTGTATAGTTTACGTGGTTCCTAAATCTGATTTTCCATGTTTTAAAATCAAATTTGTTCTCCAACTTTGGAGGTTGATAAGCTCCAACCGCTGAATTGCTCATTTTAATTAACTTTGTTAATTATCAATTGATCTAATATCCTATGAATGTGAATAGACAATGCAAACACACTAACACAGCAATAACAAATCACTGATAATATTGATATTCAAATCAACTAAGACAAAAATCCTTTTGAATTAATGACTTCTATTGTGAATAGACTAATTAATAGCACACTCTTAATTAAATAAGAAGTTGTGGTCAAAATTAGTCAAATCGCTCAATATATTCTCAGTTAATTTGAAATTAAGATGTTAGATGATGATGGGTTTTGTTCAAACTTCTTTGAACAGCCTTGGGATATCACACAATAACACAAATCCACGAATTAAAAGCGATTCTGATGCAAATCGAAATTAATCGAGCAATGGAACAGTAATTAAAGATTGATATAACAAGGTTTTGATGATTTAATGAAACAAACAACCAATTAAAATAATCAAACTGATAGATCAATTGATCTAGATCAATAAGCACGAGGCTCTGATACCACCTGTGAATCTCTATTTGTGTATTGATATCTCTCAATCCCTCTCTAAATGAGTGCACCCATGCCTTATATTTATAGGTAGAGGGATTCACTTTAAAAATTACAAAGATATTCTTGATGTGACGTGGAATATTCGCTTCTGATAGACTGACTTGTTGACTTTGTGTTGAGTACTTGATGATATGAGATCATACAAGTATTTTGTTCTTCCGTAGGAGTTGAACTTCTGTAAGAGTTGGTTCTTTGTTCTTGAACATCCTCAGGAGCAAACTTCCTTCTTCCGCAGCAGCAGCAACTTGATCTCTGAACTTGTTCTTTAGTAGATGTGATTGTGCTTCCGCAGGAGATCCACTGATGCACATTGACTTGTTCATTTATGCCCCGTAGAACATCAACGGAAGAACAAATTTTTTCATCCGTAGATAGTTCTTCCATTTGGTCAATTTTCCAAATTGACCAAGTATGATGTTTCCTGCAATTACACACAATCACACAAATAATATTTTAGTTTAACATATATATAACTTGCATACAAAAAGAAAGAGATTTACAAAGGTTCATTACAAGAGATGACTAATCATCTAAACCTATACAATGGATCTAGACCTAACAGTTGTTTTCTCCTCTAATACTAGCATTTCCCTCCATATTGTTATTTCTCTCACTACCGCTTGATGTTCTAATTTTTTCTAAAGGATGTGGTAACTTGTGAAATAATAGAGAGGATGGTGGTAGAAAGCTTTTGCGTAATCAATTGGACTATATTAGGCATATCATCTTCTGATCTAGTAGTTATATGTAGAAGCCTCTCGAAGATTAACATTTAGTCTTTATTGTCTTTATTAATAGTTTTGTCATAGTTTAGGGACTTATTTGTAAATATATGTTCCTTATTGTTTTCTTTGATAGTATAAATAGCATAGATTATGTATTGTGTAAAAAAACACAAAGACTAGACTAGTGCACCTTAGAATTAGTTGAACGAATTGTAACTGTTCTCTACACTTGTATTTCTATGCTTTCTATCAATGAAAAACTATGAATTTTTCTAATATGTTTGCATTGGTTTGATTACTTATGTTTGTTTTGATTCAATTGCATCACAATATCATCACAGATCTATCCATTTTGATCCTATCAAATGGTATCAGAGCTGTTGGTTCAGTGATTTGAGCTTATCGACATTTTGAGCTTTCTGAATCACTTGAATCTGTGATTGATAAGAAATTTTATCAAATAATTGTTGTATTCAGTTGTGTTTCATCAATAGAAACATGATTTGAATCACAATTTCATGTTCAATTCGTTCAAATCTGAGAATTTGACCTAAATTCTATTCGAACCTGTTCTTCATATTAGGACTGTATTTCAATCAGAAGATTGAATTATTGTTGTTGTTTGTTGAAATTGAAGATGAAGGATTGATTATCAACCTATAAACTACCTAATTGGAAGTTTTTAGATCAATTCAACAAGTTTTGAAGATTTTCAGAAGATTTGAGTTCGTTTGAATCTGTTGAATTAGGCGCATTAGGTTAAAACACTGCTGAAAATTGCCTAAGTGTATAGGCACTTGACAACTGTTAAGGCGTTTGAACACTATTCAGGCATTTTTGGTCTAGGCGTTTGACCACTGTTAAGGCACATTACAACAGTTTGGACACTTTAACTTCTCAGAAACTAAGTAATTCTACGCACATAACCACTGTTTAGGCGCATTAGAACTGTTTTGGCATTCTACAACCCAGGCACTTGACAACTGTTTCAGGCGCATTATAACTGTTCAGGCGCATTATCAGTTGGGCGTTTCAGAATTCTACTAAGGCAGTCCCTTAGGCGTTTCTACATCAAAGTTAGGTGTTTGACAACTGTGTGGGCGCTTCATCTCTGTTTAGGCGCATCAACTCAACACTTAGAAATTTTTTCAAAATTTAAAAATCCAAAAATATTTTCAATTCATTGTTTTAATTCAAAATTTAAAAAAAAAAGCATAAAGACTAGACTAGTGCCCCTTAGAATCAGTTGAACGAATTGTAACTGTTCTCTACACTTGTATTTCTATGTTTTCTATCAATAAAAAACTATGAATTTTTCTAATATGTTTGCATTAATTTGATTACTTGTGTTTGTTTTGATTCAATTGCATCACAATATCATCACAGATCGATCCATTTTGAGTATCAAGATATGAAAAATCAAAAATTAAATGTTTTGGATGGATATAAAGAAGCTAAAAAGTTTGAGCATGTGTGTGTTTGGTATAATGTAAAAATGAACCTGAAGAAAATATTTTAAAGTGGAAAAGCTTCTTGCAACATTTTAATATGAGACTTTTTGTTAAAATTAGAGACTAAAATGACGGGAAATTGTTTTTAAAAAAAATTAAACAAAAATAAAAAGGTCAAAACAAAAATATATATATATATATATATATATATATATATATATATATATATATATATTTATTTATAATTCTAAATTAAAAATAAAAAAATTGAAATGTCAAAAGTACAAAATTGAGGGTCAATTATGTAAATTTTGGGTGAAAGTCAAAATTTGACAAATTGTTTTAAAAATTAGTATATGAACAGTACTAATGCGTTTAAACAGTGTTCAGGTGGAAGATCTGAAAATTAGAAGTGTTAGACTCATGGAAGTAATCTCATCGCCTAAACAGTGTTCAAAAGTCCAAAATAAGAGCATGATGATTTTTCAGAAATTTGTACAAGTGTGTTGGGAGTTTCAGATAATCTCATACGCCTAAATAGTTGTCATATGTCTGAAATTTGTGATTAAGTGTTGGGCATTTCATCCATACTCATGCGCCTACACAGTACCAGGCTTTCAACAGTTGGGCGTTTCAAGTGAAAAATTACCAAGTGTTGGGCGTTTCAGTTAGTCCCATGCGCCTGAACAGTGCAAAAGCGCCTACACAGTGCTTATGCTTCTGAACTGTGCCCATGCGTCTAAACCTCATGCGCACAAACAGTGCTCATGCGCACAAATACTTAGTATAAAAATAAACCCCATGCGCACAAACAGTACTGATGCGCCTAAATTCTTTGTGTAAAATTGAGTCTCATAAGCACAAACAGTGCTCATGCGCCTAAAAATTTATACTTAGTATAAATACAACACTTGTGGTTTCAGGTCTCTCATTCACTCTCAAATCCCCTGATCTTGCACCCGACTATCGAACACCCTTGATTCACCAGTTCATCTTTTTTATTGTTATTTGTTCAATACTTGCGATTGATAGTTTGTTTCTTAGATTCTAAACGTAAGTTCATGAACAAATTCATAAAATTTCAAGTTTATAGTTTGGATTTGATTGGGCGTTTCATAGCTATATGGGCGTATGAACCCTAGTTCGACTGAAATTTTGAAATCTGTGACCTTAATGTAAATGTTTAACTGAAATTGAACATTGATTGATGATATACACTTGATTTCGAACATATTGTGATAATCAAATTTGATTTTCATTAAATTTGTTTTTGATGATGATGTTCATATTCATCGGTCGAAGTTCTTGAATATGAACAGTCACATTCATGAATTTTTAATAAAAATGGAAAATTAATCACAAATTCATTCTTTAATCTGTTTTTTTGAGAAAATTTAATGAATTGATATGTTTGAAATCATTTACACTCTAACTTGAATGTATTTTGTTTTTTAACAGAATACTTGAACACTTAGAAAATTTTCAAAGTGCAAGTTAGGTTAACAGAATTAAAACATAATAATTCATTTAAATTTCTATAAATATTAATTTGATTCAATATTGCAAATTCTTAAGTGTCTAATTCTTTTTGTCTTATCCTTTCAGATGGCTGAATTTAAGTTTGAGCCTAAACACAATGTAGCAGCATTTCTAAACGAAGATGTTTGTGATGCTACAGGCTATGAAGAGATCATTAGATTCATGTTAAGGACTAAGTATGTCTATGCTATGTGCTATCAGCCTGTGATTTATTGCAGACTGATTAACAAGTTTTGAACTACTGTAACTGTTGAAATCAATGAAGAAGGGAGAAAAGTTTTGAGAGGATTCATAACTAATGAAAGAATGATTGAAGTGTCAGAAGAATCCATTAGAGAAGCATTAAGGCTTGGAAACAATGACCTTGAAGACATAGCAAAACTATCATTTAATGAATGTAGAGAAACTTTTATTGCTATGGGTCATCCAGACCACTTTCCAAAGAAGCAATTTTTTAGAGCTAGAGTGTTTAATCATTGGAAGCTTTTATGTTATATCTTCCAACATTGTATGTCAAAGAGAAGTGCTGGATGGAATTCATTCCCAGTAGACATTGCATCACCAATTATTGCATTAGCCACAAACAAAAGATTTAACATGGCTAGATGGATTATGAATGGATTTATCTTTAACTTGGAGAAAGGAATCAGAAATAAGTATCTGATGTATCCCAGATTCCTGTAGATGATCATAAATGAAGCCAATGCTGATTATCATGCTTATGGAGTTGGTGGTGAAAGATTGATTCTTGAGCATATGACATAAACTTCATACAAACGACTATCAATGATTAATAGTGCTCCTAATGTACAAATGTTTGACTATATGAGGGTTGTGGCTCAAGATGAGGTAAACATAAATGAAGATCATTTTCATTTACTTGAGGATGAACCGGTTGATCCAAATGACCTGATTGAAGTAGATCCTCTAGAGTTAGTTGATGAAGATGATGATGTTGGGTCTGATAAGGATAGTCTATATTATCAACACAGTCAAAGTCAACAAAGGTCAACGTCACTGTCAAAGTCATCGGAAAAGGCAAACAAACACGTTCGAGATGAAGAACTGAGACAAGATGTTAAAGATAAATGACTAGGAGTTTATTGTTAATAAATATATTTTGTGTCAACAAAATATATTTATTTATATTTAAGTCATTTTTATGTTTTATATGTAATTTCTCTAATTGCCTAAGTCTAGGGGCTTAATATGTAATTAGTGAATATTATCACTATATATAGATTAGTGACAATTAGGTTTAGAGAGCTTGAATGAGCCATTGATTGAGGGACTTTCACTTTGTAATATCTTCAACAATCAATTCAAATCAATCAAGGGTTTTATTGAATGTTCTTGAGGTGTTCATCATTGTTCATCCATATTTTATAGTGTTTGATCTATACTTTACATAAATATCATTGATATCTATGTTATCAGTGGGATTTGTTTGTGTTTATCAATCAAGTGCACTGTTATATCGATCGAGTGGACCAACAAGTTCAAAAGACTGCATCTAAAGTTGAAACTCAAGAAAGTCAAGAACCAATAGATCAAGAGAAGATTAAGGCACTTGATGATTTAGAATCTGCGTTTGAAGATGCATAGTACGATGAAGTATTGGAAGATGAAGACATGGTTGAACTTACTCATTCTCCAATCCAAGAAATAACTGATGACATTCCTGTTGATATTGAAGATAAGTACAATTACTTGATCAAAATAAAGTACAACAGAGTATTCTTGGATGGATTGACTGTATCTCAAATAAATGAAGAATATGAAAAATGTATAACTGCTGAATCGAGTGCTTTAATGGATCCAAATGAGATCATAGTGGAACATGGTGAATGGAACCCACTTCAAGAAAGTATCAATGTTGAAGAACTTTCAACTTCAGAATTACACCATCCTGATCCAGATGATATGAATGTAACTGCTTAAAGGATATGGTTACAATCACTTAACTATCCTAGGAAGAAATTAAACAGACTTCAAGCAGAATCTTTGAGGAACTTGGTGAGAAGTTTCCAAGAAACCGAGAAACAAACAAACAGAATGATAGTCCTCGACATGGACAACCCACAGTATCTCGAGATCACAAAGAGAACAAGAATTCTAAAGCCTCAAGAGATCAAAAACATGGAGTTGATAAGAAGTGGACATGAAAAATGAAAGGAGCTAATGAAGTTGTTTCCAGAAAATGAAAAACAAGCTTATAAAGTCTCGATTGAACAAAAGCAATTGTGGAATAAAGCTAGAACAGCAGGAGATTCGGTACGAAATGTTTTACAAAAAAGACAATCAATTTCAGAACTGCTTAATGCAATGATTGTTCCTGATAAAACAAAAGAAGTTAAAATAGTAGCTGAGAAATATGATGAAGTATTTGATGCCTTTTTGATCAAGAGAGTAAATGCTATATGTGACGTTTATCACTTTTACTCAAGCATCATTGAACTTCCTGTGCAAGACTTAAAAGAGTTAAACAAACTTCCTTTGATTAACCCAACAAAAGCTGGTCGCGGTGAAAATTTTGTTCAATTGCTAAACTGGGGAATATCAAGGATGAGTTCATTTCTTAAAACGAGATGTGATCAGGAAGATAAAGAATACTTTCAATCATTGAAAAGCAAAAGAAAAATTGGAGAAAAAGGTGTAGAAGAAGATGTATTTTTGGATGCTTTTAGTGATAAATACTTTGATAAAGTAACAAATCCTGGTCTGAAAGTGATTGATGGCTCTCAAACGACAAAACCAATTCTACGATAGTTTTATAATGTTGATACATTTGAGTTGAAGCTTATTAGAAACCAGGATGATTGGGATAAAGATATGATTTCTTTATTTGGAGTATTTGAGCTAAAATTGCTTCATCCAAGTTACATTTCTTTCTTATCAATTCAAAAGTTTGAACGGGTGTCTTTTGAAGTTGCTGAAAATGAAAAAAAATACTTCATGACTATCATTAAAGTCATGAATGCTGCAATGGAAAGGATTGCATTACGCAAAGCCTTAGCGTATGCAAATATTGCGAAGAAGGATATTAAGTCGATTGACTTTATGAGAATTTCGAGCAAAGGGGTGTTAGAAATTCACTCGCAAGAGTTCTCTAAACCTCTGAAATTTTATGCTAACATTGACATTGCAGGTTTGTCCAAGGAGACATTGGAAAGAATGAAAAAGATGGAGATAAAGAAAAATGAATCAAAGCCTGAGCAAGCTATTTTAGCAGAAAAATTTAAGTCGGCAATTACAAAGGCATTGAGAGGACAAGAGCTGTACAAGGAGAAGCCTATGTTCAAAGTAAAAGAAGAACCAGAAGATTTCTTTGATGTATGAAGAATGAAGAATGAAGATTGAAGAACGAAGACCAAAGATTGAATATTTTGAAGACTGAAGACAATGTCAATCTTAGGGAGAGTATTGTAGAAGCCTCTCGAAGATTAACATTTAGTCTTTATTGTTTTTATTAATAGTTTTGTCATAGTTTAGGGACTTATTTGTAAATATATGTTCCTTATTGTTTTCTTTGATAGTATAAATAGCATAGATTATTGATAGTATAAATAGCATAGATTATGTATTGTGTAAAAAAAAGCACAAAGACTAGACTAGTGCACCTTAGAGTTAGTTGAACGAATTGTAACTGTTCTCTACACTTGTATTTCTATGCTTTCTATCAATGAAAAACTATGAATTTTTCTGATATGTTTGCATTGATTTGATTACTTGTGTTTGTTTTGATTCAATTGCATAACAATATCATCACAGATCGATCCATTTTGATCCTATCATTATATTTCGTATAATTATTTTTGGTGGGCATTTTCTATAATAATAACAACAAGCATAAATTGGATAATAATTGGTGTAATAAAATGGCTAAGCATGATATTTCCATTTTCTATAATAATAAAATAAGCATAATAGAATAATAGTTTATGTAAATAACTATAATAGAGTTCAGGGGAGCATCCCCTTGGTGGTAGCACCCCTAAAGGGGTTTAAGGGAAATGCCCCTGTAGCCTTGTAGTGTAGGCAATTTTTATATTCTGACGTGCTTTTATGCACTAGAACTTGCTTCATATTTGAATATTTGATGAAAGTTGAAGAACTTTAATTTTTAGAATCACGTAATAATCAATACCCGATTGAAGCAAATCATCAATGGTAACTATGATCGATAACAACTTCACCAAAAACTATGCTTTAATAGCTTGCAATAGCAACTGTCACTTATGGAAACTTAGATCACATGCAACTAAACTGTAACACCCGGAAATTTTAGAAAAAGAAAAGAAAAGTAAGGGAGCAAACGAGACTTTATTTTAAAAGCGAAGGCTTAAAAGTGTACAAGGGCCAAACCGGCCCATAATGGGGTTTAAAAAGGAGGTAAGGCCGCCCATACTCTCTCCCCTTGCACTCAAATCATACGGCTAGAGTGAGATAAAGGACTCCCACCGGTTCTAGAGTGAGAAAGTAGAAGAAATCTTCAAAAAGGTAAGATTTTTTTAGGTGTTTCCTACTCGGTTTCAATTGGGTTCAAGCTTCTGGACGGATTTCTATGTGTTTCTATGTATTTAGTTGCTTCTTTACGTGTGTTTAGGTGTTAGAACTCCAGGTTTGCTCTCGGGTTTGTGGTGTTTTGCTCGAAGGCTGTGTAAGATGAGTTCTAGATCCCCTCTTATATATGTTTTCTACTTGTTTGGGGCTGATATATATATTAAACTGATATTTCTAAACAAAACTATGATTTTCCATGAAAATACGATTGTTTATGAAAGATAAAGGTTTTCTTGTAACACTCTGATATTTTAAAAAGAAGAAAGAAGAGAAAAAGAAAAGAAAAGAGAAGTATAAAGAAAGAAAGGTGAAATAACCCAAGTTAAGAGGTTAAAGTTGTGTAAGATGCAAACTTTAATATTATTATGTTTAAAAGTGGGTATGGTCGCCCACACTTCTGCTTACCAACTGCTAGATCGTAGAAAGAAGAAAAAAGAAGAATTTTTCCATTGGTTTTCTAGAGAGAAGAAGAAGAAGATCGTCTAGAGGGTAAGATTTTGTGTGTTTTGTTCGGTTTTAGCTGGGTTTTCAGCTTGTAGACCGAGTCTTATGTGTTTCTCTGTGTACGGTTTTGTGTTTTTGGTGTGTTTAGTGTTTGAACTCCAAGTGCTCTCGAGTTTGGAGGAGTTTTACTCGAAGGCTGCTGTAGGTGAGTTCTAGATCCCCGGTTTTCTGTTTTAAACATGTTTTAGGGCTGAAACGCATGTAAACTGTTACTTTTGAAAATTTTAGTATGTAACCATATGTATCACCTCTGTTTTTAGTGGGTATGTGTGTTTATGAATGTTTGACTGAATTATGTGGTTGTATGCTTGTTTTTTGAGCTTAGTATGCTAGATTTGAGCTATGAATATGTCAGAATGAAGATCAGGAACTGAAATTAGCATAAGTTGGAACTGGCATAGTACCCATGCACCCAAACTGCCCATGCACCCAAGTGGTAGCTCATGTGCCTAAGTTTCCCATGCGTCTAAGTATCCATGCGCCTGCATAGTACCCATGCGCCTAAGTTTCCCATACACTTGTGTTGCTCATGCGCCTAAGTATCCATGCGCCTGTATAGTACTCATGCGCCTGCATAGTACCCATGCACCTAAGTTTTTCCCATGCGCCTAAGTTTTTCCCCATGCGCCCAAGTGTTCCCATGGGCCCAACTATTCATGCGCCTGCATAGCATCCATGCGCCTGTATAGTGCTCATGCGCCTAAGATGACTTAGAATTTTTCTGGAATTTTGGGAAAAATGGAAATTTATGATTGAGCTCTGGGGTGTTAAGGTGGGTTATGTTTGTTCATGTTTTGCATGTTGTGGGTTGGTGTTGATGTTCCTTATTACGTATTATTACGTGACTTTATGTGGTGTGTTTATGCTCTTATACGTAAAGTATTATCATAAAGAAACGAAAGATTAATGATAATGAAAAGTGGAACATAACGAATGAAAGCAAAGTCTTGCAAGCAATTGAAAGGAGGTTCAAAACTCATTGAGGGGTTGTTAGCTCAACAGTGTGCAGTTTAGCTAACCCATGAGGATGCACACAGGGGTCAATCTTTCTGATTGACTAAAAAGTACGAAACAGGACCCTTGTTGCTTGCCCCAGGTACTGGAGTCAGCTTCGTGCACAATGTTCAGGGTCTAATTATAGGCCCCACGCCCAGTACTAGCTTCGTGCACAATGTTCGGGGTATTGTACATTGGTCTGGATGAAAGTGAAAAATAATAATGAAAGTTTGCAACGTGCGAAATGAATGAGAAGAATGATGAAAGATAATAATGATATTATCAAGATGTACGTATGATGTGGGATCATGTACGAAAGTAATGAAAAGGTTTTAAACGAAAGAAAAGTATTTTATTTATAAAACTAGAACTCACTCAGCAACGCTAACTTTTCATGCATTTTCAGTTGGCGGGTAACTTGTTACTGAGGATGGCACGAGGGTGAAGCTACTTGGCGGGCAAGACTGGCATCCATCTCATGCAATAATACTGATGTTGTTTTGTAATACAACTAAGTGACATTTTGTAAACTTTTAAACGATGATGTATTACTTAGCAAATATATTTATTAAAGCATGAAATGGTTTTTTGATGAATTATTCCACTGCAATATTTTATTACTTAATAAATCTTAATATGTTTTTATATAAATGAAGTTGTGTTGACCAACTGTGGGGTTCCCGGGAACAGGGCCTTACAAGTTTGTATCAGAGCCAAAGTTTAAGAGAATTAGGTAAATTATTTTCAAAACCTAAACTTAAACTGAGAATGGGACTGAATGGAAGGATGCCAGCCTAAGTAGGTACGTGCCATCAGATAAATTTTCATGAGGTAAATTTTCATGTGCGGGAACTATGACACACCAGCAATACACGAGTAAGTTTAACGAGATGGCAAGGCTGGTGCCAGACCAGGTGACGTCGGTGTCAAGAAAGATCAAGAGGTACATACAGGGTTTGCCGGTAGATATCCGCAGGCATATGATCGCCGCTCGGCCGAGTACGTTTAGGTCGGTGGTTGATCTGGCAAGGAGGTTATATGATGAGAGAGAAGAAGTGGTAGTGGTGGAGGTGAGCAAGAAGGGTGGTGGTGACAGGAACTGGAACGGGAAACGATTTGGTCGTGGTGGTTTCACCCCCAACAACAAGAAGGCAAGGGTGGATGATCGGAGGGTAGTGTCAGCAGGTACGGGAATGAAGCGGTGTGGTAAGTGCGGGAAGGAGCATAGGGGAGAATGCAAGTGGGGACTGAACGTTTGCTTCAAATGTGGGAAGCCTGGTCATGTGGCAAGGGATTGTAAGGCGATGAGGTGCTACAACTGCGGTGAGGAAGGTCATCTGAGTAGGGATTGCAAGAAGCCGAGGGCTGAAAGTTCTGGGGCAAAGAGGGGGACCAAGAATGAAGGGCAGAGAGCAAAAGCCAGAGCATTAATGATGAGCCGGGAGGAGGCTAGGGAGGATCCCGATGTTGTATCAGGTACATTCCTAGTAAACCAAACTTGTGCCTCGGTATTATTTGATTCTGGTGCTAGTAAGAGCTTTATTTCTGCTGCCTTCTGTGCTAAGTTGCCTGTTAGGAGTAGAAAGATTGATGAGCCCTTCAATGTAGAAACTGCCATTGGTAAGTCTACCAGGATTTCTGATCTGATAGAAAATTACGACATAGAGTTGGAAGGCCATAGGTTCTCTGCAAAATTACTCGTGATGCCCCTAGGCGGATTCGATGTGCTTCTAGAGATGGGTTGGTTAGCAGCCTATGAGGCAAATATTGTGTGTCGCAAGAAAATGATCTGATTGACTCCTCCTAATGGGAGTTTGGTGACGATCTTCGGTGATCGAGTTATTACGGTTCCGAAGGTAATTTCGATGGTGGTGGCAGAGAAGTGCATGAAACGTGGATGTAGTACCTACCTGGCTTACGTGAAGGATGTGGATGCGTCAGTACCACAATTGTCTGATGTACCAGTTATGTGTGACTTTCCAGACGTGTTCCAGAAGATTTACCAGGTGTGACATCGGACCGCGAGATTGAGTTCCAGATCGACTTGATACCTGGTGCTCAACCTGTTGCTAAGGCACCGTATCAATTGGCTCCGTCAGAGATGAAAGAGTTGATGGTTCAGTTGCAAGAGCTATTGGATAAGGGATTCATTCGACCGAGTAACTCTCCTTGGGGTGCTTCGGTCTTGTTCGTAAAGAAGAAGGACAGTAGTATGAGGATGTGCATCGACTACCGTGAGTTAAAAAAGTTGACGGTGAAGAACCGGTATCCACTACCGAGAATTGATGACTTATTTGATCAGCTCCAAGGTGCCAGTTGGTTCTCGAGGATAGATCTCTGATCTGGTTACCATCAGTTTAAGGTAAAGGAGCAGGATATCCCTAAAACAGCTTTTCTCACGCGTTATGGACACTACGAGTTTCTCGTCATGTCCTTTGGTCTAACTAACGTGCCAGCTGCCTTTATGGATTTGATGAACCGGGTGTGTCAGCCGATGTTGGATAAATCAGTGATTGTGTTTATCGATGATATCCTAATTTATTCGAAGAGTGAAGAAGAGCATGCTGGTCATATTCGTGAGGTATTGGAGACACTTAGAAGAGAGAAGTTGCATGCTAAATTCTCCAAGTGCGCTTTCTGGTTGTGTGAGGTTCAGTTTTTGGGTAATGTGGTAAATTCCGAAAGGATCATGGTAGACTCGGCAAAGGTGGAGGAGTGATGCAATGGAAGACTCCAAAGACGCCATCCGAGATCCGCAGTTTCTTGGGTTTAGTGGGCTATTACAGGAGATTCATTCAAGACTTTTCTAAGATAGCCTCACCATTGACCAAGCTGACTCGCAAGGATGTGAAGTTTGTGTGGGGTTTAGAACAGGAGAGTGCTTTTGAAGAGCTGAAGACAAGATTGACCCAAGCTCCTGTTTTGACATTGCCCGAAGGGAATGAAGACTTGGTGGTCTATTCGGACGCTTCCAATTCAGGATTGGGTTACGTGCTGATGCAACGGGGAAGGGTTATAGCCTATGCGTCCTGATAGTTGAAAACTCATGAGGCTAATTACCCTACTCATGACTTGGAGCTAGCTGTTGTGGTCTTTGCATTGAAGATTTGGAGGCACTACTTGTACGGGACGAAGTGCACTATCTTTACTGACCATAAGAGCTTGAAATACGTCTTTGAGCAGAAGGACCTCAATATGAGGCAAAGAAGGTGGTTAGAGTTGATCAAGGATTATGATTGTGAGATCCACTACCATAAGGCAAGGCTTAGCCGAAAGGAGAGACCCGAGCCAATCCGGGTGAAAGCTTACCAGTTGGTGATGACCTCTGATGTGATGACACAGGTCAAGAGGTTCCAAGATGAGGCGTTGAAAAAAGATCGCCTTAACTCCGAAAGGATGAAAGGTCTAGTCTCGGAGTTGGGTGAGAACACTCTCGGAGTTAGAATCCGCTTCGGGAGGATGTGGATCCCTCGTTATGGAGACCTACTGGGGAAAATCATGGATGAAGCTCATAAGACTCGATACTCCATTCATCCCGGTGCTACGAAGATGTATCACGATATGAAGAAAGATTACTGGTGGCCGGGTATGAAGCGTGATGTAGCGGAGTATGTGAGTAAGTGCCTTACTTGCTTGCAAGTGAAGGCTGAGCATCAGAAGCCATGCGGGAAGATCCAACCTTTGGATATACCCGAGTGGAAGTGGGAGCATATCACCATGGATTTCATTACGAAGTTACCACGTACGGTGAGGGGGTATGATGCTATATGGGTGATAGTAGACCGCCAATCCGTGAGACGTATTCATCTGAGAGGTTGGCGGATCTGTTCATCAAGGAGATTGTGACGCGTCATGGTGTACCAGTGTCTATCATGTCTAACCGTGACACTCGGTTTACATCCAAGTTTTGGAAGAGATTTTATGACGCGATGGGGACGAGGTTGCATATCAGTACGGCGTACCATCCTCAGATAGATGGTCAGTTGGAGAGGACAATTCAGACACTGGAAGATATGCTCTGGGCATGCGTGATCGATTTTGGAGGAAGTTGGGATGAACAGTTATCGTTAGCTGAATTCTCATACAACAACAGTTATCATGCCAGTATTGGTATGCCACCATATGAGATGTTATACAATAGGAAGTGTAGAACGCCCGTATGTTAGGGTGACATCGGACAGAAGGAGTTGGGGAGCGTTGAAGTAATCGAGGCTACGACTAAACAGTTGGAGAAGATCAAGGCCTTTATGAAGGAGGCAAAAGATAGGCAAAAGTCGTATGCTGACAAGAGGCGTAGACCGATTGAATTCAAGGTGGGTGATAAAGTTATGCTGAAGTTTCACCTTGGAAGGGGATCATTCGTTTCAGAAAGCGGGGTAAGCTGAGCCCGAGGTATATAGGACCTTTTCGAATCATTGCTCTAGTGGGAGAGGTGGCCTATAGGTTAAAGCTACCCGATGAGTTAAGTGGGATTCATCTAACATTCCATGTATCTCATCTGAGAAAGTGCTTAGTCGACGAGGATATGATTGTGCCACTGGAGGATATTGAGGTGGATGAACAACTCAATTATGTGGAGCAACCGGTGGCCATCATTGACAGAAAAAAGAAGAGGCTGCTGAACAAAGTGGTTCCACTGGTGCGAGGACAGTGGAGGCACAGGAAGGGATCCGAGTCTACGTGAGAGACCGAGGAAGAGATGAGACAGCATTATCCCCAACTGTTCAAGGAGTGACAGGTTTCGGGGATGAAACCTATATAAGGGGGGTGTACTTGTAACACCCAGATATTTTAAAAAGAAGAAAAGAAGAGAAAAAGAAAAGAAAAGAGAAGTAGAAAAGAGAAGTATAAAGAAAGAAAGGTGAAATAACCCAAGTTGAGGGATTAAAGTTATGCAAGAGGCAAACTTTAATATTATTATGTTTAAAAGTGGGTATGGCCGCCCATACTTCTGCTCACCAACTGCTAGATCACAGAAAGAAGAAAAAACAGAGTTTTTCCATCGATTTTCTAGAGAGAAGAAGAAGAAGATCGTCTAGAGGGTAAGATTTTGTGTGTTTTGTTCGGTTTTAGCTGGGTTTTCAGCTTGTAGACCGAGTCTTATGTGTTTCTCTGTGTTCGGTTTTGTGTTTTTGGTGTGTTTAGGTGTTTGAACTCCAAGTGCTCTCGAGTTTGGAGGAGTTTTACTCGAAGGCTGCTGTAGGTGAGTTCTAGATCCCCGGTTTTTCTATTTTAAACATGTTTTGGGGCTGAAATGAATGTAAACTGTTACTTTTGAAAATTTCAGTATGTAACCGTATGTATCACCTCTGTTTTTAGTGGGTATGTGTGTTTATGAATGTTTGACTGAATTATGTGGTTGTATGCTTGTTTTTTGAGCTTAGTATGCTAGATTTGAGCTATGAATATGTCAGAATGAAGATCGGGAACTGAAATTAGCATAAGTTGGAACTAGTATAGTACCCATACGCCCAAACTGCCCATGCGCTCAAGTGGTTGCTCATGCACCTAAGTTTCCCATGCGCCTAAGTATCCATGCGCCTGACTTTTCATGCATTTTCAGTTGGCAGGTAACTTGTTGTTAAGGATGGCACGAGGGTGAAGCTACTTGGCGAGTAAGACTGACATCCATCTCATGCAATAATACTGATGTTGTTTTGTAATACAACTAAGTGACATTTTGTAAACTTTTAAACGATGATGTATTACTTTGCAAATATATTTATTAAAGCATGAAATGGTTTTTTGATAAATTATTCCACTGCAATATTTTATTACTTAATAAATCTTACATGTTTTGATATAAATGAGGTTGTGATTGACCAATTATGGGGTTCCCGGGAACGGGGCCTTACATTTCTTTTAAGATCCTATGATGTTGAATGGTTGTTTGTTATGTTTTAAGTGTGTAACTGATAGATCCATGCTAAGAATATGCTTAAGATGATGTCTGGGACTAGAAACTGCACAAGATTGGATCGTAGGTGATGAACTTGTTGTCCGTTGTGGACTTTGGCTGTCCCCTGTGGATACTTATATTATTTAAGTCGTCCGCTGTATACCTATTTCATGCGCTGTGAACACTTAGGTTTATTCTGAAATTTTGGGAATAGAATTTAAGTGCTAAGTACTTATGTTTAATGAAAGTTTATACTTGTCTAATGTTTCTAATTGTGAGATATAAAAGTCAAATCAAGTTTGCTTCCGAAGCTTGTTTTCTTCCGAAGCTTATTTTCTTTCGAAGCTTGTTTTCTTCCGAAGCTTGTTTTCTTCCGAAGCTTATTTTCTTCAGAAGCTTATTTTCTTCCGAAGCTTGTTTTCTTTCGAAGCTTGTTTTCTTTCGAAGCTTGTTTTCTTCCGAAGCTTGTTTTCTTCCGAAGCTTCTTTTCTTCCGAAGCTTATGTTTGCCTTCGGAAGTATTAGTTTTAGTGTTGACTTTGCTAATTGATAGTTAGCATAAGTTCAGGGGCTTAAATTGCATGTTTAATTCTTTTCTTATGTGCTGCTATTATGAATATTAATATTTAATGTTATGTGATTCTAATGACTGGATAACTTAAAAGTATTATGCATAATCAAGTGGTCACAAAGGAATAAAAGAAAGACAGTGTAACCTAATGAATGTTACTCCCGGGCCCTTATGATAAATGAATAGCCTTGCAAGCACAATGAATGGACGTGCACGACCTTGTTGTCGTTAGCTCAACTGATGTGTGGCTGTTTCATGATGCACTTCTGGGGTCTAATCCTTGTGATTGACCAATGAATGAATGTGACCCGTATTCATGAGCAGGCTTCATGCCTAGCAGTGTGGGTCAACTGTCAAGGGTTAGCTACCATGATAAACGTGTACTGGCAGGGGTTCGGCATCTATTGCCAACCAACAATGTAGGCTCTTGCTTTATGCAATCCTAGTTAATGAAAAAGAAAGATAATGAAAGAAAGAAAGATAATGAATCTCTTAAGGAATGATTATGTATAATGATTTATGAACACAAAGTGAAGCTTACAAAATGTATATTTTCTATATTATCAAAACTAGAACTCACTCAGCAACGCTGAGGCAGGTAATGATGTTGCTGGGGAGGGCACGAGGTCGAAGCTACTTGGCAAATAAAGACTGGCATCCATGTTATGCAGAGATGATATTTTTGCCTTGTAATACAACTAAATGTTCTTTTGAAACTTATGACAACGATGTATTTCTTGGCAAAAGTTATTATTAATGCATGAAATGGTTTTTGTTTAACTATTCCGCTGTCATGTTTTCTTATTTTAATATATTTTAATGTGTAATGTGTTATGAATGACCAACTGTGGGGTTTTTCGGGATCGGGGCCTTACATGAACAAACAAGGACAACTTACATTACTTTATATTTAAATTGGCTAACTATGGTAACTAAGCAAGTACTATAGAGTTTTCACTAATGCAATTAGTAGGGTTCCCACATATGTAACTAGTTATCATTCAACATTTATAACCTTCAATTGACACTTTTTCACAAAAAGTTAGGACATCTTAATAAATAGTTGTGATTATTCCTCTATTGTATATAAACAATTTTAGGTCTAAATCTGGTACACCATATTCATAACACATTTGCGTAATCATTCTTACGTTCTCTATAAATTATTTGGTTAATTTTCGATAAGCACCATCGAAATATTACAATTTGATAGTAAACTTTACACAATTCATAAGAGATATTCAAGTATTACGAACGCTAAAGCTTATATACATATGCTTTTAACGCTTTAGTCTAAAACAAATGTGTTTTGTAGGTAAACCATCAACAAGAATGTCTCATCTGAAAAAGTGATTTCTGTTAACTTTGAAGGGGATCATGAACACACTAAATTCCATACACGTAAAGCATATTTTATATTTGTATCCAAAAGACGATAAAGAAAAAAAAATACAAGTATTAATAGTAAAAGTTAGATACAATTTATTATGAGTGGTTGAAAGGCAAAGACCGGGTGTGCAAAAAATCGTAATTTGAATTATCTGAAATTTCGAATCCAAAAGATCCGAAATTTTGGATATCTGAATTTCGATATCCTAAAATTTTGGATTCAGATTCGGATAGGAAAATTCGGATATTCGGATTTTTCCAAATATATTTCTAAAAACTATTAGATAAAGAATACAGATTAAAATTTTGGGGCATTTCAAACACTTTTAGAAAACTTATTTGAAAGAATTTTTAGTAAAAAGTTATTAATTTTGACATAAATTATTAAAAAACTACATATTTTTATAGAAGTGAGCATATTCAAAATTCAAATATACAAATTTCAGATTGGAATTTAAATATTGAAATCATGTAAATATTTGGAATATCTGAAATTGAGAAATTCAAATATCCTCCAAATTTAAACACGCGGATATGACATGTCTACAATGACACCTCCCTTTGTTCTGGAAATTTCTTTTCTTGCTCCCGGAAATAGCAATTTATCACCGCCGCAAGGCCATTGAAGACCCCACGTTCTCACTAGACCTCTGCTATTCAAATTCAAATCCTAAATAAAAACCCTACTATACAATACAATACACAATAGAATGTATAATTAAACATCATCATTTTCACGCACACAAACACAAACATAAACATGCCCTTTCTTTAAAATTCCTATTTTGGCTTCACAAATCTCTGTGAAAGTTTCCCAATCGGAAACGAATTCCAATTTCGACCTTTCTTTGGTTCTCTTTGTTGTTGCCTCTGATGGGATTGGGTTCTTTGGTTATTCAATTTCGATTGATGGATGATCGATTGAGGGAAAGAACATGAACGATTATGATAGTGCAGGCCCAAGCGGCGATAAGTGCCTCGGTGCTGAAGATGAAGGCAGCACGGCTCCACTCCCAGAAAAGGTAAAGTCTAATCTATGTAATCTTGTGCGAAAATTATTCCTGTAAATTCAAGTTCTTATTTTTACTGATCAATGTAGTAACTAGAAGTTCTTGTGTTGCTATACTTTAGAGGATTATGTTTCTGCTCGCGTGTGTTTCATTATGATTTGATTTCTGCTAATATTTAAATACCCTAATGCTTGACTATTTCAAAAATAATGTTTATGTTTTGTACTACTTGATCTATTTTATGGTCGGTTATGGCTTTAAAGTTTACCTGTTAGTGATTTTAGAGGTTTCCATGGCTTTAAAGTCAAGCTTTTGTTTATTCTGTTTGTTTATTTGATTGATGAAATTTGGCTGCTTTTAGTTTAACATAGCAGTTGTTTTTAAGTTTTAGCTATTCATGAATAACCAAAGATTAATTTTTTACTTTTTTCTCTGAGATATTAACACTATATTTTGTGTTGTTTTTGTTTTTGTTTTTTTTTTTGTTTTTCTGCTCGCACTGTGTAATTTTACTTGTATTTGTGTTGTAGGAATTGTAAGTGTTATTCTCTTCATGCTATTGGTAAAAGCCACATATATATTGGTGTAATGTGCTTAGCTTGTTAATTGGAATACAAAAGTTTGGAGATGGGTGTAAGCAGTAGAAGAGGTTCGATTCACTCCTTTGAGTTTTAAGTGGCGTTTGGGTTGTAAATGACATTGGAAATGGATATAGGGATTGGAATAATTTCTGTTAAACGTAGTTGTCGTACTAACTTTGGGATAAGATTCAGTGTTCAAAATTGATTATCACCTTAAGAACTTGGGGAGAAGGGGGGCGGGACACAGAGAGAGAGAGAGAGAGAGAGAGAGAGAGAGAGAGAGAGAGATAAAGAGAAGGAGGAAAGAGAAAAGAGACGGGAGGATGAGCAACCCACTTATGGTCAAACCAATACCCTTAAACCAAACAAACCTTTAATAACCAATCTTTGTACTGAACTTGAATGATATTTGGTATTTGAAACTGTTATACTAGTTTTAGTGGATACGTTCTTTTATTGTGAAGATAACTTCCTCCTAGAATTATGATTATTAAACCATAGCACTTAGTTCAATTATTTTTAATTAGTTTGCATTATGTATGTTGCGATTAGTAATGCTAATTGTCAACCAATGTTCCATTAAAAACAGGTCCAGGTTGGTGGTTCCCCATCATATAAGATTGAGAGAAAACTTGGGAAGGGGGGGTTTGGGCAAGTATATGTTGGACGCCGTATTAATGCACCCCTTCCTCATGAAAGAACTGGTTCTGGAGCTGTTGAGGTATTACCTGTTGTTCTGGTTGCATGCTGTCATTATGGTCGTGGGCTCGTGGCATGAATGAATGTCATGTCATTTATTCTTTTGTTTGTGATTGGAACTATATTACAGGTCGCATTAAAGTTTGAGCATCGAAGCAGCAAAGGCTGCAACTATGGACCACCATATGAATGGCAAGTTTACAAGTAAGTCACCAAGCTTTCTATTTTCTTATGTAGGCTTTGCCGTTTTTGTTGCGATAGCTAGCCAAAAAATAAGAATTTGTTTTGCTGATAAATCTTAGTGATCTTGGTGGAAGTCATGGTGTGCCACGTGTACATTTTAAAGGAAGACAAGGTGATTACTACATAATGGTACGTCTTACTCTTCTGTGTTTTTGTATTTGTAAGCAAACTTTTCACAATAACCTTCTCAAGTAGATACAAGCTAAGGCTAATAATTGTTGAAGGTCATGGATATGCTTGGACCTAGCTTATGGGATGTCTGGAATAACAACTCACACACGTAAGTCCAATTTCATCGTGGCTCACGCACACACACACACACATATATATATATATATACACATATGTGTGTGTATGTATGTATAGATACACATATATGTGTAGGGTTAGTAAACCATTAACCACGTGTAATCTTGTGACGAAATATTTCTCTATTCTCATGTTTAGGATGTCGATTGAAATGGTTGCATGCATAGCTATAGAAGCCATCTCCATATTAGAGAAGATACATTCCAAAGGGTAGGCTTCATTTGTGCTTTATGTTACACTTGTTTACTAGCTAGTTTATGTGTAGTTGATTACCTGCATCTAGTTTGTGATTGACTTCTTGCGATGAATACTTGTGGTAGATAATGTAATATTGGGGTGATGTTTTTGTAGATACGTGCATGGTGATGTTAAACCCGAGAACTTCTTGCTTGGTCCTCCGGGGACAACAGATGAGAAGAAACTGTTTCTTGTTGATCTTGGGTTAGGTATATTGTAAATCATTCTTTTTGGGTTTTCTTTCATCATTAACGATTTTATAGGAATTGTTGCACCCAAAGTCTAGAACATGTATCTTATATATGCAGCCACCAGGTGGCGAGATGCTTCTTCTGGACTCCATGTTGAATACGATCAACGACCAGATGTGTTTAGGTATGTTGGTGACATCTCTATGTGGATTTTCCATTTTTTTATGATTATTCGGGTATTGATGATATTCTTATATTGAAGGGGAACTGTCCGGTATGCAAGTGTGCATGCTCATCTTGGAAGGACTGGAAGCCGAAGGGATGATTTGGAATCCCTGGCTTATACACTTGTATTTCTTCTTCGTGGTCGGCTGCCGTGGCAAGGATTTCAGGTTGGTTCTCAAATTTGAATAGTCTTTATTATGTGTGCGTGTGTGTATGTGTTGGAAGAAACAATTGTATCCAGATATTACTCAATCAAAACAGTAAGAAAAAAACAGAAAATAGGAAGAACAAGCAAAAGATTTTTCTCTTTTTTTGGAGTGACAACCCAGACTCTTTTTATTTTATTAAAACTCAATACCAAAAGATACAACAAGTCAATAACCAATAACCCTTATTTATAATAAGCCTAAACTTAATCCCCAAGACTCTCTAAACCTATCTATGGTAACTTTCTCCTAAAATAAAAAACACTTTATTCCATATATAAGCTTCCTACCATAATATTAATTAAAAAACAATTAATAAAACTAAAACAATAGACCCAAAATAAACTGGACAGACCCAGATCAGACCCGTGACCCATTGACCCATTGACCCATAACCCACTTCTCTTAATGACCCACAATTAGGATTAAAGCCCACAGTATGTAAATTTTTTCAAGCAGTTTAGTGTTGTTAGACAGCTGGTTTAAATTTTGTAGGGTGACAACAAAGGGTTCCTTGTGAGCAAGAAGAAGATGGCAACTTCTCCAGAGACACTTTGTTGCTTCTGTCCTGCCCCATTCCGGACTTTTGTTGAGTGTGTTGTTAATCTGAAGTTTGATGAGGAACCTAATTATGCAAAATATGTTTCCCTTTTTGATGGGATAGTTGGTCCGAATCCGGATATTAGACCGATCAACACTGACGGTGCTCAGAAGGTATGCTATATACATGTGCAAGATATGCTGCATATGTTGTATGACCTTTTCTTAATCTAAAGTATAATATGAACGTAAATCTTCTGTTTGGGATGTGATGTTTGTATGCCTATATGCATGTGTAATCTGTTAGCTTATTGGACATAAGCGGGGAAGATTATCTATGGAGCAAGAAGATGATGAACAACCGAAGAAGAAGATTCGTATGGGAATGCCTGCAACTCAGTGGATAAGTGTTTATAATGCTCGCCGCCCAATGAAACAGAGGTGCTATGCTAGCATTTTTTTTTAACTTTCAGCTGTTGCGTTGGCACTTAATTTTGTAAATGGAAAACCAAAAATAAAAGATAGAGAATGGGAGTTGGCAATTTTTACCTATAAACTTACAAAGTAGTTCAATTTTGGTTGTGTTTATGCCTTAATCTTATACGGGTCAATGGCTAAATAGGAAACTGGTCAAATAGGGTTGCCAAAAGTGTAAAAGCCTTCTACTTCAGCTTATTTTAAAAAGTATATTATTATTGTAATAATGTAGTATTTATACTCATATTTAGACATGAACCAATTATAATATTTTTAATAAAATGCAGGCATATGCGTTTTGGTTCAACCTGACATGTTTCTATGGTTCTACCTATGCTAAGCAATTTTTTGTTTGATATGAGAGGCTGAAACTGTTTTCAGTTGCTACCCAGCCTACCCTGCTGGCAGCTTCTCATCTCTCACATGTATGTGTTCTTATGCTGTATGTGTTGCAGATATCACTATAATGTGGCAGAAGGGAGACTTGCTCAGCATATTCAGAAAGGAAATGAAGATGGGTTACTCATCAACAGTGTGGCGTCTTGCTCAAACTTATGGGCTCTTATAATGGATGCAGGCACTGGATTCATCTCTCAAGTTTACCATCTTTCTCCCTTGTTCCTTGACAAGGTTCTTCATCCAATTGCAACCTCTGTTCTTACTTGATTAGTTACATGTTATGAGTTCTATTTCAGAAGAATTGTACTTTTTTTACTATATATGCATATGTTTCATATTTCAGCAGCCTACTAAGCATTTTTGTTGTTTGTTTCTTTCTGAATATAAAGGATTGGATTATGGAACAGTGGGAGAAGAACTATTATATTAGTGCAATAGCAGGTGCCAACAATGGGAGCTCCTTGGTTGTAATGTCTAAGGGTAAGCATAATTATATTAGTGGCTTTCTTCCATCCTTTGTATCGTCTAAAACATAATTATATTATGGCTTTCTTCCATCCTTTGTATCATCTAAAATCTTCTTGGGTCCATCTTTTGTTTACCATCATGTTCTTGTCCTGAAATGTAGGCACTCCGTACCTGCAGCAGTCGTATAAAGTCAGCGAATCGTTTCCGTTTAAGTGGATAAATAAAAAATGGAGAGAGGGGTTCCATGTCACTGCTATGGCAACTGCAGGAAATAGATGGGCCATTGTTATGTCCCGTGGTGCTGGATTCTCTGATCAGGTGTTCTTATACTTCTGAGATGCCTAGGGGTGTTAAATCATGTTTGATTGACACGCTAGTGGGTTAAATTGATGAACCCAACATCTTTAAATTGAGTAACTAGAACATGGCTCGTGTAACCCATTTGTTATAAATGGCTTAGCAGGTTGTAAATGGATTGCAATAAGTAGTTTTGTGAATGGGTTGGTGAGTTGACCTTACAAAATCTTTATTTTTTTATCCTAATTCCAAACAAATTGAAGGGTCGACATGTTTAAACTGGTTTAAAAACGGGATACATAGGTCAACCTAAACATGACCCGCTTAATTAAACGGATACATAGGTTAAAATGAACAAATCACGTTATTGGTCAATCCAAACACGACTTGTTTTAAATGAGACCCCAAAACGTGATTATCTTCAATTTATCATGTCATGTTTCGATCATGTGGTATTGCCACCGCTTCTTATACTTGTTATTTGCTTTTATTTGGAAGGGCTATATTCTACCATTTAGTAAAAAAGGAATGAAACAGGCCTGAAATTTTAGGACTTTATCCCAAAAAAAAAATTGATCATTTGTTATTTGTAGAGTAAATCTCTAATCTAGATTTTTTTCATACGTGATTCCAGGTTGTGGAACTAGACTTTTTGTATCCAAGTGAAGGTATTCATAAAAGATGGGATGCCGGGTATAGGATTACATCAACTGCAGCCACTTTGGACCAAGCTGCTTTTGTTCTTAGCGTGCCAAGAAGAAAACCTGCAGATGAGACTCAGGAAACACTGCGGACTTCGGCGTTTCCTAGTACACATGTCAAGGTTAGGTTTTCTCTTTCTCTCATCACTGGTCAATGTATATGCTTTGACTTCTCAATTTTGTTAGTGTCTGCTGCTGCAGGAAAAATGGGCAAAGAATCTGTATATTGCTTCTATGTGTTACGGTCGAACTGTCTCATGACCCGTCACAGTTTTGTCAATCACCGTCATATTCCTCCACCAATCAAAAGCCTACTGCTTCTAAGCCGAGGTGCATTTGTATATGCCAAATAATGGTAGTACTAACGTATTGTAATCGGGCTTTGTCTTTTTAAAATGTAATTCTTCTTAGTTCTCAATGGGTAGGCACAAACTGGTACATATCCTTTAATATGATGACCGCATGGTGGTCGAAGGGGCATGCACATGCTTTTTTTAATGTTTGAATCAAGTTCTAATGAACACCACAACCCGTCCGTACTTGCATTTGTTTCCTTACTGTGGTGCTGCCTTTGATCCTGGTTGGGTTACTTTTTGGTCGCTATTATATTGTCCAAGAGTCAACAGGTGCAACTTTTTTTTTATTTCTTTATGAAAGTCAAACAACTACTATAAGCCTAGTCATGTGGGTAAAACCAATGACGAAAAGCCACTCACGTCCGCAAACACAGACAACGCTGGTGATCAGGTCCACCCATCATTATAGGAGAAACCTACCTCCCATAGGCCCATTATGATAAAACTTCTAACCCACTTAAATCATATTGTAATTTGTATCAAGCGAGACTCAAAAACATTACTCTCCTTCAAAACCAATTGATTTCGGCAACAGGTGTAACTCTAATCCAAGGATTCTTGCTTGGGATTGTGTTTATTATGATAAGGGATGCTAAAGGTTAACTACTATAATTTTTTATTCTAATAATTTTTTATCCTGAATTTTGTTGATTTCATTTTGTAATTTATCTACTTTTTTTTTTCTCTCAAAAAGATTATGATTTTATTTAAATGATATTTTTAGTTTCACCAAATGATGTAAATTTCCACCTAAGATCTTGATGTTTTTACAAAATTTATATTAAAACGCGGATTGGTTTATTTAAAAGGAAAGCAAACTTATTAACAAGAGCGTATAGAAATCATAGGCAAATCCAAATCTTTGTCTACACTTTTTATAAAAGAAAGTTTGGTTCTAATACCATATTTGTGACCTAGTTTGAAATTTGTTCAAGATGATTAATTTAATCAAGTTATTATGTATTAAATTTCGTATCATCTCAAAAATAACTTTAAAATGTTTAGTTTCATATTGAAATTATTTGGTCTTAAAGAAAAGCTCAAGTAATACTTTGTTTTCTAAAGTTGAATTGTATCACCTTGTCGGAGTGCTCGGGTGTGGGTTTGAAAGTGGATTCCTTGGGTTCTTGTCATCTCTCATCCATCTATACGTGCCCAATTTTAAATTGAACGGTTTCTTTTGTTTATTTGAGAGCATGCATAAGGATCCCTATTAGGGATGAAAAAACCCAAGCCTGATGAAAGTATCTGAAATATTCAGGATTGGTATTGAGAGGTATGAGATCCGGTATTAGATTAATTTTGAAATTTTTAACGAGTATGAGATTAGGTGAACCGTCTTGATTAACGAAATCATATACCCGTTAATTTGAATCATATACCTAAAAATTCAAAATTTTTGTTTGCCATTATTTCGTAACCAATACTTCACTAGTAGCTTTATTATGTGAAAAATTAATTTTTTTAGAATATGTTTTTTTATATGTATTTGATGTATTGTTTATGTTTTGTATGATATAAGGTAATCAACTTATCTTTGTGAGTTATATCATCATGACAATTAATATTTTAAACAATTCAAATAATTTATTAAGAATTACCAATACACGGCGCACAGCCGCACACCCGTAACATTTCCATCCTTATCCTTATTTAAGGGTATTAAGAAAAATATTTTCTAGTGTTGTCTTTGTGTTTTCTATATCCTTGTATTAACTCCTACAGTGTCTTCTATATCCTTGTACAAACTCCAGTACTATCATGTGAATATCTTCTAATGTGACTCGTTTAATGACAACTTATTTTCCGCACAATATCATTTGAAAATTATTCACTAATGTCTACATACCAGAGGATGTCCATTTAACTTTGCTTGTTTGCTATTAATCAGATTTCAGAGACGGTTAAAAGTACAAAAGCTTATTACATTTTATTTATAAGACATAAAATGAACATCTTAAAAAAACAGGAGGATGTTCATTCAGTTTCACTTTTTTGCTATTAATCAGTTATCAAATATGGTAACAAATACAAAAGCCTAATACATTATACTTATGAGTGATAATGAGTTTCATAATCTTATTTCCTTTATCAACTCTAAACATCATCATTGTCTCATATTGAAGTCTTTTTGTTAGAAGAAGTAAGACTCTTATGATAGGTATAGATCATACACTTAACTTTATAGAGATGTTGGCTCCATATCTTTAAAGCAAACACAATAGTAATAAGCTGCAAGTCATGAGTTGGATCATTGACTTCATGAATCGTTAATTGTAGCGAGGCATCTTCTATTACTTTCCCCTTTTGCATCAATATGCATCCAAATTCTTGATACGGAGCCTCGGAGTAGATGCCCTTGAAAACTTTACGTATAACCTTTCCTTCCTCAATGTTTATAACATTTCCCGTATATGATAATTGTTGTCACCTTCGTTCTTTGAGTAGATCCGAATATCGCCTATGAATACTATCACAAATATGTCTAGCATTGCTTGGTACACTCAATTCACCAGGTTGATAAATGATACAAGGGCATTAGTCAAACCGAATGACATTAAGAGAATTCATGTTTGGAAGGTTGTCTTTGGAATATCTTATTTTTTTACTTTCAACTAATGGTAATCTGACCTTAAATTGATTCTCGAAAACCAACTCATCCATGGTAGCTCAAACAGGTCATTGATCCTTTACAATGGATATCTACTCTTATTGTGAGCTTGTTTAATTTGTGATAGTCTTTACACACATTCGCATGATATATTTTAGTTTGGAATATCTTGTTCTTTTACTTTTAACCCAAATGACATTAAGAGAATTCATAATGTCCACAACATGTTTGAAAGGTTGTCTTTGGAATATCTTGTTCTTTATCTCGGTTTCGTACATTTCTAGGTACCTGATGTCCGATTGGAAACATCATGTCTAGTGTTTCTCCAAGAGACGCTTTTTCTTGCACTATTGTTTCCTCGACTTGATTATCTTTATTTCTTGTTCTCATTTTTTTTTCTAGAATTTTTATCTTTAGAACAGATTGATCAATCATGCTTAAGGTGTGCATTAGACTTATTAGTTATCTGTAGTTATCCTTTTGGAATACTGATTTTTAAGGGAGCATTAGCGACTGGTATATGTGACTTGGTCATTCTCTTTGGGTCAGTAAATGCGTTTCATAATTGATTTGCTAATTGATAGATTGGTAATTTGCACACGTTAATCTAATTATATGCTTAAAATCTTAAATTATGTTTAATTAGTTTATTTGAGTTTAAAAGTTTCAAGAAACCATAAGCTAAAAAGATATATTTTAATTAAACTGGAATCTACGAGTGATTAAATATTTATTTATAGAATATCAAAATTAAAATTATAAGACATCATTATGTAAAATTAAGTTAAAATTTCAGATGACAAAAAATGTAATCTGTGATTTGGTTTAATTAGTTAGTTTGATTTATATATTAAGAATATGGACCTATTTTGCAGCAACATGAATGTCAGATGAAATATAAAATCAAGAATTAAAGGTTGGTTGTTCAAGGAAGTTTATTGTTTACATGAAGACTAGGGCCATTAAATTCAATAACTTATGTTGGGTTGTTGGGGTTTTGGGGGGGGGGGGGGGGGGGGGGGGGGGGGGGTTTGTTATGACTCCAAGAGGTTCTTAAGCCAGCAGCCATTGGCCGCTTGATTGCTTCGCACAAGCATATTAGTTTTGAGGATGACTTTTGACACGATTATTTGTTAATATGTAATCGTTTACAGAGATTGTCAGGAAAGTTTTTCTTATTAATTTTAATGAGAGTTTGTTTAGTGACAATGTACGAACTCTTTGTTATTATAATTGGTTAAACTTTATGTGATCACAATTGGGTGTAGGTTTTAGTTATGCAATTGTATTCAATTTAATTATGTTCTTTTTATTTTTACTATTGAGTGATTTTGATGTGTTCATGTGATTAAGGTTTTGTGTTTGGCTTTTGTTGTGAAGAAAACTATGTCTTTGTTAAATCTATTGAAAGTCATTGGTCTATTAATTATTTTTCATTGATTTTTTTTTTCCAAATCTTATATTGTATGAACTGATTTCATTTAGTCCTAGCAAGTGTTCTTATTCGTTTTTTCGTATCATTAGGTCAACACTGTTGGATTCCTTTAGCATTTGATTATCCTTCTTTACAAATTGTTAATAAAGTTATGTCTATGTAACTTTCTAAACCTTGAATGAGTTAAGTCTATGTGTCTTTTTCAACTAGGTATATAATTCAGGTTATACATACTGCTACTAAATCTGATCATGAATGTGATCACTTGTTTCTTATCTCGTTTTTTCATAAAAAATCTCAAATTTTAGTTAGTTAAGTTAGTTAAATAATTAGGTTTAGTATAGTTAATCAAACAAAACGTGTAATACTGACCACATGTTTCTCGTAGATTCGATACCTGAATTACCTTAGCTATTTAGGTTAATTACGTTTTTGTATGACCTTAACGACACGTCATCACTAGTCCTTGTAGATGAACTATCCTTTGAACTTCAAGTTCGTATTGTTTAGTTCAAGGATCAGTATGAGACAATGATAGTTCATTCCAAATTATTCATTTTTAGTTGTTTTTCATCTCCCCCTAATGTTAAGAATGTTGATTCATCAAAATGAAAATCACTAAATTGAGCTCAAAATAAATCTTCTATTAATGGTTCTAAATACTTAATAATTGAAGATGATTCTTACCCAACATATATCCCTAACCTCCTTTAAGGAACCATTTTTGTATCTTATGGTGGAGCGGTGGAACATATACAGCACAACCAAAAGTTTATAGATGGGAGGAAGTGTGAGAACTTGTTGGTCTGATGGAACATATAGAATAGCATGCCTCCATGTTAATTGCTGATAGTTTTGATTTCATAATCATTGGTCTTGCAACCATTTAAAGTCACTTAATAAGTGATTCAACAAGTCCATTTTGGGTGTGTACATGAAGTACATGATGTTCTACATTTATCCCAATATACATACAATAATCATTAGAAATGTAAACTCACCATCATTGTTTTTATTTATGGGGTCACCTGGAAAGTGTGGTGTTAACCTTATTAATTGTGCAAGTAGTCATGCAAATACAATGTTACGACTTGATAATAAGCACACATGAGACCATCTAGTTGATGCAATAATTAGAACCGTGAAATACCTAATGGTCCACTAGAGGGATGTACAGGCTCACATACATCCATGTGTATTCTTTCCAAAAATGTAAGGGAGTTAGTCCCACCATAGTTTGTGATGGATGGGTAATTAGATTTCTTGTGAGCATGCATCATATGTAAAATCCTTAGCCTGAAGAATCTTTTGGTTCTTTAAGAAATGCCAACATGAATTTTCTATAACTTTTCACATCATTATTGACCTAGGATGACCCAATCGATCATGTCAAATGTTTCCCATGTCCATAAAATCCTGGTTTATTACTACATTTGATTCGATTACAAAAAAAATTTGTGTAGTATAAACTGAAGGCAAATACGAGCAACCTTTCTAATACTATTTTTTACCCGCAATTATTTTAGCGATTTGAAGGTATTTGTCATGTCCCTTACATGACGAAGGTATTAGTCTCAATATGATATTCATTTAAATTTGTGCTTTCACCTGGTAACATTATAGAAGCTATTCTAAAACCTTCAATTAAATTTGCACTAGCAGATATAGTACTAATGTTTCCTTTTGTATAATTAAATTTGAGAAAGTATTTCTTTTCCTTAAGAATGGTATGTTTAGTTGCATTGTAGATTAGACAATAATCTTTATCATTAATGAGAAGTTTCGTTAAACACTTCATTTGCTTAAAAAAAGAACAAAACAAAGAAATTCATAAATAAAATGTTTCATATTTAAATAACATAAAGAACATTAATATAGATAAACTAACTTAAGCAAAATGTCTCAAACTTTTTGAAATAGAACAAAATTAAATCCCATTACTAGATGTCTCATATGCTTTAAAACAAAAAAACATAACTAATAATTCACACGTAAGAAAAATTGCAGGTATTCAATAATTTGTGTTAGTAAGGAAATCACCCGCATCCATATGACTTGTATTAATAAGAAAATCATTAGCATCCTACGTCCATGAGTTGTATCATTAAGGTTCTTATGACCATCTGGGAATCCTCATGTGTGAAATTTACCTTTATTCTTTTACTTTTCCTTTAATAGATTGTTATAGTTCCACCAAGTGTTTATGCGTATGACATATGAACGCGTCCAATGATTATCACTTCCATAATGATAACATGAGGTTGGTGGGGTTCTAATTCTTTTTTTATTTCGTTTATCCTTGGACTTTTTTCCAATGTCATGATATGGTGGATTTTTGTGTTCTTAAACTAAACACCATGATAATTTCCCCCGTTATTTCCACATCCGCGATCATGACCATTACCACGACCACGACTATGTTTGTAACCATTCCACTTTGGTCATTATATGTCCTCACATTCACTTCTGGGAATGGGGTTGTACCATTCAGACGGGTCTCATGATTTTTTATTAGTAGCTAATTGTTTTGCTCAGGTCATTATATTTAGGGAAGCCCTTTTACAATATTGTTGTTGCAACAATATATTTGAGGCATGAAAAGTGAAGAATGTTTTTTTTTTCAGCATCTCCTTATCAATAATATTTTTACCACATAGAAACAATTGTGAGGTGATTCTAAATATAGTCAAGCTATACTCGCTTATAGATTTGATGTCTTGCAAACTTAGGTGGAACCATTCATAACCAACTATTGGTAATATTACTGTCTTTTGACGGTCATATCTTTCTTTTAATTTGGTCCATAGGATAAGTGGATATTTAATAGTGAGCTATTCATTTTTCAAAGCCTTATGTATATGATGACGTAAAAAATCATTGGCTTTGTTTTATCTTGGTTAGTTGCTTCATTTCCATCTTTGATGATATCACCAAGATTATTAGCATTTAAAAGTATCTTGGCATCTAACACCCACGACAAATATTTTTTCCTACTAATATCTATAGGGACAAGTTCAAGCTTTGCATGGTTTGACATGATGAAATGCTAATATGATCCCACTCCAAAAGATATTACGTGATGATAACGTGTTCAAAACAACAAGTATTAGCAATAGAGAAACAAGCGAAGAGTGAAGAATAAGAGAATGGAAGAATGATTTTTTTGTGTATTTCTCAACAAATGCCACTACATATTTATAGGTCTATGATAGCTTTTGATAACCAATGTTATAAATACAAAATTAATAGGATAATAGTAACTTATAAGTGTTTGATAATCATAATAAATTTTATTCATAATAAATATCATTTGCTTTTAAAAACTTAATAGATTACCCTTTATGTTATGCTACTTATGTTCGGGTTAAGACATAAATGGGTCATGTTCATATTAAATCATTACAATGATGAAATCGATACACTTAAGTACTTAAAGAGAGAGGTTTGAAGTCGAGTATACCCAGTTATGAAAAACAAAATATATGATGAAAAAACACATCGAAAATACAGGAAAATGTTTCGTTTTTGTAAAAATGATTGTTACAAAGCACGGATTTGAGTTTTTTTTTTACCTCCACACGTTGCTGCCTAATAATTAGAAAAAAGCAAATTAAATAAAAAAATTATAAAAAACATAAAAGAAATAAAGGCAACAAAAAAAGGATGTCCCCCGTGAAAATCAAACCCAGGCCAACCGAGTTGTGGTTTCATGTTTAAGCCGTACGATGACATTTATGCGCGTTTTTATGACACATTAACTTGTTTAAGTACACAAAAGAAACGTATAAACAAGTGTTGCTACGATGAAATAAACGTATTTAAGTACACAAAAGAAACGTATAAAGTTATTATACAACTAAACGAAACGTATTAAGCTCTGAGGATCGATTCGCCGCATCGAATTTATACCGACAATTATTTTGTGTGGAAGCCGGGTATTAAAGAGATTAAAAAAAAAATTAAAACTGGGTTTCGAACCGAGAGTTTCTGAACCTACGTTTAAAGAGCTAACCATCCTATCTATATGACATTTGTTTCTTATGTAGTTTATATAATTATTTAACAAAAAGAAAAACTAAAAGAATATATGAATACACCGACGTTGGTAATTAAGATAGTAACTAGCATTAAGCCACGCGTTGCGACGGGGCTTAAAACCATACCAGGGGGTAAAACCGTGTCAGGGGTAAAACTGTATCAAGTAGCATCAATGTTACATTATCGTTCGCGACCATCAACACCGGAAAAGTCTCGTATTAAAAAAAATATGAATGAAAAAGTAAAACCTAACGGAAAGTAAACGTGAAAACGTTAAACCGCGCACGTGAAATGTTAAACAACAAAAACAATAACTAAGTCGTTCTAGGACCTCCGAGTTGTAACAGCGCCGAAAAAAATAGACGTAAAAACATTGAACCACGAGCGCACGCTGCACAATGTTAACTCGTAAAATTTCGACTGAAACATAATATTTATAAAAGATGAAAAGTTTATGGGACAAAAGTTGAAAATGAAAAATTTTAGGGGGTTAGATTATAAAAGATATAAAAATATTAAGGATAAAAGTAAAAAAAAGATAAAAGAAAAAAAAGTGAGTACAATTTATTAAAGCTAAAGTACAACCTATACTGCACAAAGTAGTTGATAATTAGTAATATATATAATTAAAATAGATTAATTAAATAATTGAAGAAGTGTTGTCTTACAAAACATAATAAAGAGACTTCACAAATAATATCTTATTATAACTTTATGAACATGCAACTATAGAAACTCATGTTTTAACGACTGGCACCTACTGATGATTCAAGATATTCTTTGAGCATTTCCTTAATCCTTTGCTTCATCATCTTATCTTCAACACCTGCAAGCATGTTACGATAAAACATCTGCAAACGTATGAGCTTACCACGATCATAGGATTCCAACATATTCTCCCACTCTTTCGTAATATCAAATGGGCCCTGCAAGTCCCGTAATGAGAGTGGTATATCTCTATCTCCATCAAAAGGCCTTCCGAAAATAGAACCATGAAGAATGCTCGCGTAACGCTCCATTATCAAAAGCTTTGACTGGAGAAAATTCATCTCTTCATTTGCAGCAGATAATTTCTTCTCCATATCTGTAGTTTCTTCAGGACCCTTTTCCATAATATTAGAAACAGTTTCTGGAGCCACTTCTTCGGTAGGTGGAGGCCACAACACAGCCTTTGGGGTGAAAAAATCAATATCTTGACCAGTTCCAAGGACCCCACTTCTTCCTCTCCCCCAAGACCAAAGCTTATATCCACCATCTGCAAGAACAACAGTATGGGCAGCACCACAAGTTACTTGAAGAGGTTGTGGGAAATTCGGCCCACTGATGAGGCGGGGAGAAAGGGCATCTCCAGCATCAGCTTCTGCAAAGGTAGCTTCAGGACATAGCCCAAGCCCGTTTTCCATTCCCCATGACCAAACATTCCCAGATGACGAAACAACACTTGTGTGGAACAAACCACAGTCGACGGAGACCAAGAGCAAACTTCTGGGCAACTCAGTGACCATTTCAGGGTAGTGCGAATCATTGGTGGTGCCGAGACCTAGCTGCCCATTACTTCCACGACCAAAACTCCAGCATACACTTTCGTTCTTTGTCTTTGTTGTATAAGCAAGTACACAAGTATGGGAGGCTCCACATGCTACTTCATAAACTTCCAACATGTTGAATTTCTCGATTATTTGAGGGTTTGGTCTCATCTCTGTATCTCCAAGGCCTAGCTGCCCATAACTGTTGTTGCCCCAACTATAGCATGCAAGATCTCCACCTGCTATATCTTTTTCACCCCCATTGTTGACTAATGCTATAATGTGCCCGCTTCCACATGCCACCTTAACCACAATATAGCTATGGAAATTAATGGATACAGGAATAGTAGGTGTAATTTCCACTTCACTGGTATCTTGTAAAGTACCCGACATCCAAAGACACCCAAGATCGTCGATTGCTAGTGATGTCATACCTCCAGCTTTCACTGAAGAAATCTGGGTAGAAAAGTGCAGGAGTGTTTTAATACGCGTTTCAGAAGTATGTTGTAATATGATATGAATAACAGGAATCGCATAATTTGTCATCGTAAAACATTACATGAAGATGTAATAATCACTTTATATTGTATTAAGTTTTTAAAAATTTATGACTTTTTAAAGGAGAAGTAAAGACATGTACGAAATATTCCCCTTACCTTTTAGTAAACTTAGTTTCCTTGTGACAAGCATCAAACTGATTATTGTACCCCTAGGGAATTCGATAAAATAATCATAAGCAAAAATATGTTCATCAAACCCTCTAGATTGCAATAGTTTAATACACACCCACCTTATTGACATGTTTTATAAGGACACGTTCAATACAGAAAAAAAAAAATTATGTAGAGAACAATGAGAACCATATCATCATTTGTACATAGCATTCCATATATACCAGGATAGAGAAAGAGAGAGGTCATATAACCGCCTTACGTACCACGTTCAAAGCAATATATACAACAAGTGGTTATGTGGTTCTTGTAGTTATCTACTTAAGGCTCTCTATATAAGGGAGCCAACCCATTTTTAGTGGAGAAGTAGAGAACTAGGGGAACTACAAGAACCGCAAAAGCACATTTACTTAGGTGTTTTAAAAATATAGTAGGAGAGACAAAGGGAGATGGTTATGTGCATACATAATTGTCTTAGTTATCAAAGTTACAATGTTAGGTATAAGTGTTTATGTTTTTCTCATAGTTAAGATGGTTTTATGTTGGATGGGTGTCTATAGATACAGACAAGAATCTTAGACGGACCTACGACGCGCCTAGGAAGCAAGGGGGACCAAAAAGTACAAGAGAAAAGGGCCTCTTGTACATAGCGACTTTTTGTGCATCAGGATGCTGTATAATAAGCTTTTAATTTATATATCAAATCATATATAAAGCTTATATATAGCTTCAGACAGGGATTGCTAAAAACAACCTATGAGATATATAAAAAATTCATATAAGTTCATTGCTCCTCAAGTATGAAAAGCAGTGCGCTATTGTGCTTTGTACCAAGGTTTCATACCCTGTTGCTTCGGTGCACTTCTTGCTTGTTAAAATGAAAATAAGAACATAAAAAACCATCTTTAGATGCTCAAAAGTAATAGAAGATTATGTTGATCCGTACCTTTCGTGTCTTTTCATTCTCAGTTACTGATCCGTCTGTCACGGGCATCTTCACCAAACAGGGAAATAAAGAGTTTTCTCCATCAACTCCAAGTTGGCCATCTACCTTAGTGTCAAGGATGCAAACTATAACTTTAACACCATTAAGATCTCTTTCTAACGGTATTCATATTAAAAAAATGTAAATCACTCATCTGTCGACTCATATGGTTCAATGGTTCTTCATAGACCTACTTACACAGTCTGGATTTCAAGTAAATTCAAACAAATAAAATTGATACATAACATTTGAAATTTAGAGGAATTATCTGAAAGGATACAAGAATTGTAGCCCCAGCTCCAAACTGAACCATCATCTGAGATAAAATATCGAAAGAAAAACGTTACATAACAGTCAACCACAGTAAGGGGCTGTTTGGCAATTTCTGAATGATTAAGTGCCGAACCACTAAGAGGTCTGAACCATTAGGTGCTAAACCATTAAGAGGTCTGAACCATTAAGAGCTCGTATATCGCTTAACTATTCAAAGACAAATGTCGGACCAATTCAGATAAGAGGTCTTAACCATTCAGCGTTAGACCTCTTAACCATTCAACATTAGTATAATGCTTAACTATTCAGAGGCAAATGTCTGAACCATTCAGATATTTGTTCGCGAAACAAACAGTCAGAACCATTATGAACCATTAAGTGTTCCATTACTAGAAATCATACATTTTTGGCATATCAGTTATAGGTTATGGAAGTTTCCAGCTACCAATTAGACACAAAAAGCATCATCCTACTTGTAAATCATACTTAATTTTGGATAGTTAAAATCGTTAATTAACAACATCCAACACTTATAACCAAATTAGACTGTGAAACGGTAAGAGAAAAGGGAGATATTATTACCAGCAAGAGCTATGCTGTGATAAGCACCGGCAGATATTCCGACGATTTTGATGTTATGTTCGGAATTGAAGTGGATTTTCAGAGGGAAATACTGGTCGGCGTCGGAGCCATTGCCGAGGCGGCCGAAGGTTCCTCTACCCCATGAATATACCTTACCATCACCTTCATCCACCACGCAATTATATTAATAAATCTTGCAGATTGTACTAGAGTGCCAAATTCTTGTGGTATAGATTATGAGAATTTGTTACCAGTGAGAGCGAGAGTGTGAGCTTCCCCGCTGGCGATTGAAATTACTTTGCGAGATAGATTGCCAGTATCCATGTGTTGTGTTCGGCCTGCGACTTTGGTAATAAACCATCTAAATGGGTCGTCTAATTTTTAGTTTTTTTTATAAAATTTCGTTTTTCCTATTAAATAAAATTAAGTTTTTTCATGTAGTTTGTAATATGTCCTAATTAACTCTAACCTAATAACGGTGTTAGTTTTTTTGTTAAACGAAAATCCTTTAGACTTTTTACTTACAAAGACTAATAACGTAATGTGCAAACTTGTGTGTTATTTTGAAGGGACTAGTTCTATAAATTACTTATATTATGTTCAAAATAACTAAGGCTCACCTCATCCTCTCCCCTTTATGATTGTTATCTCTCAGCCGATCACTACCGCAAAATCGACCAACGCAAATCACCACCATCGGGCAATCACCATGCCTACCACCACCACTGCCACATCATCATCTTCATCATTTTTTCATCATCTCTATGAGCGTGTGAATCGATGTGAATAGGGTTTGGTGGTTCAATTAGGGACGAGATTAGTTAGGGCAAGTTAAGTTATGGTTCTTATAAGATCAGGACTTCAAAATGTCTGAAGACAGTAAGGATGTCGAGGATGATATCCGCTCAGGTGATGAGGGTGTCGTGGTGAGGGTTATTGTTTTGGTGGTGGTGGGTAATGGTCTAGTGGTGCTAGAGATGGTGATTTAGGGTTTTCAAAACAAGGGTTTGAAAGGAGATGGTGATTATCGATGAAATCTAGTTGTGGTGGCGTTTGTTTATGGCGGTAGTTTCGCAGTCTAGTAGGGAAGGATGACTGGAGCTACTGCTTGTGCCTGATGATGGTGGATGATAATGGTAGTAGTGAATGATGATGATGGCGGATGATGATGGTGGATTGGTGGCGGAAGATGATGGTGGATGATGATGATCTATTTGAGAAAGCATATAATCTATATTTGTGTTTTTAAGTATTTCAAACAAATTACGTAAATAGTCCTTTAACAGATAAACCATATTAATAGATTACATAATTAGTCTTTATGTGTAAAAGTCTAAAATATCCTTTCATTTCAAAGAAAAAACTAACTCTGTTAGTAGGTGGGATAAATTAGAAACAACAGAGAGTAAAGTTTATGTTTTTTTTTTCTAGTAAACTTACATTCTTTACTCACTCCTAAATCACTACACCTTGATCTTAAGGGAAAGTTTCACTACCCAAACTTTGGCTTTGATTGCTTATAGTTAAAAGTGATGGCGTATGGTTATATTATTAAGAAAAGAAATAGAAAGTGTAGAGAAAACCCAATGAAACTCAAGAAGAAGTGCTCAAGAATTGCATAGAAGCAAATTATGGCGATATGTAAGCCAATCTATTTGTAAGATAGACTTTTGGAAGAAAGTAGGTTGCCGTGGCAAAATGATAGAAGGGCTTATAGTATTGGTAAACTATAGTCAAGTTTCACATAGACCATTTTGATTATTCATCTAGACCCTTGCATATACAAGTGATATTCCGTGAAGGGTAGGGGTGGGGGTGTTGGATCGATTGGTTTAGATTAACAAGAACTTCTTCTTTGATCAGTAGCTAATGAATGTGAAATCTAAGTTAACTACTTACTATCATAACACAAATACTTTGAGGAAATGTAAACGCATAAGATGTTTTTTCAAAGTATTCACTTGATTAATCTTTTGAGTACAAATGATACAATCGGCATATAAAACTAAGTGGCTAAAAAGCTTTCCTCAACTATACAAGTGTGAGAACTTTATACTATGAAATCTAAACAATAAGAATAAACTATTCTATGTTTTGAATGTACAACAAGACAGACAATAGGCACATCAGAGTTAGGCAGCTTCAGTACTATGTTGTCTCCAAAAGACAGAACACAGCAACCACCGGTACATACAGTCTTGCCTTGTGTAACAGTTGATTTGTAGCTCATGAAGTTCACTACTGATCAGCAGCAGTTGAGCGGTAGCTCTTCGGTAGAGTGCTGATCGACAGGCAGTTCAGCACTTGGCAAAATTTGGCAGATAAAGGCCAATGTTGAATTTCTAAGTTTTTGGTAGCTTCATCTCTTCATTGATCAACAAATTCTCCCTAGGATGATGTTGAATCAATATTTCAGATTCATTGAGCTTGGATCTTAGGAATTATCATATTTATGACCTAGAAATTCAAAATTAAGATGGGTGGATATGTGTGAATCAAAGAACAAAGAGATTAATAATGTATAATATTATGATTTCATTGATGTCGATGAACAAATTACAATAAGAATCATAGATGGATGATGGAGATCAAACCCACCCAAAGGAGGAATTCTCATTGGGTGGTGATTCACACCATAACAAACACTCACATAAAAACCACACTTTGCAAAAATGCACTAGTGGGTCTATTTATACTATTGTTACATTATGACCTAATTTTGACTTTTCTTTTTGTCTTGATGTTGAGTTGGTCATATTGAATTGTCTTGTATTATTGTTCTTGTTGTGATCAACTTAGTCTTTATCATTTGGTAAGCTTTAGTTTATTCTATTGTTGAACCCAACAATACTCCCCTTAAACTGATGCTTGCCAAACTTTGAAGTTGAAAAATCTTCTATGTCACATGTCTTCTTGAAAAGTCTTGATAATCTGACATTCTTTAGATAACCATTTGTCCCCTTAATTAAAGTCTATCTATCTGTTCTGCTCAGTAGTCAGACATGGGTTCAAAAGATCATCTTTGATTGTAGTATCATGAACTACAGAGAGAGTATTCGCAAGTTGTATGAATCCCTAGATGACGCAAGGGTTTTATGACCAAAGTTGATTTTTGTTGCTGCTTTTCTATCTGTTGAATGCATAATATGGACTTGCCTGTTGGTTGCAATTGTCCACATTCATGATAATGTCCTTTTCTTGTTTGTTGGTGTCATCTGTTCATCATCTTTTGTTGTTGGATGAGTAACTCATCAGTATTTGTTCACTAAAGCAGTTGCATTTGTTTTAATGCACTCCCATTAGTTTATGTGACACCCTACCTGAAACCTGATCAGACGTGCACACTTGATACAACTTACAGCGGAAGCAAACTGAGCTTACATTACAGAATATAATATTTTATAATAATATATAAAAACAACCTAAGGTGGGAACTTCTTGTTCTTCTAGATCCACTATCTTCAAGCAGGTTTTAAACATTTCCTTAGTACTTACATATGATACATATACTCAAAATAACATCAGCTAATGCTGGTGAGCTCATTCTATACAATTTAAAACAATTAAATTTGACATGCATAAATTATGGGTTGTGATATTTGGGTTCACACGCACAGTGCCTTCCCTGGTTTTACCACTACCACCGGCAACAGGTTTGTCAGACCCTCCCAGCTGTCAAATAGGTATGAGCGTGTACCTAATGCATATGAGGAATCCTATCTTCTTTTCAGCTAGTTTGACACACCCCATTAAATATATCAGGATCCCGTATATCCCTACCAACCCGTGCATATTTGTAAGCATAATAATTATTACTAGTACAGACATAACGAGTATATTATCACAGTTTTGAAAACAAGCATGATAACTCACCTGTTTAATAGTTGCTCAATAGTTGATAATCAATTCCTAGTACAATCTGATGATATCTCAAGGTCTTGATACAGTTTAAGTAATACTAGGTTAGGCGATGACACAACTAACTAGTCATTGTTATGGTTGGATATTAGCTAGCGCTACTTTGCTTAAACATGGGTGATCAGTCCATCCCTAACTAAGGCTAGGCTACCTAAAACCCAACCCTAACAATAACCCTGATGCCTAAAGTAATAGTACTATACTAATACTAATCCTAATAATAATACTAAAATAAATAATAATTAACTTGACATAACTTAAAGAAGAACATACCTTATAACTATCTACGACACTTTGATGTAAAGTCTCCCTACTTGCGCTCCTACTCGAACTCCAAAATTAACTAATAACAACACCCAAATAGGTATCGAGTACTCGAGATTCTCTTTATACTAGATCGTTCCTAACAAAACTTATATCCTAAATTCAACCTTAAGATTTCTATTTATAAGTAAGCAGGCAGGCACCTCAAATCTTATTACAGGTGATGTGGGATAAAAGTGAGCCGCCTGGCTGCTTGCTTACTTATTGACTAGACTGCTTGCTAGCTTACTTATAATTAATTCAGCTGCTTACTTTGTTTTTCTCTCATAACTTTTAAAGTATAAAATATTTTGACTACGTCATTGGGACGAGCCCATCTATACGAGTCGACCAAAGTTTCGTTAAAAATGGAGTAAGATCAAAAATTAAGTTTTTTCTTATTATTTGACATTTTCTTAAAATAATAAACTCTTGACGTCATATGTCATCTTCCAAATTGTCATCTTCCAAATAGTCACTTTACTCTCACTTACTCGTTTGACAATATATAAAACTTCATAGTTCACATATTTATAACTATTATATTAAGATTGGGGTATTACAGTTTACAAACTATCCGCATTTGTATAGTGACTGCAAGACCGGTGAAGGGGGTCAATGCACAGTTTCATAGTGTTTGGAGAGACTTAGAACACTTAGCAGATCAAATAGGGAATCGACTTAATGGTGACATAAAGAACACAAGTAAAAGAACATAACCGAACACAATAAGATGGTTTACAAGAATGTTGTATATTGTGTTGGGTTCAACAATAGAATAAACTGAAGCTTACCACATGATAATCACAGCCGACTGAAGATCTCATTGTACGAGTTCAGAGACCAAGTTGATAAACAGAAGAAAATAAATACAAGACAAAGTCCACATCAAGACCAATTAGAAAAGTCAAAATTAGATCATAATGTAATAATAGTATAAATAGACCCACTAGTGTATTTTTGCATGTGTGGTTCAAGAGTGGTTCTTGTGTGTGTGTTTCTTATGGTGTGAACCACCATCCAAGGAGAATTCCTCCTTTGGGTGGGTTTGATTCCATCTTTCATATATGATTCTCATTGTAATTTATTCATCAACATCAATGAAATCATAACATTAACATTATCCATCTCTTTGTTCTGTGAATCACACATCTCCACCCCGTCTTAATTTTGATTTCTAGATCTGAACATGATGAATCCTAAGATCCAGGCTCATTGAATCTAAAATATTGATTCTTCAAAATGGTATCAGAGCCGTTGGTTGTTGCATTCATCTAATTTTTCAGATCTGATTTCATCTTTAATGATGTTAAGAACAAAGAAGAAACAAAAAAAATGAAGAAGGTCTCTGTTCATCGAAACCCCATCTTTTCATCGACAAAATACAAAGAAAATCAACAAATCTGTTCTAATATGGTACGATTTGAAGATGATAAATCATTCCACAGATTATCACTTCAAATTTGATGCAATTGAACTACACCCAAATCAAATACAAGAAGAAAATGAGTTTGAACATGTTGTTCATCAATGATAATCAACGATTCAATAGATCGAATTTTAGATTTATACTCTCGATCGAAGAATAACAAGTACAACAAGAAATGCGAATGCTTTGCATACAAATACGGGTGCTACGCATACAAATGTAGATGCTCAACATACAAATACGGCTGAAGCATCAATCAAATGCGATTAAGTATTTGTTCATCCGTATTAGTCAATGCGGATGACATAATTAATGCGGATGTTCATCTTGACAAATGCAGATGCATTACAACAAATGCGGATGATCATCATACTAATGCGGATGATGTTCAAACAAATGCGGATGTTTTGCATACAAATGCGCATGTGTAACACACAAATGCGGGTGTGTAACACACAAATGCAGATGGAACCATACAAATTCAGATGGAACCAAACAAATACGGATGGGACCATACCTATGCAGATGAGTTACTCACCTAATGCGGCTGAGTTAACTTCAAATGCAATTCATCCAACAACATAAGATGATGATCAGATGATGAACAAATGACAACAACAAACAAGAAAAAGACATTATCATGAATGCAGATGAGTGCAACCTACAAGCACTTCCATTTTGAGCATTCAAAACAAAAGAAGAAATCAACTTCAGTCACAAAATCATTGATTTATTCAGGGATTTGTACAACTATCAGACACTTCTTCTAAAGTACTTGACTTCATCTTCTGTGATGACATTTTGCACCCGTGTCTATCTATCGGGCGGAACAGTTAGACAAACTTTAACTAAGGGAAATGATCATCAACTGAAGTGTGGCAATTATCATGTTATTTCAGAGATTCAAAGAGTGGAAGTGTTTTCAACATTGATTTATGTTCCTGATGCTGTTTATTGAAGTTCAAAGCCTCATCATATGCCTAATACATTCTAATCCTTTGAGTGTGATATGAACAGTAATCCAAAAGTGATACGACCCATATCCAATGCGCTAAGTATTCTCAAATAGATTCTATCCTTTGTCAGAAATATATTAGGAGAAGCTTAATCTGAGGGGGAGAACTACAGTGAACTATGTCAGAACATCAGTTGATCAAAAAAAAATATGGCAGAGAAGATCTTCAAAGTTATAGTTTGGCAAGCATCAGTTTAGGGGGAGTATTATTGGGTTCAACAATAGAATAAACTGAAGCTTACCAAATGATCATCACAGCCGACTGAAGATCTCATTGTACGTGTTCAGAGACTAAGTTGATAAACAGACGAAAACAAATACAAGATAAAGTCCACATCAAGACCAATTAGAAAAGTCAAAATTAGGTCATGATGTAATAATAGTATAAATAGACCCACTAGTGCATTTTTGCATGTGTGGTTCAAGAGTGGTTCTTGTGTGTGTGTTTCTTATGGTATGAGCCACCATCCAAGGAGAATTCCTCCTTTGGGTGGGTTTGATTCCATCTTTCATCTATGATTCTTATTGTAATTTGTTCATCAACATCAATGAAATCATGACATTAACATTATCCATCTCTTTGTTCTGCGAATCACACACCTCCACCCATCTTAATTTTGATTTCTAGATTTGAACATGATGAATCCTAAGATCCAGGCTCATTGAATCTGAAATATTGATTCAGCATATTGCTCTCAAGTTCTTTTTACAAAATGTTACAAAGCTTTAATCTAATGACAAGTACTTGAGATACTTTATACTACATCCTACAGCTAGCCATACTTTGAAGGCCAGCTAGAAACACTAATCTAGACAACAAGATCAATGTAAAGTCAAAAGGCAGATTGCCTTTTGACTGGTGACTATGACATGCCATAGCTCACATCCTAATTTACCAAAAGGATAAAAGTACATAAGTAGAAAGTTATTGACACTGTGACCATATTCTACAATTGAAAAAAGTATGACCTTTTCACCAACTCGTAAAAGTTGGTGAGTCATCTTAGATGGCAGAGGAACGTGGTTCAGCTTTTGTCAAAAGTAAGTCAGATAAAGCATATCTTCTCTGTCTTCAGAAGAAATAAGTCTCTTGGCTTTGAAAGACTTTGTCTTGAAGCTTTGGAAGACTTCATCTTTGGCTTCGGAAGAAATGGTCATTTGGCTTCGGAAGATTTGATACTTAGTGTAATTCATTAAGTTGTATCAAATCTTCTGAAGTAACTTCCTTGTACTTCACATGTGCATGCTGAAAGTTTTTTGGTTGCATCAGCCTCTAAGTGTAATCCTTACAAACTCCCCCAAGGCTAATGCTATCAAAAGTGAAGGAGAACTTTGAATCTTGATCTTCATCTCTTGACAGTCCTTATCAGAATCAAGACCATTCCTATCATTATCAGTTAGTCAGGATTCCTCAGACTTTCAAAGTACCTTCTCATGTCATAGAGATCATACAGAGGAAGGTCAAGTATGTTTTGCCAGAAGCACATCTTGACCCCCTTGATCTCTAGTGACATACCCTCTGTCTAGGTTAGTAGCAAATGACTAAGAGGCTTTACTTGGATGGGAGCTGGTTGAGCTTCTTGATCACCCTCAGGATGTTCTGACTCATCCTGAAGTGTAGAGTTAGATGCTTTGGACTTCTTCTTCTTATTTTTGTCTTTTCTAATGTCCATCCTCTTCCTCTTTCTGTATTTTAACTGAGGAGGTTGGTCTTGAGTACCAAAATTTTCTTGTTTCTCCTCCTCAGTTGGGTCCTTTTCCTTCTCGGATTCAGAAGGAGATGGATCAGGATCCTGCTGTGGGTCGGAAGATGAAGCTGGTTGAGATGCAACACTAGGTCCATGTTGTGTTATCTTTTGTGGTTCAACCTTGACCTCAGCTTCAAATGCAGCTTGACTTGGTGGAGAATGCAAGTCAACCAGCTCAGCCCTCTTAATCTTCTACTTGATCATTCTAATGTGCTCATCCATAGTAGATAGAGACATTGGACCAAGTCTCCTTCTGGAGAACCCATACATCTTTAAGAAGCTCACCATCTTTAGTCTATCTACAGACTTCTTCTGTGGCTCTGATGGTGGCTCTTGACTTTCCAACCTCTTTCCTCATCTTCCTCTTAGTAACTTTTTGTTCTTTCAACACTTTTTTCTCAAGCTTCTTGAGGTACTCAAACTTAATGTACTCATAGGACAAGGGAAGTGGGTCTGCTGCCTAATAGAGGCCTGTGGCACTCAGGTAGGTTATCATATTCTGCTAGTCTTTTACTCTACCTGCCTGAGTTTCTTGTTCAGTTGCCACTGCCTCTACCTCAGGGCTTTCTTGAACTGGAGAGAGGGAAGGGGCTTTGTATAGTCTCTTTCTTCTTATTTGATTTTGAGGAGCAACTCTATAGGCTCAGCTTCCTTCCTCTCTTTTGACACTTCAGTGTCAGTCAGCTCATTAAGTTCTTCTAAGGGAAAAGAGATGATTTCATCTATATTATAGTTCCTAGAGCCCATGTAGTTCAATCTGGCTGCCCTCAACTCATCGTCTTGAATGTTTGGCCTGGGAGCAGCCCTGATTGCAGCTGTAGAACTTGAACTCTAGCCAGGGAGAGGTTGTGAGACACCTTCACCAGTTGGTGCCTCACTGAGGGTGCTAGGTGTTCAAGCAGTTCTTGTCTCAAGGTTCACAGGCTCAACTGGGCCTTCAACCAAGGTTTCCCCTTTGAAGCTAATCTTAGAGTCTGCCTCAGTATTCAGTTGACCAACAATCTTTCCTGCTAGCCTCTATCTATATATTTTGGACCTCTTATTGAACTCTTCAAGCACCCTTTCTTGAATTCTCTCAGATAACCTTGCAGCTTGCCTACTTTGACTTGGATTGGCAAGTGGCAGATCAACTAGAGAGAACCAAGGCTCTTCTGTTAGCATCATACCTCCATCATCATACCTCCATCCTACTATTGGTTTTTTAGCATAGCCCTTTGTATGCCCTCCTTAAATAGGCTTTGAATTAGGGCTTCCATATCAATATGGGCCTGAGGAGGTTGTTGAGTATGGACAACTGCAAGTGAGGATGGTGAGTCCACTATGTCCATACTCTAGGTAGAACTAGGTTTTGTGATGATAGGTAGGACTTTCTTCTCCTTTATGGTAGCATCACCCTCTTGCATAGGGGAGTTAAGGGTTAGGTCCACCACATCCATAGGTTTTTGTGGACCTGGATGAGTTTGCCTGGCAGGTCTCTCAGCTAACTTGCCCTTGAAATCGGTGATCTCAAGTTGCTGGTCACTGACCTGCCTTTGCAAGGTAACCACCTGAGATTTCATGTGACTTACCTTTGAAACTAAATAGGTGCAAATTTTAGACAGTTTTTGTAAGGACAACAATATAACAAGATTAATCTTGTGAGGAGAATGCAGAATGTAATCACTCACAGTTATAAGATTGAACAAGTAGAAGACATGATCAAATGAACTTGAACACAAATGTAAATAATATTTAGTGTATTTCTCTCTGATTTGAAACTATTACAATAAGTGTGAAATCAGGAAAAATGAGAAAAGCTAGTAAGATACATTACACAACATCTATTTATACTAAACTATGATGTTCTCGCACGACTTCCATGTTTTCGCATGAGAAGCAAGTTATCGCGCGACAACTCTAACTTATCGCGTGACTTGATCTTCTTTATCTTGATTTGATTTCCTGAGCCTCTAGGTTCAATCCCTACAATCTCCCCCTAGACTCGGTAAATCAATGCTTTAGAAGTCCATGTCATCCACCTTGTAACTGCCTCTGTATGCATACATCTTGTTATTCAGGGCCTTCGTGATCATCCAACCAAACTATGCTGCTATGAAATGAACAGATTCATCAGCTACAATTTGACAAGCCTACAACCTCATCAAATCTTCCTTTCCAAACTTGAGCAAATCCATAGGGTTGATGATACGGTAATCTTTATCCACACAGTGTATCAACGCATGCCCCGTCTCCTTCTCACAACTCCACCACATTAGCTTAGACAAGCTATTAACTGGCATAGGACTATGTATTGGGATCTTCCTAGCATATCTTGGATGCTTAAATACTCGTATCTTCATAGGTTTGTTTGTATTAGGATCTATACGTGTGTCATCTTCAATGACTTTGGATTTAGCTGTCTTAAAGTCTTTAAAGTTGGTTTTGCTTTGCCTCTAGATCATATTTCTAATCCACTTTGCTTTCCTATAATTACTTGGGTTGATGAATGGAACATGACCCATAGCATATAAATCTGATGCTTTGAGTGTATGGAGATTGTGTTCGTCCTGATAATACTCAATAGCTCCACCCTTTCTCTTGATCACATACATCTTCTTTTCTGCATCGTATGCCCAGCTAATAATAGGTTCTGAGTTTCCATACCTTGTGAAAGGCTTGGAATGTCTCAGTGTATGAATGTAAGCTGGTGTAGGAGGAGCAGTAACTGTAAGATTTCTGACCTGACGCACAACACTTTGACCTGTTACATTAGCTATCTCGTCAGTCGTTTCCTGAGTGCTCGACTCTCCAACGATCTCCCCTTTTTCAACTAAAATATCTGAGAACAAGTCCTTAAGACTGTTTCCAAACATATCTATGTAATCTATGGTTTCTTCTAAATCATCAAACATTCCAAATTCTTCTTCTAACTCCTCAGCAATAATCTTTTGCTGGAAAGTATAAAATTCTCTTTCATAAGCTTCTTCAATAGCTGGATCTAACAGTGTATACTCAGTGGTATCTTTGAGACTTGGTCCAGAGATATTTTCAGTACCTGATGATCCAGATGCACCAGCTACAGACCCAAATCTCCTCCTTGATCATCATCATCATCATCCTTCTTATCATCTTTCTTACCATTATCACCCTCATCACCATCACCGCCATCATCAACTTCATCATCAACTTCTTCTTTATCACTATATCCATAATCAACCATATCTAAATAATCATCATCATGTACTAGGTTTGGAATGGGAACATCATGGTCAGGCTTAACAAAAGCCTCTCCAGTATAAACCACAGGTTGGTCCTCAGTAGCCATAGTATGATCAGTGATAAGTGGCTCTTTATTAACATTAGCAGTCTCTGTTGTTCTTTCTGTAACAACATGATCAACATCATGCTCTGTAGTATTAGCAGGATCTTGAGCAACTTTAGGATCAGTAGTTTGCTGTCCGATTGATTCTCCAACATCCGTGGTATGTTGTTGTGTAGACAAAAAAGGCACACGGGAAGTGAGATCTTTTAAGTTCTGCTCTAGAATTTGAACATAGCTAAATATAAAATTTTGCTTATGTTCAAGATTCTTTATCCTTTCATCTTTCGCAAACAACTGTCTCTGCATATCATCAATAATCTGTGTATTCTCTAACATCTCCCTCTCTATAGTGTGTACACGATCTTCAAGAGTAACTCGTGTAGGTGAACTAGTTGAAGCACTAGCACCCTGTCTTTGCTCAGAAGGAGTGTTTAGAAAATCTTCCATGCATATAAACTCATCATTACCTTGACCTCTTGGAGGAGTACTCAACACATCAACAGTAGTGGATACTGCAGATGATGTTATAGTGGTTGATTCTGTAACAATCACATGATTTCTATTGGTGTAGCCTCACTAACTATGACTGGAGTCTCTGATACAGACACATCCTTATCAGTCGACATAGTGGTCACTGGGGTCCGACGCTTTCGTAACACGCCTCGCCCTCTACCCCTCGCATGTGGACTTTCACCCGCTCTCCTAGCCATCCTCCTCTTTCTTCCCCGAGTAGTAGCTTTAGGAACAAAGTCTTCCTCACGTTCCTCAGCAGTGCGTTTGGCAAGTGTTTCTTGCGCTCTAGGACATTCTTGCAGGACATATGGTATATTCCCAATTTGTTCATTATAAGTTTCGCTCCTAGAACTAAACCAAGAGTCTATCTCAGCATCTACAAACATTCCTGCTGGTTGTGAGCTTTCTGGAGCATCTTCAGGAACAGTAGTCAAAGGGCCAGCTTGCTCAGCTTGAATGCCCACTTCTTCAGTCTGTTGTGCCTCTCCCTGATAATCTTCAACAAATCTCCCGAGTTTAGCAAAATGAGAACCATCCCATGCATTCCCTCTTGCTCCCAATAAGTAAGTGAATATATCTTTCTTCATTACCATAAAGACATAGGTAGATGAGTCAAATACTACTAGCTCAGGGTGAGCATCATTCACTATCAGCTATATAAATCGGGGGTACATAATGAATTTCTTTCCCAAGATGGCTATAACATTCTTCTGCATCTCCGCAAATATTGCCTTGGATATGCTGTATGGTAAATCATCGACAAGTGATATCAGCAGGGATCTGAAAACAACACTTAGGCTATCCATGCCAACCTTTAAGTTGCTAAGACAATGAATCACCACATGAAACAAGTACTTCCAGTATGGTGGTAAGTACTTCTTCTCAAGTGAAGGATATCAGTGATCATATCCCATTCTCTTCAAGCAATCTCTTGCCACGTTGTCATCAATCTTTACGAGCGCATTAGGCTGATCCTCAAATAATAGAACACTGTTTATCACTTCGGCAGTGATAACAACCCTCTTGCCTTTAATTGTGGCAGAAATACATAGTTCACCAAGCTCATCCCTCTTATTGGCAGCCGTTTTCCAAAACTAATCAATCATATTTGTGTAGATGGTAGGGTTAGCTGTGATAGCGTGATGAATCCTCGATGTCTTGAGTCCATCGAACAAAGATCTGAATAATGCTTTGTCTTCTGGAACAACTCCAAGATAAGCCAATGCATTATGCTTCTTATTGAAAACCATAGATCTTGACATCTGAAAAGTTAAACAAACTTGTATAAGCACACAATAAAATTTTCACACTTATAAAAATTTCCAAACTTAGAAAAATTATGAAAAGTTAAACTTCTCGTGCGAAAACATCAAGTACTCGCACGAAAGCATTAAGTTTTCAGATTCAACTTTTCGTGCGACAAGATGGGTTTTTGTATGAAAGTGAATTTGACCAGAAGTGATCTTCTCACGCGACAAGTCTGCTTTTCGCGCGAGTAGTTCTGTGCAAATTTGAAAGTTCTCGCGTCTGTTCATAGTCAACATACTTTTCGCATGCGATAAGTCTATGATTTTTCAAATTTTCAATTAGCCCAATTTAGAGTGTTTTAACAGATAAAACATGTTCATTAGGTGTCGATTAAGTCATTATTGAGGTTTAAGATGTTTTATTTTGTTCAATTTAACATGTATAAGTCCTTTAACTTTCGGTCATGAATCAAACACGCTCAAATCTAAGCTATTAACATTAATATACCTTATTAATATCTTTTGAATCAATAGGCGACCACAATGAACACTAATATTAAGACGAATGAAGTTTGAACACTTAGAATTGTGAGAGAAAATTTTTTTCAGAAGGTTTTCGTGTGAATATTATACTTTTCGCACAACTGTACCTTTCTCTCGCACACAAGACTTTTTGCATGTGAGAACCTTTTGCATAAGAGAAGTTCAATTTTCTTTGAACAAAAATTTTCAACTTTTCAAATTTATTTATCTTATTAAGCCATTTGATTTGTTATGAGAAAGAGTATGTTTAACTAAGTGTTTACAATTATGCAAGAACCCTTAATTTTTGCAAAATTTTGTAAAAACAAAACAAGTGTAAAAACAAATTTTAATCCAAAAACAAACTTATATTTTCCTTTATACTTATAACTTAAATGTTTTTGGTAAATTCTCAAGTATAGGATCATATTTCTTATGAAATAGATCATTAACATCATCCAGCTTTATTTAAATAAGACTGGTTACGTTGATTGTCAATATGTTTTATCCACTTCAAACTTAGACTTCAATATTTACTTGAACACATGTTCTTTGATTTTTATTATGTTTACATTAAGTTGTATGAAAAATATGAATCCCACTATCAAAAATTCTGTAGAACTCTTATCCAGCTTCAAGACACTTTTGAGATTTCAAGTCACCCCAATTTGACTTAAACCTTTTACCTCTGATCAGCCTTCTTAGAACTATTATTCCTTATTATAATATCTATTTAGAGCATAACTAGCTTGAGAAAAGTTTCTGAACATAGAATATTAACAAGTTTTAGGACTTATTAACAGCCAGTCAGACTTATGTTTTGCCCTTGCAAGACATATAGGACTTACATGCCAAGTCGAACTTAGATGCCTCATCTTTTGATTTTGTCTCCTGTGTCAGAACATATTCTCAAAAAGGAAAATATTTATCATATAGTATGTATGTCTATGAAATATCTTTTATTATTGTGTGCTCATTAACATATTTTATTCCTATATGGCCTTTTTGTAACACCCAGCCTCTCACACCACTAATATTGTCCGCTTTGCCCATGAGGAGCTCACTGATTTGCTTTTGGTTGCCCGGGTGAAAACATTCTAGGGAGGTCAGCCATCCCTGGATTACTGCCACTAGAGCACGCTTAACTGTGGAGTTCTCCTCTCATCCACAGCCAATACGCCCAAAATGCGTTGTTGTGTAAGGCCCCGTTCCCGGGACGCTTACAACTGGACCGTCATCGCATAAAACATTTTAAATAAATCATATATTACATTTGCAGCGGAATTTAAAAACTTTCATTAATAACAAAAACATATTAAATCATTATATTACAACACTTGTTTATATTTTAGAATACATTAACATGTCAAAACGGGGATGCCATCATCGAAAAGCTCCCAGTAGCTTATGCATCCATGCTTGGAACTCCTCAGCATCAACAAAATACCTGCCAACTATAATGCATACAAAAAGTCAGCGACGCTGAGTGAGTTCTAGTTTTATAAATAAAATACTTTACTTTCGTTAAAACATAACCTTCATAATCGTAAGCAATCACACATCATATGTACACATTGATAATATTTATTATTATATTCATCATCATTCATTCATTCCTTCTTTCATTCATTATTATTGTATACCTTCATATGGATCCTGTCACATGCAATACCCCCGTCTCTTAAAGAAGACAGTACCAGGGTACGCGAAAAGGATCCCCTTTGAGTCAATCTCAAGGATTAAACTCCCTTCGAGTCAATCTCAATGATTGCACTCCATTCGATCCAATCTCAATGATTGAACTTCCTTCAAGCCAATCTAAATGATTGCACTCCCTTCGAGCCAATCTCAATGATTGAACTCCCTTCGAGTCTATCTCAAGGATAGGCTCCCCGTGTGCATCCAACGGGTTAGCTAAACAACACACAGTTGAGCTAACAACCTAGTGGTTGTGGACCTCATGTGAATTTTCTTGCAAGACTTTCTTTCGTTCTTTATGATTCACTTGCATTAACGTTATCTTCCACTTTGTTACATAATACTTTACGTATGCACATTAATACATCATACCACGTAAAGTCACAACATAATACACGACGTACATTATAACATAATACATACGATTTGAAAACCATTTAATGAAGAAAGATAACACATCACACACACACACAAAACCACATCACAACATCATACATACATCATGCATAAGCCAACACATCACCGAGGAATCTATCTCAAACAACCACCTCTTAAAGCCCTTAGAAAACCCTAAGTCTAAAACGAGGCACATTAAAACATTCTAGGCGCATCAGCAATAAAATTCTAAGTATAAAAGCTCCTGGGCGCATCAGCACTATTTGGGTGCATGAGCTCTGTTCAGGCGCCTCAACACTTAGTCGCAGGAAAGAATCTCTGGGCGCATGGGCACTATGTAGGCGCATGGCCAACACTTAGTCACCTGGACAGTTTTCTGGGTGCATGGCTACTATTTGGGCGAATGTCCAGGGCGCATCGACACTATTTGTGCGCACCACCTTGGGCGCATGAGGACACTTAGCATAAAATCAGTTGGGCGCATGGGATCATTCTGAAATATTTCTAAATTGCCAAAAACATCCGAAAGGCATTCTAACACTACCCAAGCACAGAGCTAACCTGCTAGGGCATCTAAAACATGCTAGCAACCATTCTAACCTCTAAACAACAACAAAGCACACAACCACAGAAGATATGGTCGAACAACAACTGAAACATTCGGTTAACTTTAAAAGGTTTACCAAGTATGCACAATAGCCCCAAATACTTTAAAAATCCATAAAATAGGGGTTCTAGAACTCACCTTGAACAACCTTTGAGTAGCACACTTCAAATCCGAGACCCACCTGCGATTTCAGCCTCAAAAACCCACAAAAACAAGCACTCAGCACCTCGAATCTCGGTCTAGAACTCAAAAACCCAGCTGAAACCGAACTTAAGTTCAAGAAACTCACCTTTGCAACTTCTTCTTCCCTTGTTCTTCTCAAAAATCCATAACTTCTTCTTCTTCTTTTTTTGGCCGAGAGCCCAAAAAGCAGATTCATGCTTTAAGGGCGGCCATACCCCTTTTATTGTTAAAATAATGAAGTTTGTGCACTTTTGCACTTTGCCTCCTTCCTTTTGTATCCATTGTCTTTTTCTTCTAGATACTTTTCCCTTTGTTTTCTTTTTAATAAAATTCGGGGTGTTACAAGTCCACCCCCCTTATATAGGTTTCGTCCCCGAAACCTGTCGCTTCTCGAACAGTTACGGGTAACATTGTCTCACCTCTTCCTTGATCTTACGCGTAGACTTAGTCCCTTTGTGGGCTCCACTGTACTCGCATAAGTGAAACCATTCTCCTCTTAGCTCTCCTCTCCTTCTATCAGAGACGGCCATCAGTTGCTTCACGTAGTTGAATCGTTCATCAATCCCAGTATTCTCTAGTGGCACGATCACATCCCCATCAGTTGAGCACTTTCTTAGACGAGATACATGGAACATCGGATGACTTCCACTTAACACGTCAGGTAGTTCCAGTCGATGTGTCACTTCTCCTACCTGAGCAATGATTCAGAATGACCCTCTATACCTTAGCATTAGCTTTCCTCGCTTCCTGATTCGAATGATCCTTTACCAAGGCGAGGCCTTCATCATTAATTCATCGCCGTAGGTCAGCACCGAACTCTTGTCAAGCACGGTTGATCAAGCCATCTCCTTGCAACACTCGGTGTTTGGCTCATAGACTCTAGCCAATTCATCCGAAGGTGTACGTCTATCCACCTATGTCTGTCCTGAACAGTCTAGAAGGAAACACGCACTCTCTCAACTCCATCACGCAATCCTCTATGGCATCAGGCAACCTAGTGGACTTACCAATAGCAATCTCTACATCGAAGGGCTCATCGATCATTCTACTCCTAGCGTGCAACTTACCACAAAAGGCAGTAGGAATGAAACTACTACTAGTACCACCATCAAAGCTTAGATGCACAAATTTAAATTACCAGAAACGTACATGATGTCAAGTCGAAGTCCGCTCTAGCCTCCTCCCGGTCAGGGAAAATGCTCTAACCTTCATCCTCTGTTCTCCTCATTCCAAACCCTTTGCCTTGCCTCAGAGCTCTCAGCCCTTGGCTTCATGCAGTCTCTGCTCCTGTGTCCACCCTCACCACACCTGTAGCATCTCATCGAGCGACAATTCCTCGCCAGGTGTCCCTCCTTCCCGCATTGGAAGAAGAGAATCGATCCCCGCTTACATTCTCCCGCATTCCCCTTCCCACATTTCTTGCATACTTCTTCCCTCTCAGTTATCCTCTTCTGATCATCGACCTCATCGTCTTAGCTCCAGCCACAAATTCACCATCATCATTATCCCGCCTTTCACTCCCACTCTTATAATAACCTCGCTCCTCCTCTCCATCCATTATAGCCACCGCCTCTCGCTCGTCGTACAACCTCCCTGCCAAATCGACCACCGACCTAAACGTACCTGGCCGGGCAGCGATCAGATGTCTGCGGATATCTGCTGGCAGACCTTGAATATACCTTTTGACCTTTCGTGACACAGGGGTCACCTGATCTGCTACCAGCCTAGCCATCTCGTTGAACTTTGTCGTGTACTGTTGGTGCGTCATCGTTCCCGCCTCCAACTGCAGGAACTCTCTCTCAACTTTATCAAGCTCCCTATGAGGGCAAAACTCCTCAATTACCAACCTCTTCAGCTCCTTCCACCTCATCCTCCTGATTGCTCTGGAAACCTCGGCTTGGACAATGTTGTCCCACTAGCATAAGGCTGAATCCACAAATGAATGGGTAGCAAACTTCACCTTCTGATCCTCGTGGCACTCGCTGATGTCAAGTACCGCTTCCATCTCTCTCACCCAACGTTGCGCAATAACAGCACTCCTATTTCCATCAAACATAGGGGGCCTACACCTTTGGAATGCTCCATAGCTGCATCCCTTCGCAGTCTCCCGCGCAGCTTCCTCCTCCTCCTCATCGTCACTGGAAACAACCATATCAGTCTCTGGCTGCTCCTTTCTCTTTGAACCTCCTTCCTCGTCTCCTCTTCTTTCTCATCCTCCTTCACTGCCCTAATAACCTCGGTCACTACAGTCGGCAGAATCGTCTGCATGACATGATGGACTTCCTCTACTACTGCCTCTTAAAGCATTAAAACCGCTAGGGCATCTAAAACATGTAGGCGCATGGCCAACACTTAGTCACCTGGAGAGTTTTCTGGGTGCATGGCTACTATTTGGGCGAATGTCCTGGGCGCATCAACACTATTTGTGCTCACCACCTTGGGCGCATGAGGACACTTAGCATAAAATCAGTTGGGCGCATGGGATCATTTGAAATATTTCTAAATTGCCAAAAACATCCGAAAGGCATTCTAACACTACCCAAGCACAGATCTAAGCTGCTAGGGCATCTAAAACATGCTAGCAACCATTCTAACCTCTAAACAACAACAAAGCACACAACCACAGCAGATATGGTCGAACAACAACTGAAACATTCGGTTAACTTTAAAAGGTTTACCAAGTATGCACAATAGCCCCAAATACTTTAAAAATCCATAAAAGAGGGGTTCTAGAACTCACCTTGAACAACCTTTGAGTAGCACACTTCAAATCCGAGACCCACCTGCGATTTCAGCCTCAAAAACCCACAAAAACAAGCACTCATCACCTCAAATCTCGGTCTAGAACTCAAAAACCCAGTTGAAACCGAACTTAAGTTCTAGAAATTCACCTTTGCAACTTCTTCTTCCCTTCTTCTTCTCAAAAATCCACAACTTCTTCTTCTTCTTCTTTTGGCCGAGAGCCCAAAAAGCAGATTCATGCTTTAAGGGCGGCCATACCCCTTTTATTGTTAAATAATGAAGTTTGTGCACTTTTGCACTTTGCCTCCTTCCTTTTGTATCCATTGTCTTTTCCTTCTAGATACTTTTCTTTTCGTTTTCTTTTTAATAAAATTCGGGGTGTTACATGTTGATATTAGATGCCAGACATTACTTATGAACCAGGAATCTCTCCTGTCCACGGATGATATGTGATATATGTAGGGTGTCACAATCACCCCCCCTTTGGACTCATCGTCCTTGATGAGCCCAAGAACTCACCATCCTCAGTGAGGTATGTCCCACATCCCGAATGACACAGGAGTGGCTCTGATACCATTCTTTAACACACGGCCTCTAACACCACCAATATTGTCCACTTTGCCCACGAGGAGCTCACGGATTTTCTTTTGTTTGCCCGGGTGAAAACTTCCTTGGGAGGTCACCCATCCCTGGATTGCTGCCACTTGAGTACGCTTAACTGTGGAGTTCTCTCATCCACAGCCAATACGCCCAAAATGCTTTGGTGATATTAGATGCCAGGCATTACTTGTGAACAAGGAATCTCTCCTGTCCATGACCGATGTGCGATATATGTAGGGTGTCACACTTTTGGCATCCTTTTGCTCTTTTGATAGTATTCATTTTCTATTTTTGTCTTTGCGTTTCATATCTGTTTCTTCTTTTGATATATATATATATATATATATATATATATATATATATATATATATATATATATATATATATATATCATATTTCTTTTGAAAGACACTGAATCAGACAGTAACTGACTTGAGTATGACTAGACTGTAACTCTCAGTCTGTTTTAGTTTGTAATCAGTGTTACCACAAAGTTTTAATGAGTAACCCACTTCAGTCATTATGAGTTTACCTTTGGTATATCACAGATCATAGTGTTTTTCTATTTTGAAAGTCAAGCCTATCAACATATCAAACATAATCCAAGTCAGTTCCTTTTAAACCTTAGGATGTAATGTATCAAACTCAAGAAATGTATTATCACTTCCTATAATCCTTGAAAATTTAATTTTCACAATGTGTAAAACAAAATATTTTTGTAAACTTTCTTGTACTCCCCCTAAGAAAAAAATCTTTTTTGAGATATTTTTCAAATTTTCTCCCCCTAAAATTGTGATTATCTATAAAGAAATTAAAAATTTTAACAAAAATAATGAAAATATTTTTGAAAAGGGTTTATCGATAATCATTAACCAAAGTTAATCATTCCCAAAGATTAGAGTAAAAAGTCAAATCTGGAATGATCGAATGCCTTAGTAAATAAATCAACAATGTTGTCATCTGATAAGACTGATTCCAAATGGATAAGTTTTTGATGAAAACAGTCACGGATAAAGTGCACGCAGATGTCGATGTGTTTTGTCTTTGAATCTTGGATCGGATTCTTCATAATATTTAACACTACAGTGTTGTCACACAAAATTTTGGTGTCATAAAGATTAAGGCCATAATCAAGAAGTTGTTGCTGAATCCAAACAATCTGAGAATAACAACTTGGTGCAGGAAAACATTCTGACTCTGCAGTGGATGTGGATACTGTTTGCTGCTTCTTGCATTGCTAAAAAATCAACCTGTTTCCAAGAAATTGACAGCCACCGGTGGCTGATTTCTGTCCAAATTGCATCCTGCATAATCACTGTTAGTATAAGCATATAAATTGAAATTGGAATTTTTAGGATTCCAAAGGCCAAGTGTTTTCTTTTAATTCCATCTCAACATTCTTTGGAAGAATTTGAGATATAAAACATGAATACAAACATGTATTTATTGTGCCTGATTGGCTTTGAGTTTGGATACCTTGTGATAACGGACCAATGATTGCTTCATTTGGATGGTCTGTATGAATTCTCAGCTGAGGAATGATATCGTCAGAAATAAATTCGTCTAAATTAGACATATGACCAACAGTTTCTTCAACATTGTTCCCTCCTACAGGTTGATACACAATATCTTCCTCTTGAATAATATCATTATCAACAGATAAATCTTCAAATGGAACTTGAATTGTATCAATCGGATCAATTTGAGTGGAAGAAAAACTTTGATCAGAAACCTATGGAGCTTATTCAACAACTGGATTAGAACGAGATATATCAAATTCAAAAACAGAGTGTGGAACAATTATGACATTTGATGAAGAAGGTATATCTAAAGATTTTCCGGTTGCTGAAGATGAGATAGATCCAACATCATCAGTGAAAATATCTTGAATTGATATGTCAAAGGTGGATTAGCTGTAGAAACACTAGATGATAGATTCAATGTTTCAAATAATGAAGCATAATCATATACCCATGAAGGTGCTGAACCTGCATCTGGTTTGTTAGATTCATGCCAATCAATATCAAACGACTCTGTTATTTGTTTAGATCTTTTATTATAAACCCGGTATGCTATTTTGTTGGCTGAATATCCAACAAATAACATTCATCAGCTTTTTCATCAAATTTTGATTTAGAATCAGATATATTTAACAAAGTATAACAACATCCAAAAGTTTTGAAATATTTGACTTTGAGTGTATGTTTGAAAAAGATTTCATAGGGAGTCATGTTTTGTTGTTTGTTGATTAATACATGATTCTGAACATAACATGTGGTGTTAACTGCTTCAGTCCAAAAGAATGACGGTAATTTGGCTGCTGATAACATTGTCCTGGTAGCTTCAATTAAAGTTATGTTTCGTCTTTCAACAACTTCATTTTGTTGTGGAGTTTCTACAGAACTAAATTGTCTTGCTATCCGCTTTGAATCACAAAATTCATTTAGTGTGTGATTGTAAAATTTAGTTCCGTTATTACTTCAAATGCACTTGATGGTTTTGTCAGTCTGATTCTCCACTAGGGTCATGAATTTTATCAGCAAGTGAGGTGTCTCATCTTTGGTTGCTAAAAAGAAAACCCATATAAATTTGAAAAAATCATCAGTAATAACCAAACAATATGCACGACATCCTAAACTCAAAACACTAACTGGACCAAATAAATCCATGTGTAACTGTTAAAGAACAGAGTCAATTTTTGTATGAGCAACTGGTTTATAAGGAAGCTTATGTTGTTTGCCTTTTGAACATAAGAGACAATGTTCAGTAAGTTGAAATTCTTTCAAAGAAAGGCCTACAACATGATTTCCTCTAACCCACTTGTTCACATTTTTAATGTTTACATGGCCAAGATGACGATACCATAACAATGTGAAGGGTTTTCACAAGTTAAACAGATCTATTTTATCCTTATAAAATAGAAGAACACAATGGAAAATATATATTAAACTTGTTACAGTGAGCTAATTTATATATAAAACATTTTTATATAAAATCAGTCAAAACCCATATGGATCAATATATGAAATCATGCTTACAAACAACCATAGAAGGTACGAAGAACTACCTTCAACAATGAGGTCGGCAGGAGGTGAACAAGGATGGCAGCTCCTAAAGCAAGAAGCCTCAAGCTGGTCTACCCACGAGCCACCAACAAGAACACCGGTTGCTAGGATTTTCACTTGTATAACTCCCTTTTGTTTCTCTAGACCGATCGAGAGAAAAGGGGTTCTTACACTTTCGTGTTCTCCAGTCGTGTGTCTTGAGAGAGATCTGCAAGCAATCTTATATTGCATGTCCTTGGAAACATAAAGTTCAGGAGAGAGAAAAGTGGGTGGGGCCCAGCCCCTTAACCCATCCGCATTTCTCAGAACAACATTCGCATTAGTTAATGCGGATGAAGTTGTTCTCCCGCATTTGTAAATGCGGGTGAAGTAATTCGTCCACATTTGCAAATGGTCATCCGCATTAGTTAATGCGGATGTATGTTTCCATCAGTATTTCCAGAAATGCTCATCCGTATTTGTTCCAAAACAAATGCGGACAGCGATTGTTCATCCGCATTTGTAAATGCGGATGAGTAAACATCATCCGCATTTGTTCAACCACATCAAATGCGGCTGTGTAAAATGAATGCGGGTGAGTAAACATCATCCGCATTTGTTCAACCACATCAAATGCGGTTGTGTAAAACGAATGCGGATGAATTAATATTCCTCTCTCTTTGAAATAAATTATCCATATAATTTATATACTACACAAGTGTAAATTTATTTGGAAACCCAATTTCCAAATATTCTAAGTGTTAATATTTATTTATATGATCACATCATAAAACAAATATCTTTGGTGTTTGTCTAGCTTGTTATTGGGTATGACCTGACTTGGATCATGACATACTATCCACATCAATTCAATATGTATTTTGGGCAGATCATTTCCATTAATCTCCCACTTGCACAAGATATATAGAGGATTGATGTAAGTAGCAAATACCGCCTAACAACGGTTTACTACCCCTAATATGCATAACTAAGTGCCATTCAATAACATCATTCCTTTCAAGTACCTTACTTGAACTGATTTAGGTGAATCCAATCATATATCCTTTTGTTTCAGATGTCATGTTCAATCCAGGGACACAGAATGATCATTCCCTATTGATTTAACTTTATCAGGCCTTAGACATCATACTCTCAACGAATAAGAGGAACAAATCCCATCTTGACTACATACGTCACCTTGTATCATACCTGAACATAGCCTTGTGTATTGTCCATTATTTCAGAACAGTGAAGAACTAGATCAAGGTATAATATTTGGTGAATATCAAAACCCAATATGTATCTCAGGTCAGAGGACACTATGATATTCGCCTTTACTAAAATTTACCTATGATCAATTATAAAATTCCATGCAGTAACATTTGAGACGGGTCAGTCCAATATTTGTATCCTACAAATATCTATGAACCTTGGTAGCAACCTTTTGCTCTATATTCATACCTTATGAATATCTACCAATCCGTGTTCATAATAGTCTTACATTCATATTTGTTCCCACAAATATAACCGACTACGGACATTTAGAATAATAAACATATTCATGGATGTAAACATGCTAAAATGGAACATAACTCAAATTGTCATAATTTATACAAAGAGTTAGTATTACATTCATTCCAAAGTTAAAATACAAAACAGATCAAATCCAACCACTAGAATATCGAAGTCCTAAGGCACAAGTATGACTCTCATGCTTTGCCTTTTCAAGGAGCTTCGTGAGTGGATCCGTAATATTTTGATCTGTGTGAACTTTGCGAATACATATCATTCCCTTTTCAACTTCATCCCTTATGTAGTTGAATCTCTGCTCAATGTGTCTTGTCTTTTGATGTGCACGGGGTTCCTTGATTTGAGCAATCGCACCCTCGTTATCACAAAAGATCTCTAGGGGGTCTTGAATGGTAAAGACTACCCCTAGATTGACAATAAATTTCTTTAACCATGCAGCTTCTTGAGCTGCCAATGAAGCGGCGATGTATTCGAATTCTGTAGTGGACAATGCTACCACGTCCTGCTTCGAGCTCTTCCAGGACACTGCCCCTCCATTCATAATGAAGACATACCCCGATTATGATCGAGAATCATCTCGATCAGTCTGCAAGCTCGCATCCATGTAACCTTTTACAACGAGCTCCTCCACACCAGATCCATATATTAGAAACATATCCTTAGTCCTCCTAAGGTATTTCAATATACTTTTAATAGCCATCCAATGGCTATTACCTGGATTCTATTGATATCTACTTGTCATGCTTAATGCGCATGACACGTCCGGTCTAGTGCATATCATTGCATACATGATGGATCCTATAGCAGATGCATATGGGATTTCCTTCATTCTTTCTTGCTCATCCTTTGAGTTCGGACATTAGATGTACTCAATATTGTCCCTCTTTGAATAGGTACCATACCTTTCTTAGAGTTTTCCATCTTGAACCTTTTCAAGATTTTATCAATGTATGCACTTTGGTTTAAACCTATCAACCGTCTTGATCTATCCCTATAGATCTTTATTCCCAAAATATAGGCGGCTTCAGGCGGCTTCACCAAGATCTTTTATGGAAAAGCAACTTCCAAGCCAGGCTTTAACACCTTCCATGGTTGGAACATCATTTCCAAATAGTAGTATGTCATCAACATACAATACTAAGAATGTGATAATGCTCCCACTAGCCTTTTTATACACACAAGCTTTATCAGCGTTCTTGATGAATCCAAATTTTTTGATCTCTTTATCAAAACGTTGATTCCAACTTCTCGATGCTTGTTTCAATCCGTAGATTGATTTCTTTAACTTGCATACTTTATTAGGATGTTTTGGATCGACAAAAACATCAGGCTGAACCATATGGACAGTCTCTTCGAGATGTCCATTAAGGAAAGCGGTTTTGACATCCATTTGCCAAATCTCATAGTCATAATATGCAGCTATGGCAAATTATATCCTAATTGACTTTAGCATTGCCACAGGTGAGAATGTTTCATTATAATCAACCCCTTGAGTTTGAGTGAAACCTTTTGCTACAAGTCTTGCTTTATAAGTATCCAAGTTTCCATGCATATCGGTTTTCTTCTTGAAAACCCACTTACATCCAACCAGTTTGGAGTTAAGTGGTGGTTCAACCAATTCCCATACTTGGTTGTCATACATGGATTGCATCTCAACGTTCATGGCTTCTAGCCATTTGTCATAATCCGAATTGGACATTGCATCATGGTATGTAGTTGGTTCATCCGAGTCAACCACATAGCATCCATTCATGAAAAATCCATATCTTTCAGGTGGAATGCTAATTCTACCAGATCTGCGAACGTTTTGTGTGTATTGATCAACCATTTGATCATTATCAACAACCTCTTGTTGATCGGTAATTTCAACCAAACGTGTATTGGTTTGTGGTTCTTGATCCTCATCAATTTCCACTGTTCTATACGTTATTTCTTCCATAAGAAACTTAGTTTCAAAGAACTCAGCCTTTCTAGCAATAAATACCTTTTGCTCGGTTGGATTAAAGAAGTAATATCCCATACAGTCTTTGGGATATCCAACAAATATACACTTAATGGATCGACTTTCTAACTTGTTTTGGGTGTTCTGCTTCACGTAAGCTTCACAACCCCATACCTTTAAATATGATAGTGATGGAACTCTTCCATGCCATATTTCAAAAGGTGTCGTATCCACTTTCTTGGTTGGGGCCATATTCAAAATACGAGCTGCGGAGAGCAATGCGAAACCCCAAAATGATAGAGGTAGTGAGCTTCTAGCCATCATAGATCGAACCATATCCAATAAGGTTCGGTATCTCCTTTCAGACACACCATTATGTTGCGGTGTTTGGAGTGGAGTAAGTTATGAGACAATCCCACAACTCATAAGATGATCTTGAAAAGCATCACTCAGGTATTCACCTCCTCTATCTGAACGAAGAACTTTGATTGTTTTATTGAGTTGATTTTCTACTTCATTCTTAAAGATTTTGAACATTTCAAAAGCTTCATGTTTGTGTGTCAACAAGTACACATAACCATAACGACTATAATCGTTGATAAAGGTAATGAAGTATCTCTCACCATTCCTTGTCATTGTCTTAAAAGGACCACATACATCCGAATGTATGATTCCTAATAAATCCTTTGCCCTTTCGTTAGTACCACTAAAGGGCAACTTGGTCATCTTTCCTTGTAAACAAGATTCACACTTATTAAATGAACCATTTTCATTTGTTTCCAAAAGACCATTCTTTTGAAGTGTTTGAATCCGATTCTTGTTTATATGCCCAAGACAACAATGCCAAAGATATAAATCACTTAAACCCATTTTAAGTTTCTTGGTGCTTGTTTGGTATAACGAGTTATTAAAAGATGAGTTATCATGAACCAATTCATAGATACCATTATAAGGCATAGCCTCAAAATAAAATACATCATCCATAAAAACACAAATACCATTGTTTACAAACTTTAATACATAACCATATTGTTTTAAAAGGGAAACAGAAATTATGTTCCTAGTCAAACTAGGAGCATACAAGATGTTTTTCAAGACAACTTCCAAACCATTTGGAAGCTTCAAAACATAGTCTCCTTGGGCTTCAACATCAACTTTTGCTCCGTTGCCCATGTAGAGACTTGTGTCTCCCTTCTTAAATGCTTATTTCTTTTGAACCCCTGCAACAAATTGCAAATATGAGTTCCACATCCGTATCCAATACCCATGTGTTTGAAGAAATAACATCAATTCAATATGAATCATGAAAGTTGTACCTGAGGTCTGCCCAGCATCCCTCTTGTTTCTCAACTCTTTGAGATAGGTTGGACAATTCCTCTTCCAATGTCCTATCTCACCACACTCAAAGCATGGATCGTTCTCCGTTACCTTAGGCTTCTTAAGCTTTGGTTTTGGAGGTTCAGTTCTTGCCTTTCCCTTACCCTTTCCTTTGATGTATCCCTTTCCTTTAGCAACATTTGCCTTGGGATCGGGGTGTTGCCTTTTCTTGTTGCCTCCCTCATTGATCTTGAGGACGGGTAAAACCCTTTTACCCATCCCCGCCTCGGCCGTTTTGAGCATTGCGTGAAGCTCACCAATGCTCTTGTCCCACCCGTTTCATGTTATAATTCATGATGAACGTCTCAAACCTTTTAGTTAGGCCATTAAGGATCAAATCCGTGGCCAACTCTTTTGAGACGGGACAATTTAGCCTTTCAAGGCGATCAATGTGGCTCTTCATCTTAAGTACATAAGATGAAACCGATTGAGTTTCTTCCATGCGACATGCATGAAGCGCTCGAACCGTTTCGAAGCGTTCTACCCTTGCTTGTTGAAGGAACATTTCCTTCAACTGGGTAATCATGTCGTATGCCCCATGATGCTCTAAATCCTTTTGGAGCTCGGGAATCATAGTTCCCAACATGAGGCAAGAAACCTGCACAGAATCCTCAGTGTGCTTAACTCAATCGTTATAGGCCTCAACATCATCAACATCGGGTTCGTCGGGAATGGGATCGTCTAGTACGTAAGATTTCTTTTCTTGCTTGAGAACGATTCTCAAGTTACAAAACCAATCCATAAAATTATTATGGTTAAGACGATCCCTTTCTAATATAGTTCTTAGTGATAGGTTATGGACGGTCGGGGTGGGAGCGTTGTTGTTGGCGGCCATTTCTACAAACAAAGTTCATTTTTAGTATTTCCGAAAATAAAACTTTAATTATTAATACCCCTTTCACGTCTCATAGACAATTAATAATTAAAATCTAGAATCCAACGTTACATTTAAATAATGGTTAGGTGACCTTTATCCCATCATTTAAATTAACAAGGTAGTCAACACTTGACAATTGCAACCCTTTGCAACTTCTAGTTTTATGGGATCGGTTAAACATCTTTATGTTTAGTTGGCATGTTTAATCCCATCAACACCATTGTACACCATGCTTCGGTGACCCTATTCACATGGTTTCCAACTCAAGTTGTCCTACTTACACACACGGTGAGTTTACACATACAAGTGGTTAGGTGACCTTTATCCCACAAATATGTTAACCCCACCTCAAACACACAAGTTCCCTAAGAGTGGTTAGGTGACCTTTATCCCACAAATAGTTCCCAAGTGATTCGAGTGTTGTGTAAAAGGATGGTGTTAAACTGTTTCAAAAGGGATTTTAGTTTTCATTAATTCTAGTTTTGAAAACTATTTTGCACCTAACATTTGCATGCATTCAAATGTGTGGTACCAGTGTGAAACAATTTTCAAGGTTCTTTCAATAAAACCAATTTTATTGTGAACACATTAATTTTTAATAAATCCTTTTATTACCTATGTTAATGTTTTATAAGAACCAATTTTATGCTTGTTGTTGATTTTAAATTGTTTAAACATGCATATCCATATATCACAAAACAATAATAAAACAACCACACAAGCATCACATGAGTCCATAACCGTAGCCATCTAAGCTTAACATCACTTTTGACCGAAACAAGTGAGTTAATAAAGTCGTTTCTAAGGGTGAAAATGACACAACATTTGTGCCGGTGAACTCCCACTTGATCCCGCATCCAAATGCTTCAAGTGTCCACCTTGTGTTGTGACTCTTCCAATCCATTTGGGTCTCCATTTAGGCTTTGACTTCAGCACCAAACTCCTTTGGGCCTTCATCTTCTCCTTTCTGTTAAAACCGAGAAAGATAGTCTTGTTGCAGCTTCTTTTACAAAACATATTCTAAATACAATTTTTCTAGTAAAAGTGAAGTGCAACTAGCCTATTTATTTACATACCAAATGAAAAATAAATAAATTACATACCCAATAGGAAGAATAAACATGTTTAATTATTACAAACCATTTGAATAATTAAAACAAATCACAACACATTCATCCATAGGTCTCGGCTTTGGTTATGAACAAATAAAATACATATCCATATATGTAAGCAAGATCTAAAAGCATCCCCTTGAACCATAGATTCTCGGCTGAAGCATAAACAGCCGAGAACCATGGTTTTGTTTCCAAAAAAAAATCATCCAAATGATATAAATTTTCCAAGATTCCTATATGCATGTCTAAATAGATCTTGAAAAATAGGGGATACTAGGGCTGAACCCTCTTGGCTTTTAGTGAATCATCACCAAGAAACCAAATTTTCAGTCCAAATGAAGCATGTATCCATATAACCGGCTCTTGATGCCATTGAAGGGTTTTCACAAGTTAAACAGATCTATTTTATCCTTATAAAATAGAAGAATGCAGCGGAAAATATATATTAAACTTGTTACAGTGAGCTAATTTATATATAAAACATTTTTATATAAAATCAGTCAAAACCCATATGGATCGATATATGAAATCATGCTTACAAACAACCATAGAAGGTACGAAGAACTACCTTCAACAATGAGGTCGGCAGGAGGTGAACAAGGATGGCAGCTCCTAAAGCAAGAAGCCTCAAGCTGGTCTACCCACGAGCCACCAACAAGAACACTGGTTGCTAGGATTTTCACTTGTATAACTCCCTTTTGTTTCTCTAGACCGATCGAGAGAAAAGGGGGTTCTTACACTTTCATGTTCTCCAGTCGTGTGTCTTGAGAGAGATCTACAAGCAATCTTATATTGCATGTCCTTGCCTTGAACCACCACATCAACATGCCAGACACTGTTGATAACTTGTCTTGGTTGTTCCTGCACATATGAATGAATTTATTCATGTTTAGGAACCCAAGCCATGGTTGACTTGGGTATATTGTTTTTATCCAAATATTATATAGGCTGTAATATCATATCTCTTTTATCATTGAAAACATATTATTCAACAATATCAGGCTTAGATGGTTTTTCTTTAATTTTCCTCTTTTGAAATGGTTTGATAAGATGTGTAACCATTTTCTTTAAAGTGGTCTGAATTGATGTAGAAGTGCTATCATTAACTTGTACAAATTTCACATTTGACTTTTCTTTATTCAAATCATTACAGTTATTAACAAAAGAGTTTGATTGATTTGAATTCCTTTTGAATTTGGCATTTAAAGAGAAATGTTTTCTATTATTTGAAATTGAATTGTGAAATCTTTGTCTGCTTGACAATTGATGTTGATGATGACAGTTTCTAGACTTATGATTTGGCTTGCCACATGTATAACAACATATTTTATGATATGTATTTGATGCTTGTATATTTTGCACAAACTGTTGATGATAACATCCATAGTTATCATAGAATCTGGCCTTAGCATTTCTTTAGCCTTGTGATTCTTTTAAAGTCTATCTTTTCTTTCTATCATTATGAATTGTTCGAGATGATTCCGGAAGAATTGAGGTATCTATTCTAGATTTTTGATTCTTATCTGAAGCCGATGAGGCATGAACTGTAGCTTTAGCCTTTTGAGTTGTAGTTACTGGAATGGGACCAGTGTCTTTGATACCTGATCTACAAACATCTTGTTTCACAGAGTTAGTAATAATAGAAGATTTATTTTTAAAGAAACTAACATTGGTTTCTTTAAAAATATGATCTTCTTTATCAATGTTGCCTTTTGAAACAAACCTGTTCATGAAATCAGTTTTCAAGTTAGATACGGATGTTGTGACTCGTTTTCTTTCATTGGCCTTAAAATCTATTTTTGATTTCAGTTTTTTTTTCTTTATTTGACAATTTTGAACAAACATTTGTAGCACTAAAAACATCTGAAATTTCATTAACAACTGATGATGAATTACATAAAGATGTTTCATTACAATTTTTATTTTCTTGAAAATCTAATTCATCATCACTTTCCCAATCTTCAACCAACCCATACTTCTTCACACTTTCTGCAAGAAAACTATCATGATTAATTTTAATTTCAGTTCTTTATGACAGGGTCAACAGTCAGTGAAACATTGACCGGAGGTATTAAGTCTGACTTTGGTTGAAAACCTAATCCATAGGTCTCTTCATCAGAAGAGGTAATTGATGAAGGCAAGCATGTATAATCATGATTAATAGATGGTGCCATGTTAGAATAACCAACACCATCTTTTTCACCATTAATTTTTTGTGTCATTTGAGATTTGATTATACCTTCAACCATGTTTGAGGATAACTCAAAATTTTCAACAATCAAATTAGAAGATAAGAGTTCACTGTTAAGTTTATTAATTTCTATAGATAGTTCATTGTTACGTGTTGTCAAATATTTTATGTTACAATCTTTATCATGAAGATTTAATTTTTATTGGTAAATTGATTTGTTTAATCCATCTATCTTTCCTTTAAAAATTTCTCATCAGTTTTATATTTGCTAGCTTGATATTGAAGTTTTTCAACTTGTGAACTCTATATCTTTGTACCTTTTCTAAACATGTATTTGAACAAAGATTAGAAAGTACCTCTTTAGTCTCTTCTTCCTTTTTCTTCACTTCAAGTAATATATTTACCATGAAGGCTTTCAAAACAACTTTTTCTTATGCTTTTGTTGCCGGAGTGGTCTCAACAGCATTTTCACTTTCGTCACAAGCAGATGCCGGAGTAAACTCAACAACATTTTTAGTTTCCCCAATCTTGGCCGGATTGAACTCAACAGCCTTTACTATCTTTTCATCATTCTTCTTCCCTTTATTGATGTTTGATTGAGCTGGAGTAGTCTCAACAGCTGTTTCATTAAGCTCCTTATCATCATACGTTTCTTCAACTTTCACCTTTTCAACCTTTTTCTCCTTAACTTGCATAACTTCAACCTTCTTCTCTTTGTCAAACACACCATTTGTCATATCATCAGATACAAACTCATCTAGTACATTGTCATCAACATGTTCTTTAACGGTTTGAATTTCTGCCAACAAAGTAGTGGAAAGCTTGATATCTAGAATCTCCATCTGATCTAACTAATCATACTCTCCATCAGTCTGAGAAACTAGGGCTTTGTTGTTTGATGAACCAGCTTTGTCTCCTTTTGATTCTACCTCCACAATTACAATTTTCTTTCCACTTTCTGCTTGACTAGATCTGCCTTTAGTACATTCTCTAGCAATATGACCAGGTTTGTCATAGTTATAACATCTCAAGCTTGATTTGTCAAACCCAATCTTGCTTGAGTTGTTTAGGCCAAACACTTTTCTCCTAATTCTTCTTGTGAAATTCTTTGCTCGGTACACCACCATAGCCATTTGATATTTAATATAATTTTCTTCTACATCATCGGGATTGACTTCTTGCAAGTAATCAACCAAGATGCTGGGTGCACTGAGTCTTCCGGCAGAGAAAGCTTCATAACTGTTCATAAAGTAGGTAAATAGATCCAGATGCTCTTCAGCTATCTAAATGGTTTGCCTGTTAGGTTGAGAGTTCACTACAAATGCTTGTTGTGAAGGTTGAGTGGATTGACTTTGTGGGTAGATTGGGGGTTGTGGTTGAGTTTGAGATTGATTGTAAAGATTCTGATGAGAAGCTTGGAATTAAGGCAATGATGGACCTTTGACATTTGAATGAGCTGTAGTTGCTGATTATTGTTGTTGACACAACTGGGAGTAGCTGACATAAAAATTTGGATTACTAGCCATCTTAGCATATAATGTTGATGCTTCAGCTTCCATCGTGTTAATGTAGTTAGCAGCTCTTTGCTTGTTATCCATATCATATGATTTTATGGTGGAGATCAGATTACTAAGAGATAGGGTGAACAAATCCTTGGTTCTCTTAATAGTAGTGCAATTGTTGTTCCAGCTGTAAAGTAGCGAGTTTAATAGCTTCTTATTTACTGAAATGTTCTTTAGTGTGATTCCTGCACTTTCATTTTGGTTATTAGCTTCACAAACCTTGACATTTGAGCCTCCAAGGTTTCACCCAGTATGTGATTAAACATATTAAACTCTTGGTTCAACATGTCTTTTCGGCTTTCCCTCATATCCTTGTTTCCCATAATCTGTTCCTCCATGGCATCCCATAAATCTTTGGCCTTTCTAAAATCCTTGAACTTTTGAGCGATTTCAGTAGTAAGTGCCATAGTGATGGCAGCATATGCCTTATCATCGAGCTCCATTTTATTCATATCCTCCTTATCCCAAAGGTCTTCAGGCTTAGGCACCAAGTCTCCTTTCTCATTGGTATATATCAGGATATACGGGCCTTCTTTGATATATCTCATCATCCTTGGTTCTGTGTATATAACATGGTTCTCAAAGTGATAGACCCAATCGGGATAGTCTTCTTCACTGAGAAGTCGAGGAGGTTTTGTGCTCGTGCCAATCTCATTGTCGAGATTAAGAGTAGCAGGGATGTGCCTCAAGTTTGCCGTTGAGAAATCTTGGATTCAGATTTATTTTTTCAAAAAATCTTCAAAGTTGGAGTTCTCGCGTGAAAGATAAAGTTTTCACGCGTAAAGTTTTTGCGCGATTAGTCTTAAGCAAAACTAATTCGCTCAAGTTCTCACAAAAACTTTTCACGTGGAAATTTTTGTAACTGATTTTTGCGAAATGTTCAGCTTTTCTTGCGAAAGGAATTTTTCTGTAACAGATTCTCAACAAACTTTTGCGAAAATCATACTTTTCACGCGAACAATATCTTTTCGCGTGCGAAACTTAAATTTTCGCCTAATCAAACTCAATCATCTTCGACGAATCTAGCCTCCAATCAACACCAATTTGATCAAAGTTAACTGAATAATCTTTCAATTAGTGATTTTAGATTCGGTTATGATCCTAATTATCTCTAATTGATTGAATTAAGCTCAATTAATCACATAAACAAGTCATATCTTCATTTAAAAACATAACAGCTCTTAAGATCTTCAAAAGTGAGCAAATGTCACATAAATCCATGTAAGGCCCCGTTCCTGGAACGCTTACAGTTGGTCGTTCATAGCATAAAACATCTAAAATATAACATTTGCAGTGGAAATATATCTTTTCATTAATAATTAAAATTGTGTCAAATCATCACATCGTTTTTTTACATCCCAAAAGTTGTATTAATACAATAAATATCCCAAAAAATATGAATGCCAGACTTGAACTTTCCCCAGTAGCTTATGCATCCATGCCTGCTCTCCTTTGCATCAACCATTACCTGCCAACTATTATGCATACAAAAAGTTAGCGACGCTAAGTAAGTTCTAGTTTAATAATAAAATACTTTTTCATACATTTCAAAACCTTTACATTTAGTGCGTGATCATTCATCATTACGTACATATCATCATATTCATTTATTATAATTTGTTTCGTTCATTTCCTACATTTCGAACTTCTATTATTATCTTTCACTTTCATCTAGACCAATGTCGTATGCTATACCCCAAACATTGTGCACGAAGCTGGTACTGGGCCGAAGTCTATAAATAGACCCCTAACATTGTGCACGAAGCTGACTCTAGTATCGAGGCAAGCGACAAGGGTCCCATTTCATACGTATTAGTCAATCACAAAGATTGACCCCTGTGTGCATCCTTATGGGTTAGCTAAACCGCACATAGTTGAGCTAACAACCCAATGGCTGTGAACCTCCATTCATTTGCTTGCAAGACTTTCATTCATTCATTAGGTTTCACTTTTGTTAACATTAACTTTCACTTCATTACATAATACTTATTCTTAACTAGTATATATCACACCAAATAAGAATCATCATGAAACCCCCCTTTTATTTAGAACGAATTCACCCATAATATTTCTAGGGTCCAAGAGGCAACGCCCCTGGCTGGGGCCGGGCTGCCAGGTCAGTGCAAAGAAATTTTATTTTGAAGCATTTGTATAGCATAATTTGTTATAGAAAATTCAATCTTCCTGTTAAAATCTCTTGAGATCTTTGCCATAAAAAAACATATATTTAGTATGCATAACAGCCCCAAAACATAGAAAAACTTGTAAATAAGGGGATCTAGAACTCACATGGTCTCAGCAAGTAGCTTCACGTTTAGGTTACCTAGGCTATGATCACAGTACACGGTCTGCACATAAGTTAACACACAAAAAGGTCATTTCTACATAGTTTTGCATGCAATTGTACATGCAGTTTCGCTTGCAGTTTCACCCAACTTTTGTTGGAATTTCCTAGGTTCGCTAAACCCACTATCCTATGCACTTGAGAAACTACCTGCAAAACTATAATTTCACAGGAAAGAGATTGCCTTAGTTTCGCATGATGAATCCACAGTTTCGTATGAAGAACTGACAGTTTCTCACAACGCATAAAAATGACGAACCAGCCCGTTTTTAACCCAAAACTTCAACTTTTTACATCCAAATCCTTCGTTTTTCATCCATGAACTTATATCTAAGCTTTTTACATAATTTTATGCATAAAAAAGTGACTTTTGTATGATTTTTTACCACTTTTCAAACCCCAAAACCTTAGAATCCGGGTATGATCTAAAGAGACGTTTGGATGATGATTCTTACCTGGATTCTTGCTCTTTCCTGTCATTTGATGCCCAAAAATGTAGATCTTCAACCCCTTAATCAATAAAGCCTCAAATCTTCACTTTTCTCCACTTTCTCTGTCTACACTCCATCTCTAGAAAGTTGGTTGTTTGAGTTGCAAATGAGGATGAATACGGCTGATTTGTGTTTATATACCGGGTGTTCATGGGACCTTAAACTAGTCTAACACATAACCCGTAAGGTTAGTTTGGTCCATAATCCATTTTTCTCTTATTTATATTAAATAAGCCCAACTAAGCCCATTATTATTAATTGGCTTGTTTCGATTTTTTCCAGGGCGTTAAAAGTCCACCCCCTTGTTTAGGTTTCATCCTCGAAACCTGTCAGTCAATGAATAATTTAGGATAATGCTACCTCATCACTTCCTCGGTTTCCCAAGTGGACTCTAACCCCTTCTTGTGCATCCACTGTACTCGCACAAGTGTAACCATTTTATTCCTTAGCCTCTTCTCTTTTCTGTCAATGACGGCCACTGGCTGCTCCATATAATTGAGCCATTCATCCACCTCGATGTCCTCGAGTGGCACAATCATATGCTCATCGGCTAAGAACTTTCTCAAATGAGATACATGGAATGTCGGATGAATTCCATTTAACTCATCGGGCAGCTCTAACTTGTAAGCCACCTCTCCTACTCAAGCAATGATTCGAAAAGGCCCTATATACCTTGAGCTTAGCTTTGCTCACTTCCTAAACCGGATGATCCCTTTCCAAGGCGAGACCTTTAACATAACTCTGTCGCCCACCTTAAACTCGATCGGTCTACGCCTCTTATCGCCATATGACTTCTGTCTATCTTTGCTGCTTTCATAAAGGCCTTGATCTTCTCCAACTTTTCAGTCGTAGCCTCGATCACCTCAATACTCCCCAACTCCTTCTACCCGATGTCACCCCAACATATGGGCATTCTATACTTTCTACCATATAGCATCTCATAAGGAGGCATACCAATACTGTCATGATAACTGTTGTTATATGAGAACTCAGCTAACGGTAAGTGTTCATCCAAACTTCCACCAAAATCAATGACGCATGCCCAAAGTATATCCTCTAGCGTCTGAATGGTTCTCTCCGACTGACCATCTGTCTAGGGATGGTAAGCCGTACTGATATGTAACCTCGTCCCCATCGCATCATGAAACCTCTTCAAAAACTTGGATGTAAACCGAGTGTCACGGTCAGAAAGGATAGACACCGGTACACCATGACGAGTTACTATCTCCTTGATAAATAGATCCGCCAACCTCTCAAAAGAATACGTCTCACGGATTGGCAGAAAACGAGCACTTTTCGTGAGATGATCAACTATCACCCATATGGCATCGTATCCCCTTGCCATACGCGGAAACTTTGTAATGAAGTCCATGGTGATGTGCTCCTATTTCCACTTGGGAATGTCCAAAGGTTGAATCTTCCCGTACGGCTTCGGATGCTCCGCTTTCACTTGCAGAAAAGAAAGGCACTTACTCACATACTCCACTACATCGCGCTTCATTTCTGGCCACCAATAATCCTTCTTCATATCATGATACATTTTCGTGGCACCAGGATGAATTGAGTATCGAGTCTTATGAGCCTCATCCATGATCTTCGCATGTAGATTTCTGTAACGAGGAATCCATATCCGCCCTGATCGGGTCTTGACTCCAAGAGTGTTCTCCCCCAATTCGGCGACTAGACCTTTCATCCTTTCGGAGTTAATCTGATCTTCTTTCAGCACTTCATCCTAAAATTCTTTAACCTGCTTCATCACATCAGAGGTCATAACCAACTGATAGGCTTTCATCCGAATTGGCTCGGGTCTCTCCTTTCGGCTAAGGGCATCCGCCACCACGTTTGCCTTGCCCGGAAAGTAATGGATCTCACAATCATAATCCTTGATAAGCTCCAACCATCTCCTTTGCCTCATGTTCAAATCCTTTTCTTCGAAGAAGTACTTCAAGCTTTTGTGATCAGTGTAGATGGTGCACTTCATCTCGTACAAGTAGTGCCTCCAAATCTTCAATGCAAAGACCACAACCGCCAACTCCAAATCATGAGTAGGGTAGTTAGGCTCATGGATCTTCAACTATCGGGACGCATAGGCTATAAAATTCCCCCGTTGCATCAGCACGCAACCTAATCCCAAATAAGAAGCATCCGAATAGACCACCAAGTCTTCGCTCCCTTCAGGCAACGTCAAGATAGGAGCTTGAGTCAGTCTCGTCTTTAGCTCATCTTAAGCATTCTCCTACTCTAGACCCCATACAAACTTCACATCTTTATGGGTCAACTTGGTCAATGGTGAAGCTATCTTTGAGAAGTCTTGGATTAATCTTCTGTAATAGCCCACCAAACCTAAGAAAATACGGATCTCAGATGGAGTCTTTGGGGACTTCCATTGCATCACCGCTTTAACTTTCGCTGGGTCTACCATAATCCCTTCAGGATTAACCACATGACCCAAAAACTGAACCTCTCGCAACCGGAACGCGCATTTGGAGAACTTGGCGTACAGCTTCTCTCTTCTAAGCGTCTCCAGTACCTCCCGAATATGACAGGCATGTTCCTCCTTGCTTTTCGAATAAATCAGGATATCATCAATGAACACAATCATTGATTTATCCAACATCGGCCAACACACCCGATTCATCAAGTTCATAAAAGCAGCTGGTGCGTTGGTTAAATCAAAGGACTTCACGAGGAATTTGTAGTGTCAGTAACGCGTACGAAAAGCTATCTTAGGAATATCCTGCTCCTTCACCTACAGTTGATGATAACCAGATCGGAGGTCTATCCTTGAGAACCAACTGGCACCTTAGAGCTGATCAAAGAAGTCATCAATCCTCGGTAACAGATACCGATTCTTCACTATCACCTTGTTTAGCTCTCGGTAGTCGATGCACATCCTCATACTACCGTCCTTTTTTATTACAAATAAGATCGGAGCACCCTATGGAGAGATACTCGGTCGAATAAACCCCTTATCTTGCAACTCTTGCAGCTGAGTCATCGGTTCCTTCATCTCAGAGGGAGCTAGATGATACGACGCCTTAGCAAAAGGTTGGGCACCTGGTATTAGATCGATCTGGAACTCAATCTCGCAGTCAGGTGGCACAACTGATAGGTGCTCCGGGAACACGCTGGGAAATCACGCACGACTGGTACGTCCGACAATCGTGGTACTGTAGCATCCACATCCTTCACATAGGCCAGATAGGCACCACATCCATGCCTCATACACTTCTCTGCCACCACCATCAAAATTACTTTCAAAACCGTGCAAACTCTATCGCCATAAATCGTCACCAAACTCCCATCGGGCTCGATCAATCGAATCATCTTCTTGCGACACATGATATTTGCCTTGTAGGCTGCTAGTAAGATACATTACAAAGCATCTATTTATACTAAACTATGATGTTCTCGCGCGACTAATAGGTTCTCACGCGACTTCCATGTTTTCGCGCGAGCAGCAAGTTATCGCGCGAGAAGCAAGTTTTCTCTCGACAACTCTAACTTATCGCGCTACTTGATCTTTTTTATCTTGATTTGATTTCATGAGCCTCTAGGTTCAATCCCTATAGTTTTTGCACCTTTAGTTGCAAACTCCCTTCATCTTCATCAGAAGAATAATGGGGGGATGAGAGAATAGGACCAAAGTCTTCTTCCTCACCACCAGCTTGGAGTTCTTGGCTGTTGGATTTCCCTTGCACCATGATAGCTTCAAGATAAGTATCAATGGGCTATGTTTCATGGTTGAGGTCTTAATGATGTAATCACTTGCAAAAGTGAGAGCCTCTTCTATATGGACTTCCTGAATATGTTCAGGGAAGTTCACCTTAGTTTGGGGTGGATGATGTGGGCTAGACATGGGTGTTTCAGGAGAACTTATCTCTCCTTAAGCATGGGAGGAGAAGAGAGACATATGGAACTCACTAAATCCGATATCCTCATCATCATAGAATTGGAGGTCAGGGATGGGTTGGTTTAAGTCTAACGGCTGGGGATAGTAGTTGTCCCTTAAAGGTTGATCACTTGAGTTTTGAGACTCAGAGTAATGGCTTAAAGTCTGGGCTGATCATAGGGAACCTCAGTACTAATTAATGAAGTAAAGGGAGTGGTCTGCTCCTTATGGGAAGTGGGATCTCTTGGTTCAACTTCCTCCTGCATGGGTGATTGTATGGGGACTTGCTCAATCCGAGTAGACTGAGCAGGGGTTCATTTGGATTTTCTTGTGTAAGTGATGGTTATTTTAGGCTATGAGGGTGGTGCATATGTAGAAGTTGTGGTTTCAATATTGACTGGTGCTGCCAAGTTGTCACCTTGAGCAATGAGCTCTAACATTTTCAGGACCAGGGTTGTTTCTACCCCTGAGAAGCCAGCAGTTGTATTTCTCATGGTTTTAAAGATGCCAGGCTTCATCTGTCCCAATTTAAGAGTAGCAACTTTTCCCTTTAACTGTGAGTCTAGTTCACAGTTAAGAATGTGTTGAACATATCTTGGGAACTTGTAGTACTCTAAGGAGTCCAAGTTTGCAAGCAAGTTAAACACATTAGTACTGTCACACTCAATCTTTTAATACTTAGTCAAAATTGTTTGACTATCACTCAAAATTTTCATTAATTTCCCTCAATTTTAACATTTTCAATATTCAAACTTTTATATATTTTTTATTTTTGACCTTTATATTTATTTTAAATTTTCTAAATTAATTTCTTGTCATTTTAGTCTCTATTTAATTTTTACAAAACAAATAATCTCATTTTGTTTGCAAGATGCTTTTCCACTAAATTTAAATTCTTTTTCAGGTTTATTTTTACATCATATCAAATATACACATGCTAGAAAATTTCAACTTCATCCATTTTATCCAAAACACTTTATTTTTTATTTTTCACTTTTTGAAATTCAATTATTTTCTCTTTTTCATTTTTTTACTCCCCCTAAACTTTTAAGTTTTACAAACTTAGAAGTTTCTTTTATTTTGCAATTAGAGCAAACCGATCATTATTAACATGCCTACACATAGAAAATCATGCAAAAATAAAAAATAAAAGATAAAACAAAATAAAAATCTACTATATACAATTGAATCACATGCCTATAGTGAGATCATATCAGTTAAGATCAGCATATTAAAAGAAAATAAATGATGGATAGTCATAAACAGTGATTAAATCCTGATCAAGTGTGTTCCAGGTTAGCATTTCTACAGCAAAGGAGACATGAGATCAAAGGATAGAAAATGAGTGCTCTTGGCAAAGTAGTCAACACACTTACTTTTTCAATTCTTGGATTGATTAAGGTATGATTAGATATGATATTATGTAAGTCACACTTAGACTTAGAGAGTTCAAATCTCATAAAGATCTGAAAGAAATCACCTTTCTCAACTTGTTAACCTGACATAAACTTATAACCAGATTTCATGTTGAGATTATGCACATTGGCATCTTTTTGCATCAAGTGAGAATATTCAGGTCTGTAATTACTTACAACAAAGGATATTTTATCACTTCAGGTCTATGATAACTCATAACAAAGAAGTGATTAGATGTTTTAAATTAATTAGAGCTCAATGGTTATTCATATCGCCACCAGGTGTGAGATTATGACTTAATAAGCAATCAATTTGAGAAGTCAACACAACTCATAAGTTCAAAGATAGACAAAATGAATGCATGATTGATTTAGTTTGATCACAAGAATTTACTTTTTCAGTATAATTGCATGAACTTACCAGTACATCATATCTGATCACGTCAGACTTTAGTAATGAGCGAAGTATGCAACTGATCAAAACTAATGTATCTATCATTTCTCATAAATTGCAAAGATAGATTCAGTCCTAAATAGTAAACTAACAAGAAAAACTCTATTTTTGTGTTTTGTTTTAGATTTTTTTTATTTTGATTTTACAATTTTCTATTTTTGTATTTGCCTTTTCATTTTCTATAGAACATGCACACACAATATATACAATCAGGCAGTTAACTTTGATAGTTTCCCTTTGCTTTTTCTTATTTAGCTAAGGGAGGGTTCTTATCATTTTGTTTTATAAAACACATACAACTAAATTACTCGAACCAGTGGTTACACATGGTTAATGAGACCAATTGACTCAACTAGATACTCAAACCGTCCTGGTAAGAAGGCTTTTCTAAATAAGTCAGCCATCTATTTTTCAGTTGTAATTTGAATCAAAATGATTAAACCTTTTTCAGAGTTATCTCTGAGAAAATGATATCGAATTTCGATATATTTTGTTTTTTAGTGTTGGACAGGATTAGCTGTAATAAACAAAGAAGCAGTGTTATCAATGTAAATAGGAGTTTTAAGAAATTTGAACCTGTAATCCAGCAGTTGATTTTGTTACCAAAGGATTTGAGAACATCCTGCTGAAGCAGCTATGTACTCAGCTTCTGTGGTTGAAACAGAGACATTTTTTTGTTTCTTACATTGCCATGAGACTAATCTGGGACCTAAAAACTAACAACCACCCATTGTAGATTTACGATCTTGACAACATTTGCCATAATCACTATCTGTATATCCATGTAACTCGAAGTTTCCTTCATAAGGATACCATAGCCCTAAAGCCGGTTTTCCTTTGAGATACATGAATATTCGTTTAACAGCAATTAAGTAGGATTCCTTCGATTGACACCTGGCACAGACACAAACAACATGCATTATATCAGGTCTAGATGCAGTAAGATACGTCAAAGATCCAATCATAGATCTGTATAAAGTTTGGTCAACAGATTTTCCTTTCGAATCAGGTTCAATCTTGGTATTTACATCAGTTGGAGTTCTGACAACATCAATGATGTCACACACTCTCTGAATCAAGTTACACTTGATAAGTATGCCGATGTGGTAGGTGATACTCAATCACCTGATCTAAATTTCACTAATTTAGATTTGTCAAATCAACTTGCTGTGATTCCTCAGCTAAGAATCCACAAGTCACATCCTACTACAAACATCATTGGAGATATTGAGACTGTGATGAGAACAAGAGGACAAACCCATGATAAAAATGTTTGTCTGCACTCTTGCTTTTTGTCCCAGATTGAGCCAAAGAAAGTTGATAAGACTTTGAAAGATTGAAGCTGGATTGAAGCAATGCTAGAGGAACTGCTTCAATTCAAAAGACAAGGTGTTTGGAACCTATGTCTTCTTCCTCCTAGGAAGATGTTAATAGGTACCAAGTGGTTTTCTAGAAACAAGAAAGATGATAGAGGGCTTGTCATCAAGAACAAGGAAAGGCTAGTAGTTTAAGGGTACACTCAAGAAGAAAAAGATTGACTACACAGATGTCTTTGCTCCTATAGCAAGGCTTGAAGCAGTAATGATATTTCTTGCTTTTACTGCATCCAAGGATTTCAAAGTCTACCAACTTGATGTCAAGTGTGCATTTTTATATGGGGTGATAGATGAAGAAGTGTATGTCAAGCAACCACCTGGCTTTGCAGACCCAGATCATCCTGATTATGTCTGCAAGCTTGACAAAGCTCTCTATGGGCTACATCTAGCTCCAAGGAAGTGGTATGAGACACTGTCATAGTACCTAGTTCAACAAGGTTACAAAAGAGGTACTATTGACAGCACACTCTTCATCAAAAGAACAGGAAATGACTTGATGCTGGTTCAAGTTTATGTTGATGACATCATCTTTGGGTCAACTAATGAAAGACTTTACAAAGAGTTTGAAAGGTTGATGAAGAACAGGTTTGAAATGAGTGCCATAGGGAAACTCAATTTCTTTCTAGGAATTCAAGTGAAGCAGGCTGACAATGGCATCTTCATAAACTAGTCAAAGTATGTACAAGACATACTAACCAGATTTTATATGACTGATTGTAAGGTTGCTAAGACTCTCATAGCCAGAAAACACTCCCTAGGACCTGATCTGGAGGGGAAGTGTGTTGATGAACATCTTTAAAGGGATATGATTGGGTCTCTTATGTATCTTACAGCCAGCAGGTCTGATATCATGTTTGCCACATGCATATGTGCAAGATATCAAGCCAAACCCAAGAAGTCATACCTAGTTGCTGTCAAGAGGATTCTTAGATGCCTCAAAGGAGCTCCCAAACAGGGACTTTGGTATCTAAAGAATTTTGACTTCAATCTATATGCTTATATAGATATTGACTATGGTGGCTGTAACATGACTGCAAAGTCTACATCAAGGGGATGTCAATTCCTTGGTGGAAGGATATTCTTATGGCAATGTAAGAAAAATCCTGGGTATCTGCATCAACTACTGAAGCTGAATACATTGCTACTGCAAGCTGCTGTGCTCAAGTGCTTTGGATTCAGAATCAGAGGCTAGATTATGATTCAACTTCAAGAAGACTACTATCCACATAGACAACAATAGTGTTATCTCTATCACAGAGAATCCCATGCAGCACTTAAAGATAAAGCACATCAACATTAGGTATCATTTTATCAGAGATAATTTTAAAAAAAGATTGATAAAACTGGTCAAAGTTAACACAAATGAATAATTTGTGGATCTGTTCATAAAAGCTTTTGATACACAGAGATTAAAGTATCTTGTATCAGCTATTGGAATGATTAACTTTGAGTAGAATTCTTAAATAAATTTCAAAATTGATTTTCAAATATATGTGTCTTTAAAGTTGTTTAATTTATCACTCACATAAGGCCTGTTTATCTGAAATTTTTCAAAGTAAATATTCCTTAGAATTTTAAGAATTATGGACAGATTTTCTTTCTGAATGCATCAAATTGACTTTGGAAGAACATTATATTTTCAAAACTAATAACTACTTACTAAAGGATTTAGCCTTGAAATAAATTCTAAATATCTCTTCCGAAGCTTGAATATGCTTCTAAGTACTTATATGTTTTGAAGGACAATTTTCTTCCGGAAGCAATTAAGTCTCGGAAGTTTTATTCTCTTCTTAAGTAAAACTTCTAAACTTTAATATCTTCCGAAAGCAAATCTGTCTCAGAAAGAAAATTAATCTAGGTACATTTTCTTTCGAAGTTATTCTTCCAAAGCTAAGGAATATCTTCCGAAGGCAATTTTGCTTCGGAAGCTTTCTTCAAAACTTTCAAAGGCAAATTACTTTCGAAAGATTTTCAACTTCCAAGATAACTACCTTTCTAGGCACTTTTTCAAAGTTTATCCTTTTGCAATATCTTTGTCTCACATCCAAGCATATAAATAGCCTTACAACGGTTTCCCCTCTTTCTTCTTCCTCTTCATCTGAAATCTTCTAACCCTAAATCACCCACAAACCCTTGTTGTTCTTCTACTTCCTTTCACTCAAATCTAGGAAAAATGGCCAATCCTGAACCCTAAAGCCAGCCACCCTTTGTCATGCACCTATACAGGTAACAGAATCAGGTTGCTCTGTTGCCATCTGATAAAGACCCTGGCTTTTCAGGGATATGCAAATTTCTTTCCAGCTCATACTACCTCACTACACTCACAATAGATTCTTTTCTTTATGAAGAACAACTGCTGGAATTCTAGAGGACCTTCCAAGAGGTTATCTTGAACGGTAAGAAGGCACTTGGTGTAGGGGAAGATCGTATTCATCATTCCAGCCTCCATCAACCAACATCTTAGGTTGGATGATGAAGAAGCTGAACTGTCCTTCCTAAAAGAAGCAGTCAACAGATCATTCTGGCTTATGGACTATGAAGGGGACTACTCTGTAAGGACCTTCAATAAGGGTAAGGTCTCTTTTCAGTGGAAATACCTCATTCATGTTGTAATCCATTCTTTATCTGTAACACCCGAAAACTTGTTTAAAATAAAGAAAAAGAAAAAAAATATATTGAAAGGAAGGATAATGGGCACAAGTGGAGGGGGTAAAGTGTACAAAGTACAAAACCTTGTTATTATATGGTTTAAAAGGCGTGGCCGCCCATGCCACCACTATTTCACTTCTGCTTTTCAGCTGGAGCAAAAAGAAGAAAGAAGAGCTGAAGTTTCATAGGTTCTTTGAAGAAGAAGCTGTGTTTTTGAAGGTGTGTATCTTTCCTGTGTAATTGGTTCAGTTTCAGCTGAATTTTTCAACTTGTGAACCGATTCTTATGTGATCTTTGTGCTTCGTTTTGTGTTTTGGTGTGTTTAGGCATTTGAACTCCAGGTTGCTCTCGGGTTTGGTGGAGTTTTACCCGAAAGCAGTAGAGGTGAGTTCTAGGTCCCCTCTTTTAAATGTTTTCTGCAATTTCGAGGGCTGATTTGCATATTTGACTGATGTTTTCGAAACCAATTATGCATTTTCATGTATGGTGCGAATGATGATTGATGTTATGGTGTGTTATGTGCTTCTCTTGCTGATCGTTTAAGTTATGAGGTTCTAAGTGTTAAACAGAAAGATCTAAGCTGTGTTTATGATTAGAATGTTGATTGGGTTCTAGTAATGGCATAAGTTGCATTTCAAATTTGTTTCAGTACTCATCTGTATTTGTTTTGTTCATACGCATTTGTTATGTGTTCAGGCGCATTTGCTAAGTACTCATCCGCATTTGTTTTGTTCATGCGCATTTGTTATGTGTTCGGGCGTATTTGCTAAGTATTCATCCGCATTTGTTTTGCCCATGCGCATTTGCTACAGTGTCCATGTATATTGCTTTAGTCATCCGCATTCGTTTCATGCGCATATCCTGAAACTTAGAAAATTTCCTGAGAATGTTCATCCGCATTTGTAGTACTCATCCATATTTGCCTAAGTTCATCCGCATTTGTCTAAAGACTTAGAATTATTCTGAAATTTTGGGAATAGGATCTAAGTGTTATGTATTGATGAACAAGGAAAGATTATACTTAGAGATTATCATGCTTGGTTCTTTCTTATGTGCTGCTTTCTTTATGTCTATAATATTGTCATGTTATGTGATTATGCTATGTGCATCTTAATAAGTATTATCCATAACAAATGAACACAAAAGAATAAAAGAAGAACAGTGAAACTTAATGAATGTTACCCCGGGCCCATACGATGAATGAAAAAGCCTTGCAAGCAAAATGAATGGAGGTGCACGGCCTTGTTGTCGTTAGCTCAACTGATGTGCGGCTGTATAGCCCATGAGGATGCACATCTGGGGTCAATCCTAGGGATTGACCAACAAATGAATGGGATCCTAGTTCATGAGCGGGCTTCGTGCCTAGCAGTGTGGATCAACTATCGAAGGGTTAGCTACCATGATAAACGTTTGCCGACAGGGGTTCGGCATCTGTTGCCAACCGACAATGTAGGCTCTTGCTTTGTGCAATCCTAGTTAATAAAAGAGAAAGATAAAGAAAGAAAGATAATTAATCATTTGATGATTGATTATGTATATTGTTGAATGATCATCAAATGAAGTTTACAAAGTGTATATTTTTTTATATATTATTAAACTAGAACTCACTCAGCAACATTGACTTTTTATATGCATATCAGTTGCAAGGTAAGGATGTTGCTGAGGATGGCACTCGGGTGAGGCTACTTGGCGGGCAAAGACTGGCATCCATTCGTGCATAATGATATGGTTGAATGAATTCTTTTGTAACTGCAAGAATACAATGATGTATTATTTAGCAACATCAAATATTAATGCAAAAATGGTTTTTGACGACTTAATCCATTGCGTTGTTTCTATGAAATGTATTTATCTGATATGAAAAATGTTGTGATTGTCCAACTGTGAGGTTTCCAGGAATGGGGCCTTACAAGTTGGTATCAGAGCCAAAGTTTAAGAGAAACGGGTAAATATTTTCAAAACCTAAACTTAAACTAAGAATGGGACCGAATGGAGGGATGCCAGCCCAAGTAGCTACGTGCCATCAAGTAATCTTTCATAAGTAACTGGTATTACGTGCATGTGCTATTTGATTTATGTGCTTAGTAGATTTGGACACTGATGTAATCTGGATAGGGAATGCTTGGGGAATGAAGAGTAAAGTAAGTGGCTAATCATAACTGGCTACTGTAATTAGGGATTTACTATACTTGACATAATCTGAGCTATCACCTTGAATGACCTTGTTAGTGCTTGAATCTTATAGGAGGTAGATCTTATGGTGGGTAGGAAACCTGGGAAGGCAACCCGAGGAGGTGCTCATGGCGGGCGTACTACTGGGCCACGTGTCACCCGAAGCAAAGCTAAGGCTCCCGAGACAGTTCATGAGGACTCGGGTATTCATAGCCACCAAGAGGGTGAAGGATCAGCCACCCTAAAGTCTATGGTAAGGGAAGCTATCGCTGACGAAGTCTACAATGTCATGCAGAACGTGTTACCTTCAGTGGTGACCAAGGTGCTGAGCGCAGTAAAGGATGGTGAAAAGAGCAAAGATACAGAGGAGAAGGAGAAAGCTGAGGAGTAGCCATCTAGCCCCAAGGTGGTAATCCCTAACGATAATACTGGAGGAGTATTGTCAACATCGGGAGTTGGACAAAATTGAGAAGGAGTTCTTGCATTTGGAGGCTAGAAACATGACTCATCAAGGGTATACCTCCAAGTTTAATAAGCTTGCAAGACTCGTGCTGGATCTAGTAACCCCAGAGTCCAAGGAGATCAAGACATACATGCAGGGTCTGCCCATGGATATCAGGAGGAACATGATAGCTGCTAGACTGAGCACTTTCAGGTCTGCACTAGATTTGGCTCGAAGGTTGTATGATGAGAGGGATCCAGTACCAATTCAAAGTAAGGTTGAAAAGAGTGGGAACAAGAACGGTAATGGGAAGCGATTCAGGGGAGACCATTATGGGGCGGGGAACAGAAGATGAGGTGCAGGACCGTTAGAGGGTTCTTAACACTTAGTTAACACACTTAGGAGGATATATTAATATCACTTAATTGTTCAAATAGGCAACTGAGAACTTTAACAGATGATACAATGCACAACACAAGTAAAGTAAGAGCAAGAACACAAGAAATAATTTTCAAGGAAGTAGTATATTGCTTCTTCAGTTCTATTACAGGTGTTTGCACTAATGTTTGAAATACAAGAACCTTTGACTCTTTATACTAAACCTATAACCATCAATATGCAAAAAGACAGTTGGATGTGACTAATCTAGACAACAAGATCAGCCTAAAGTCAAAAGGCAGATTGCCTTTTGACTAGTGACTATGACAGGCCATAGCTCACTGACTTTCCTATTACAAAAAGCCAAACAGGAAACAAATACAAAAACTTGCAGACAAAGACCTTATCTACTTTATCATAAAGCATGGAGGTTTCACCAACTTATGATAGTTGGTGAACCACCAGAGCATGCAGCGGATAAGAGGTTGCTTTATGATAAAGTTGACAGAAAAAGTGTCTTTTCTCTTTCTTCTAAAGTAATCAGTCTTATCTTTATTCAGCTTCGGAAGACTTTGTCTTGAGAGCTTCGGAAGACTTCATATTTAACCTTTGAAAGAGTTGAGTCTTTGGCTTCGGAAGACTTAACAATTAGTGTAAAGTTTCCTCAGTAGTTTCTTCTGAACATTGGCTTCGGAAGATTTTACACTTAGCATTTTTCTTGAGTGTGTAAAACTTTCGAAGCTAGTTCTTCTTTGTTTCTTAGTGCATGTTGGAAGACTTGGTTGTTTTGGCATCTTTTGATTGATCCTTTGGTTGCATCAGCCTCTTAACCTCAGAGGTTCCTACAAACTCTCCCTAGGCTGATGCTACCAAAACAGAGAGGTCTTCAGATGGGGATAGTCCATATGAGAATCTTCAGAACTCCTTTATTCATCAGTAGATCAGGATTCTTCAGACTCATGAAGTACCTTCTCATGTCATAGAGATAATGTAGAGGGAGTTCAAGCATATCACTAGTGAAGTAGATATGTTGTTCTCCCTAATCTCTAGTGACATACCATCTATCTGGGTTTTCATTGAATGCCCAGGATAGAATTGGTCTTCCAACAGAGAGAGGCTCTACTATGATGGGAGTTGGTTGAGAGCCCTCTACATGCACCTCCTCAGTATGTTATGACTCATCCTGAGGTTGGGAGGAGGATGCCTTTCTTGTTTTCTTCTTTGAAGATCTTCTTCTGGCCATCCTCTTTCTTCTCCCAGATGATTTTGACTGAGTGGGTTGGTTTTCTCTACCAGGTTCTTTAGTGGATTCCCTCTCAGTTGGGATCTCCTCTCTCCCAGGTTCAGAAGGAGAGGGAGGACAACCCTGCTGTGGGTCAAAAGATGAAGTTGGCTGTTGTGTAGCTTTAGGTGCAGGTGGTGTTGTCTCTATAGGTTCCACCTTTACCTCAACTTCAGGTTGAGCTTGACTTGATGATGAATGAAGATCCACAAGCTCTCCCCTTTTAATCTTCTGCTTGATCATCTTTATGTGCTCATCCATTGTAGATAGAGACATAGGACCAAGCCTCCTTCCGGAGAACCCGTAAAGCTTCAAGAAGCTCATCATCTTCTGCCTAACTGTAGACTTTTTCAGACTTTTCTGGATGATGGCTCTTGATTTAGCAGTCTCTTCCCTTTGCCTCTTTCTAGCAGCTTGTTTTTCTCTTTTAGCTCTCTCTTCTAGCTGCTTGTTATATTCAAATAAAATGTAGTCATATGGCAAGGGAAGAAGTGCTGGTTCCTGATAGAGACCTGTGGCACTCAAGTAGTTGATCATCTTTAATCTTTCTTCTTCATCAACTACTTGAGGTTGTTCAGCAGCCACAGTCTCTTCCTCAGGACTTTCTTGAACTAGGAGAGAATAGGAATGTCCTTATAAAGCCTTTTCCTCCTTAATTCTTCTTTGTGTTTGAGGTTTAAGGCTGCATTCTCAGCTTCTTTTCTCTCCTTTGACAGCTCTGTGTCTGCCAGTTCATTTAACTCATCCAAGGGGAGAGAGATGAGTTCATCAACATTGTAGTTCCTGGTTCCTAGATAATTGAGTCTGGCTGCCCTTAGTTCATCTTCTTAAGTGTTTAGAATAGGGGCAGCCCTGATTGCAGCTTGCATAAATCCTGGGGAACCACTAGAACTCTCTCCCCTTAGCTTCCTCTTCCTCTCTCTTTTTTCTTCTTCAATCTCCTCAGCAGTGAGTTTTCTTTTGCCTTTTCTGCCACAGGCTGAGGAGAGCTTTGGCCTTCATTACTTGGTTCAGTAGATAAGCTCTGGCCAGAGAGAGGTTGTGATGCACCATCACCAGCTGGTGCCTCACTAAGGGTATGGGGTGCTGGAGGAGATGTTGTCTCAAGGTTCATAGTTTCAGCCTCTGGGCCTTCAGTCAAGGCTTTCCCTTTGAAGCTAATCTTAGGGTCCACCTCAACATCTAGTTGACCAAAGGCTTCCACTGCTAGCCTCTATCTATATAGTGCTGATCTCCTTTTGAATTCTTCCAGCACCCAATCTTGAATTTTACTGGCTAGTCAGGCAGCTTGTCTGTTATTGCTTGGGTTGACAAGTACCAGATCTACCAGATTTATACCCTCATAGAAACTCAGGTTTGAAATGTTTAAGATTTCTAGTTGACCCTGAGCTTTAGAGAGTACAAGAGCTTTCCTTTCACTGTCATACCCCCAACCCCACATTGCTCTTGGTATTCCCTCCTCAAACAGTTATTGTATTAACAAATGTAGATCACTGTCTGGAGGAGGTTGCTGAGTATGGACAACTGCAAGAAAGGATGGTGAGTCCTCTATGTCCACACTCTAAGAGGAACTCCAAGGTTCTGTGATTGTTAGGATTTTCTCCCCCTTTTTGGTAGCATCACCCTCTTGCATAGGTGAGCTGGGAGATTGATCAATGACATCCACAGGTTCTTGTGGACCTGGATGAGTTGATCTCATTGGTCTCTCAGCGAGCTTACCCTTGAGATTGGTGATCTCAAGTTGCTAGTCATTGACCCTTTTCTGCAAGATAGTCACCTGAGATTCTAGGTGAGCTATCTTTGACACAAAGTAGGTGCACATGTTTGAAAGTTTGTGCACCTTTTGTTGCAGACTCCCCTCATCTTCAGATGAAGAATCATAGGGGGTGAGAGGTTTGGACCTGAGTCTTCTCCCTTATCACCAGCATAGGTTTGTTGGCTGCTGGATTTCCCCTGCCTAATGACACCTTCAAGAGAAGTGTCAAGAGGCTGGGTTGCCATGGTAGAGGTCCTAGTGATGTTATCACTGACAACAGTGATAGCCTCTGCCATATGGATCTCCTGGACAATCTGAAGATCACCTCAGTTTGGGGCATCTGATGTGGGCTAGAGATGGGTGAGGCAAGAGCACGTTTCACTCCTTGAGTGTGGGAAGAGAGGAGAGACTCATGGTACTCACTGAAACCCAAATCTTCATCAGAGTAGAAGTCAAGGCTAGGAAGTGGTTGATTTAAATCAAGAGGCTGGGGATGGTAACTTTCCCCTGAAGGTTGATCACTAGAGTGTTGAGACTCAGAGTGATGGATTAAGGCTGTTTGAGAGGGTGTGAGCACATTACGCTGAGCATAAGGAACCTCAGCACTGATAGTTGCAAAGATGGGAGTGGTTTGCTCCTTAGGGGAAGTGGGAGCTCTAGTGTCCACTTCCTCCTATGTGGGTTGTGATATGGGGGCCTGCATATGCTTAATAGCAGGTGTAAGGGTTCGTTTGGATTTTCTTTGGTAAGTGAGGGTAATGGTAGGCCTTGATGGTGGTTGAGAGGTAGAGGGTGTTGGTTCATCACTAGCTGGTTCTGCTAGGACAAGGGCTGTTTCTACCCCTGAGAACCCAACAGTTGGCTTTTTTAATATTTTGAAAATGCCAGGCGTCATATGTGAAAGTTTAAGAACATTACCTGTTCCCCTCAACTGTGGTCCCATTTCACAGTTGAGAATGTGTTGAACATACCAGGGAAACATGTAATATTCTAGGGAGTCCAAATTTGCAAGTAAATTTGTGAAAACAAACTGAGAATACCTGAATTTGACCCCTTGAACCATCCCATGGACAATGAAAGAAATGTCTTCAGGAATCTGGTCCCATCCTCCATGTTTGTTAGACAAGCTGTGGATGACAACATAGAGGAGGTACTTCCACTGGTATAAGACCTTCCCCTTCCTGAAGGTCTTGATTATGAAGTCACCTTCATATCCCATCTGCTCAAAGGAATGGATGACAGCAGCTTTTGGGAAGAACATTTCACCTTCTTCATCATCCAGCTAAAGATGGGTGTTGATGATGGCTGGAGTGATGAACAGTGTCCTCCCCTATACTGTGGCAGATAGTGCCTTCTCCCCGTCCATGGCAACCTCTTGACAGGTCCGCCAGAACTCAAGCAATTGATCCTCATAGAGAGGAGGATCGATTGTAAGCGAGGTGTAGTAATGAGATAAAGAAAGAAACCTACAAACGTCTGAGAAGCTTGGATCCTTCTCAGGGTCTAACAGGACAACTTGGTTGTGTTGCCTATGCAGGTGCATGGAGAAATCTGGGTCGTTACGATGATCAGGGTTGGCCTTTTGGAAGCTTTATAGTGAAGGAAGGTAGAAGAAGATGAAATTTGGGGGTAAGTTAGGTTAAAGATCAATGAGAGAGGTGAAATGAAAAAGAACCGTTTGGAAAGATATACACTGGATTTGAGACAAAGTTAATTGAAAATATAAACTTTGAAATCCGGATGTGGGTCCTACTTTCAAAAAAGCGCCCAAAAAGTTAGTTTTCTTGGAAATCAATGAGAGAGGTGAAATGAAAGAGAACCGTTTGGAAAGATATACACTGGATAAACAAGAATTTCTTCCGAAGGTAAATCTGAGATAAACAAGTTGAAGGAATTTTTAGGACATAAATTTCTTCCGAAGACAATTTCACTTCTCAAAGTAAAATTTTATTATCATTCTAAAAAATATCAGTTTAAAATTTTATTTTCTTCCAAAGAGAACATGGCTTATGAGGTGAGCTAATAGACAACTTAGGACACACAATTTTTAGGAGAAAAATTTGATTAAGTTATTTCAGAAAATCTATTCAAAGTTAATCATCTCAATAGCTGATACAAGATATTTAAATCTCTGTTCATCAAAAGCCTTTGTGAACAGATCAGCATATTGTTCATTTATGTTAACTTTGATTAGTTTTATCAAGCCCTTTTCAAAGTTATCCCTAATCAAATGATACCTAATGTTGATGTGTTTGGTCCTTGAGTGCTGCACAGGATTCTCTATAATAGAGATAGCACTGTTGTTGTCTATGTGGATGGGAGTCTCCTTGAAGTTGAATCCATAGTCAAGCATCTGATTCTGAATCCAAAGCACTTGAGCACAGCAGCTTACAGCAGCAATGTATTCAGCTTTAGCAGTTGATGTAGACACACAGGATTGTTTCTTGCATTGCCAGGAGACTATCCTTCCACCAAGAAATTGACATCCCCCAGAGGTTGACTTTGCAGTCATATTGCAACCACCATAATCACTGTCTGTATATGCATACAAACTGAAGTCAGAATTCTTTGGATACCAAAGGCCTAAGTTTGGAGCACCTTTGAGATACCTAAGAATCCTTTTGATAGTGATAAGGTGTGACATCTTGGGGTTGGCTTGATATCTAGCACATATGCATGTAGCAAACATAATATCAGGCCTTCTAGCAGTAAGGTACATGAATGACCCAATCATGGCCCTGTACAGATGTTCATCAACAGACTCTCCCTCAAGATCAGGACCAAGGGAGTGATTTCTGGCTATGGGTGTCTTTGCAACCTTACAGTCAGTCATCTTGAATCTTTTGAGTATGTCCTAAACATACATTGACTGACTTATGAAGATGCCATCTTCAACTTGCTTCACTGGAATACCCAGAAAGAAATTGAGTTTCCCCATGGCACTCATTTCAAATCTGTTCTTCATCAGCATCTCAAAGTCTGTGCAAAGCTTTAGAATAGTTGAACCAAAGATGATGTCATCCACAAATATTTGAACTAGCAATGTGTCGTTTCCAGTTTCTTTGATGAAGAGAGTCCCATCAATAGTACCTCTTTTGTATCCATGCTGACAGAGGTATGTTGATAGTGTCTCATACCACTTTCTTGGAGCTTGATGTAGTCCATAAAGGGCTTTATCAAGCTTGCAGACATAATCAAGATGATCTGGGTCTGCAAAGCTAGGTGGCTGTTTAATATAAACTTCTTCATCAATCACCCCATAAAGAAAGGCACACTTCACATCAAGCTGGTAGACCTTGAAATCCCTGGATGCAGCATAAGCCAGGAATATCCTTACAGCTTCAAGTCTTGCTACAAGAGCAAAGACATCACTATAATAAATTCCTTCTTCTTGTGTGTATCCTTGGACAACCAGTCTAGCCTTATTTTTGATGATGATCCCTCTATCATCCTTCTTGTTCCTAAATACCCACTTGGTACCAATGACAGTCTTCCTTTGAGGAAGAGGGCATAAGTTCCAAACCTTCTGTATTTTGATTTGAAGCAATTCTTCTTGCATTGCTTCAATCCAACTTCCATCCTTTAGAGCCTCATCAACTTTCTTTGGCTCAATTTGGATAAGAAACAAGAATGTAGACAAATATGACTGTCATGAGTTCGTGCTCTTATTCTCACCCCTGAGTCAATATTTCTAATGATATTTGTGGTGGGATGTGACTTGTGGATCCTGAGTTGAGGGATCACAGCAAGTTGGTTGGACAGATCAAGATTAGAGAAATTTTGATCTGGCAAAGAAGAGTCCCCCACCACATCAGCACACTTATCTAGAGAAACTTGATCAAATGAGTGTGTGACATCATTGATGTTGTCTTCAATGGAATGGTTATCAGCATCAAGAAATTCTTGATCATTGTCACCACCATCCATTCCTCCTGTATTGGAGGTTCCTTCACCTGAATTCTAAGCCTTTGAACTGGACTTTGAGGGTAATTCAGTTGAATCTGCAGTATTTGTCACGCTTGTGCTGATTGGAGCCTCAATGATAGGGTTAGTCACCATTGGAGCTGAAGTAGTCTTCTTGTTTGGTCTTCTCAGCTCAAATCTTAGGTCAGGATCCTCTGTTGACCTGTTATTCATAGATCCTGAAACATTCTCACAAGATTTGTTAAAACAGTTGGTAACTAAATCAAGATCAAATAGCCAATTCGGACTAGAACCTTTCACACAGGGTGTGTGTTCATTGAAAGTCACATTGGCTGACTCCTCAATGATTCTAGTTCTGATGTTGTATACTCTATAAGCCTTGGCTTGAGAGGAGTATCCAACAAAGTGTCCATCATCTGATTTCTCAGCAAACTTAGCTATTTGATCATTGGTATTTAGGATGGTGCAAGGACATCCAAATGTTCTGAGAAAACCAATAAATGGTATCCTTTTGTGCCACAGTTCATAAGGAGTCTTACCATGTGACTTAACTACTAAAACTTTGTTCTGCACATAGCAGGCTGTGTTGACAGCCTCTGCCCAGAAGGTGATGGGCAGCTTAAAGTCAGACAACATAGTTCTTGCAGCTTCAATAAGTGTCATGTTTCTCCTTTCAGCAACACCATTTTGCTGAGGAGTCCTGGGAGCACTGTACTGTCTTGAAATACCCTTCTCATCACAAAATGTATCAAGGATTTGGTTTTTAAATTCGGTTCCCTGATCACATCTTATGATTTTGACCTTGTGATCAGATTGATTCTCAATTTTTCAGAATGAAATTCTTCAAGATTTCAGAGGTTTCATCCTTAGTTCTAAGGAAAAACACCCAAGTGAATCTTGTGAAATCATCTGTGATCACTAAATAGTATGAGGTCCTTCCTAGACTCATTACACTGGTGGGGCCAAATAGATCCATATGTAGCAAGTGTAGGGGAGTAGTGATAGAGTTCATTTCCTTTGGCTTGTGAGACACTTTGTGTTGCTTCCCTTTTAGGCATGCAACACAGTGGTCATCACTTATAAACTCTTTCTTTGGTATTCCAGTTACCAAATCATTCTTAATCAATTTATTCATGTTTTCAAAGTTTACATGGCACATTCTCTTATGCCAAAGAAAAGACTCATCACTATTTGCTTTAGATAGAAAGCAAGAAACCTCTCCAGATGGAGATGCTTCCTGCAAGTCCGTCTTGTACATGTTTCCTTTCCTGGGGGCTCTAAGAAAAATATGCTCAGGAGGAATGTCAACCCCAGGCTTGAGAACAACGCACTCATGCTCAGTAAAGAGCATATGATATTTTTGGTCACAAAATTGGGACACACTCAGAAGATTGTATCCAAGCTCTTTGACAAAGTCTACCTTCTCAATGCTGAGCTTACCATTTGTAACCTTGCCCCTGCCAGTAATGTACCCTCCTGCATCTCCCCCAAAAGCAACTGGTCCTCCATCAATCCTTTCAAAGTTTTGAAGCAAGGACTCATTACCAGTCATGTGCCTGTAGCAGCCACTATCAACAATCCAGATATTTTTGTTGGTCTTTAGCTGTCCCTGCATAAAAAGAGATGATTTAGTTACATTTGGAAACCGAAGCCTCATTGGTCTTGGGCTTATTAGAATGAGTTAAAGGCAATGAAACAGTAATAGATCCTATGCTCAGGTTTTGGGTATCATTTGCTGTTTCTGATGATGAAATTTTAGCCACATGGTCTTCCTTCATCTTCCACACCACCTTTGAAAGATTGGGCTTGACTTTCAATGCTTCAGAAGCTTTTGTAGCTTCGGAAGCTTTGGAGACCAATCCTTCGGAAGATCTTGCTTTCACTGTAGCAGGCCTCAGTACTTCGGAAGCATTCCTTTCTTTCAAGACCAATTTTCCTTCCGAAGGCAATGGTTCATTGGCCTTTTTCTTCTTTTTGGAGCTTCCGAAGGAAACAGATTTTCCTTCCAAAGCTGTTTATTTCTTCTTCCTCTCATAAGTTTTCTTCTTGATCATGTGGATAGTACCCTTTGGATTGTATTGACAATCCTTAGCCAGATGTGAGGTACTACCACACATAACCCAGTCTATATCTTTTCTTCTGAGAGCCTTTTTTTCCAAAAAAGACTGAGGTTGAACACTTTCCTTTTCCTCTTTCACCTTTTCAGATGACACAGCAGGCTTCTTAGGGTGAAGCTTACTTTTAGAACTAGATGGTTCAGGCTATGTAGCAGTGACGCACAGCTGATCAATCTTCTTGTTGTTGCTGGAGTGAGTTGAAGCTAAAGTAGAACCCTTGGTACTAGAATTCTTGGCAGGATCTTCAGCTTTTATCACCTTGAACCCTGCAGAGACAAATACTTGTTTCTGTTTGGGATCAAACCTTCTCCTCTTCATCCTCTTCATCACTGGGGTCTTTGGATGGAAGCTCATCTTGACCAGTTCCACACCTTGGAGATCTAACAGATAGTAGAGAGTGTGGAGGAGCTATCTCACTAGATCCCAGTCCCTGCTTGTTCTAATAACACACTTTTGCATGCAGAGATGAGGATATCATGTTCTTGAAGGTTTCCTCTTCAAGAACACATTTTTTTGCCCTGGCTTTGCTGATCACAAGCTCAGCCTGGCATTCAGTCAACTTGGTAATGAGATCCTTAATTTGAGTCTTCAAGAACACATTTTTCTGCCCTGGCTTTGAAAATTTTAACCCGTTTCACTTAAACTTTGGCTCTGATACCAACTTGTAAGGCCCCGATCCCAGGATGCTCACAGTTGGACAATCATCGCACATAAAACATATAATTTACATTTACAATTTCCAAAACATTGCAGCGGAATAATTTTTAAACCATTTCATTATAATTGCTTTTGCAAAATAATACATTGTAGTTAACTGTTACAAAATATCATAATTTGCATTACATCACAAAAACATTATAATTTAAACAATGGATGCCATCCAAAAATGCCAAGTAGCTGTCCCATGCCATCCTCAGCAACATTACCTGCCAACTGGAAACACATAAAAGTCAGCGTTGCTGAGTGAGTTCTAGTTTTATAAAATAAAATACTTTTCTTTCGTTTAAAACCATTCTTTCTTTACTTTCACATGTGATCATGCATCATACGTACACATAGATAATAATTTATTATTATCTTTCATCGTCATTCGTTGACTACCGTTCATTCATCATCATACGTCATCTTTATCATTCGTTATCTTTCTTACCGTACTATACGTACATTCATTAACTTCCGATGACATGTACTGTACCCCAAACATTGTGCACGAAGCTGACCCTTAGGCCTGGGGCAAGTACACTCATCATTATCATTCATCTTTCATTCCGGATCAGTGCCATGTGCTATACCCCGAACATTGCGCACGAAGCTGGTTACTGGGCCTGAGGTCTATCATAGACCTCGAACATTGTGCACGAAGCTAACTCCAGTACCTAGGGCAAGCGGCAAGGGTCCCAAACATATGGTCAATCACGAAGATTAGACCCGCACACAGTTGAGCTAACACCCTTTATTGGGGTAGCTAACCCCCACACAGTTGAGCTAACACCCCTTATTGGGTGTGTACCTCCATACATTGCTTGCAAGACTTTCATTACTTTCATTCATAAATGCATGCATTCATTCATACCTTACGTTCCTCTTTTCATCATCTTCCGCTTTACGTTACATAATACTTTCCATTTACTTTTCATAATCATACTACGTAAAACCACGGAAAATAAACATACATAACAAGGAACACAACATAAACATAACCAAACCATACATAGCATCAACACATCACATATGACATCATAAGTCAACTTACATTACCCCCGGAACATCCCAAGTCAAAGCCGACACTTTACATTTTCCCCAAAATTTCAGAAAATATTCTAAGGCATAGGCGCATGAGCACTATGCAGGCGCATGGCCTTTCAGGCGCATGGGAACACTTAGGCGCATGGGGAACTTTCAGGCGCATGGGCACTATTTGGGCGCATGACCCAACACTTAGTCATTCTAGGCATTTGTAGGCGCATTGGCACTATTCAGGCGCATGAATGCCTAGGCGCATGGGCAGTTTTTGGCGCATGGAACACTTAGTCAAATTCAACCGTTGGGCGCATGGGCCAAATCCAGGCGCATGGGCAACCAACACATACTTATAACATCATAATCAGTCCCAAATCATCAATTTGTCATGTTCTAACTTAGTTCTAGCATTAAAGCATCATAATATGAACATGGCATCATCAAAACATCATAAATCATCCAAATCATAACCCACCCACATTCACACATAAACATTCTTACGGGTACAAAACCCATTTTCATAAAAACACATATACATGCATTTCCAGCCCCAAAATTAGTTAAAACATGTAAAAAGGGGGTTCTAGAACTCACCTTTGACAACCTTCGAGTATGACTTCTTCAACCCGTTTGCAAATGAGTTCAAACACCTAAAACCCACCAAATCACACAACCCGAACACACAAACAAACACATAAGCATACAACCGAGGCATAGGCCGGCCAAGAACAACTTAAAGCCAAGAATTCTTACCTTGAATTCGGTTTCTTGTTCTTCCTTCTTCAAAGTCCAAAAATTCAGCTCTTCCCCTTTCTCTCTCTAGAAAATCCGGTGAAAAGAAGTGTGCAGGGGAGTGTGGGCGGCCATGCCCACTTTATGCACCAACTTTTTATACTTTTTGTCCTTTTGACACATTTAGCCCCTCAACTTGGGTTAAATTGTGTTTTCTTTCTTTTTTTTTGCATATTTATTCTTTCTTTCTCGTCTGTTAAAATTTTCCGGGTGTTACATCAATGTCCTCTAGTGGCACAATCATATCTTCATCGGCTAAGCACTTTCTTAGGTGAGATACATGGAATGTCGGATGAATTCCACTTAACTCATCGGGTAGCTCCAACCAGTAGGCCACCTCTCCTACTTGAGCAATGATTCGAAAAGGCCCTATATACCTCGGGCTCAGCTTACCCCACTTTCTAAACCGGATGATCCCCTTCCAAGGTGAAACCTTCAACATGACTCTATCACCCACCTTGAATTCAATCAGTCTACTCCTTTTGTCAGCATACGACTTTTGTCTAACCTGTGCCGCCTTCATAAAGACCTTGACCTTTTCTAACTTTTCAATCGTAGCCTCGATCACCTCGATGCTCCCTAACTCCTTCTACCCAATGTCACCCCAACATACGGGCATTCCCTAACTACTTCTACCTAATGTCATACGGGCATTCTATACTTCCTACCGTATAGCATCTCATATGGAGGCATACCAATGCTAGCATGATAACTGTTGTTGTATGAGAATTCGGCTAACAGTAAGTGTTCGTCCCAACTTCCTCCAAAATCGATGACGCATGCTCGGAGCATATCCTCAAGCATCTGAATGGTTCTTTCTGACTGACCATCTGTCTGAGGATGGTAAGCTGTACTGATATGCAACCTCGTCCCCATCGCATCATGGAACCTCTTCCAAAACTTAGATGTAAACCGAGTGTCACGGTCAGACACTATAGACACCAGTATACCATGACAAGCCACGATCTCCTAGATGAACAGATCTGCCAACCTCTCAAATGAATACGTCTCATGGATCGGCAGAAAGTGAGCATTCTTCATCAGACGGTCTACTATCACCCATATGGCATCGTATCCTCTTGTCGTATGCAGTAACTTCATAATGAAGTCCATGGTGATGTGCTCCCATTTCCACTCGGGTATATCCAAGGGTTGGATCTTCACGTATGGCTTCTGATGTTCTGCCTTCACTTGCAAGCAAGTAAGGCACCTGCTCACATACTCCGCTACATCACGCTTCATTCTGGGCCACCAGTAATCTTTCTTCATATCATGATACATCTTTGTAGCATCGGGATGAATTGAGTATCGTGTCTTATGAGCTTCATCCATGATTTGCCTCCGTAGGTCTCCATAACGAAGGATCCACATCCGCCCGAAGAGGGTTTTAACTCCGAGAGTATTCTCGCCCAACTCTGCGACTAGACCTTTCATCTTTTCAGAGTTAAGGCGATCTTCTTTCAACGCGTCATCTTGAAACTCCTTGACCTATTTCATCACATCATAGGTCATCACCAACTAGTAAGCCTTCACCCGAATTGGCTCAGGTCTCTATTTTCAGCTAAGGGCATCTGCCACTACATTGGCATTACCCGGATGGTAATGAATCTCACAATCATCATCTTTGATCAGCTCTAACCATCTCCTTTGCCTCATATTGAGATCCTTCTACTCGAAGAAGTACTTCAAACTTTTGTGATCAGTGAAGATGGTGCATTTTGTCCCGTACAAATAGTGCCTCCAAATCTTCAATGCAAAGACCATAGCTGCCAACTCCAGATCATGAGTAGGGTAATTAGTCTCATGGGTTTTCAACTGTCAGGATGCATAGGCTATTACCCTCCCTTGCTGAATCAGCACGAAACCCAATCCCGAATAAGAAGCATCCGAGTAGACCACTAAGTCTTCGCTCCCTTTGGGTAACATTAAGACAAGAGCTTGAGTCAATCTCGTCTTTAGCTCATCAAAAGCATTCTCCTGTTCTCGAACCCATACAAACTTCACATCCATGCAGGTCAACTTGGTCAATGGTGAAGGTATCTTGGAAAAGTCTTGGATGAATCTTCTGTAATAGCCCGCCAAACCCAAAAAACTGCAGATCTCTGATGGCATCTTTGGAGTCTTCCATTGCATCACCGCCTCCACTTTAACCTGAAATGCGGTCTTCGGGATATCATGTTCTTTAACCTTTAGCTGATGATAACCAGATCAGAGATCTATCCTTGAGAACCAACTGGCACCTTGGAGCTGATCAAACAAGTCATCAATCCTAGGTAGTGGATGCCGGTTCTTCACCGTCAACTTGTTCAACTCACGGTAGTCGATGCACATCCTCATGCTACTGTCCTTCTTCTTCACAAACAAGACCGAGGCACCCCAGGGAGAGATAATCGGTCGGATGAACCCCTTATCCAGCAACTCTTGCAACTGGACCATCAGTTCCTTCATCTCGGAGGGAGCTAGTTGATACGGGGCCTTAGCAACAGGTTGGGCATCCGGTATCAAATCAATCTGGAACTCATTCTCTCGGTCCGGTGGCACACCTGGTAGATCCTCTGGGAATACGTCTGGGAAGTCACACACGACCGGTACATCAGACAATCATGGTACTGACGCATCCATGTCTTTCACATAAGCCAGGTAGGCACTACATCCATGTCTCATGCACTTTTCTACCACCCCCATTGAAATTACCTGTGGAATCATACTGACCCTATCCCCATAAATCATCGCCAAACTCCTATCAGGTGCGGTCAATTGAATCATCTTCTTGCGACACACAATATTTGCCTCATAGGCTGCTAGCCAATCCATCCCTAGAACCAAAACAAATCCGCCTAGGGGCATCACGAATAATTTAGCATAGAACCTTTGGCCTTCTAACTCTATGTCACAATCCTTTATCAGATCAGAAATTCTGGTGGACTTACCAATGGCAGTTTCTACATCGAAAGGCTCATCAATACTTCTACTTCTAACAGACAATTTAGCACAAATGGCAACAGAAATAAAAATCTTACTAGCACCAGAATCAAAAAAGCATAGAGGCACAAATTTGGTTTACTAGGAAGGTACCTGACACAATATCGAGGTCCACCCTAGCCTCCTCCCGGGTCATAGTAAATGCTCTGGCTTTTGCCCTCTGCCCTTCCTTCTCCTTCTCGATCCCCTTTCTCACCCTGGAGTTCTCAGCCCTCGATTTCTTGCAATCCCTGCTCAGATGGCCCTCTTCACCACAGTTGTAGCACCTCATCACCCCATAATCACTTGCCATATGACCAGGCTTCCCACATTTGAAGCAGACGTTCAGCCCCCACTTACACTCTCCCATATGTTCCTTCCCGCACTTACAACACCTCTTCGTCCCTATACCCGCCGACACTACCCTCCGGTCATCCACCCTTGCCTTTTTGTTGTTTGGGGTGAAACCATCACGACCAAATTGTTTCCCATTCCAATTCCTGTCACCACCACCCTTCTTACTCACTTCTACTACTATCATCTCCTCCCTTTCATCATACAACCTCCCTGCCAGATCAGCCACCGACCTAAACGTACTCGGCCGGGTGGCAATCAGATGCCTAAGGATATCCGCCAGTAGACCCTGGATGGATCTCTTGATCTTTCATGACACAAGTGTCACTTGATCTGGCACCAGCCTTACCATCTCATTGAACTTTGTCATGTACTGTTGGTGTTTCATGGTTCCCGCCTCCAACTATAGAAACTCTCTTTCAATCTTATCGAGTTCCCTGTGAGGACAAAACTCCTCGATTACCAGCTTCTTAAGTTCATTTCACCTCATTCTCCCAATCGTCCTGCTACCTTCGGCCTGGACAATGTTGTCCCACCAGTATAAGGTCGAGTCCACAAATGAATGGGTAGCAAACTTCACCTTTTGATCCTCCCTGCATTCACTGATATCCAACACATCCTCCATTTCTCTCACCCATTGGTGAGCAGCAGTAGCGTTCCCATTCCCGTCGAAAGTCGGGGGCTTGCATCTTTGGAATGCCACATAGTTGCATCCCTTTGCAGTTTCCTACGCCGCCTCCTCATCATCATCATCACTGGATACAACCATCTCAGTATCCGGTTTCTCCCTTGCCCCTAAACCTCCTTCTTCGCCCCCTCGCCTAGCAGTTTTCCCCCTCTCCTCCTTCTCCTTCTTTCCATCCTCCCTCACAACACGAATAACCTCAGTCACTATAGATGGCAGAATCGTCTGCATGACCTGATGAACTTCCTCCACAACTGCCTCTTTCACTGAGGCCCTCAGGTTAGCACTCTCGTCACCGCCTTCATGGTGATGAAGCTCGGGCTCTTTAGGAGTCGTTTCAGCGGTTCTAGCCCTATTCCTCGTGGCATGTGTTCCAGCACCACATCCACCACGTACTCCACCTCGGGAAGCCTTCGAAGATCTACCACCAGCCATCTCTATGCACTAAAAGATTCAAACACCAACACGGTCATTCAAGATAATAGCTCAGATTATGTCAAGTATAGTAAGTCCTTAATTTCTATGGCCAGTTGTGATTAGCCACTTACTTTACTCTTCATCCCCCAAGCATTCCTTATCCAGACTACATCAGTATCCAAATCTACTAAGATAACATAATCCACATAGCACAGGCACATAACTCCATTTCCATTATCTTGCATAAAACGTTTACATAAAACCTTTACCTGCAGGTATGTTGCTACTAGGACTGGCATCCCTTCCTTTTCATCCTATTCTCAGTTTAAGTTTTAGGTTTTTGAAATATTTTACCCAATTCTCTTAAACTTTGGCTCTGTAACCAACTTGTAAGGCCCCGTTCTCGAGACGCTTACAGTTGGTCAATCATCGCATAAATAATATAAGACATCTCATTTTGCAGTGGAAATTTAACTTTTCATTAATGAATAAAACATGTCAAGTATCATTTCATTTTGTTTACAACCCAAAAAAAATCGTATTAATACATTAACATGTTCAGAATATGGATGCCAGGCTCGTATTGTCCCAGTAGCTTATGCATCCATGCCTGCACCTCCCCAGCAACAACAATCACCTGCCGACTGATATGCATGTAAAAAGTCAACGACGCTAAGTGAGTTCTAGCTTATATACTAAAATACTTTACTTTTTGTAAAAACATATCCTTTACTTTCGTTCGTGATCACACATCATACGTACATCTTGATAATAATCATTATTATCTTTCCTCATCGTTCGTAATCGTTCGTTTCGTACTTTATTATCTTTCACTTCTATCTAGATCCTGCCATGTACTATGCCCCATCATTGGTGCACAAAGCGTTTCTATCAGTCACAAAGATTGACCTTTAGGTGTACACTCGGCACACCGTCGAGGTGGCAACCCATAAAGAGTTGTGAACCCCCTTTTATATGCTTGCAAGGCTTTAATTCATTCATTACGTTCCACTTTTCATTATCTTTATCTTCCACTTTCATTACAATAATACTTTACGTACATAAGCACATATCACACCACGTTAAGTCATATTATAATACATAATATGGAACATTAACAACAGCCCTCAAACATACATAACATCAACAGTCATAAACCACCAAAACATTCCATAACTTAACACTACATTCTACTTCCCAAGATTCCAGAAAATCCTAAGTCTCCAGAGAAATGCGGATGAACAAAAGCCAATGCGGCTGAATGTTCAGCAAATGCGAACAAGCAAATGCGGATGAAAATCTCAGAAAAATATTCTAAGTGTCTAAAGATATGTGGGTGAAACAAATGAGGATGAACAAGTCCAAATGCGGATGAACAATACTAAATGCGGATGAACTAGGTCTTGTGTGAATGAACTTAACCAATGTGGTTGAAGTTCAGCAAATATGGATGAAGATCAGCAAATGCGGAAGAACACTTACAAATGTGGAAGAACAAAAGCAAATGCGGATGAACTCCAACAAATGCGGATGAACACATTACTTAGGCTATTCCAGCAGTTCCAAATCCTCATTATAACATATCCTTAGCACAGATCTAATATGCTAAATACTTAGAACAGAGCTTACAACTACACAACATTAAATAAGGCATTTAAAAACACATATCGCATACACATCAGATGCAAAAACGTAGAAAACTCATTCTTCGGTTGTAAAAATTCAGTTAATATGCATTTCAGCCCCAAACTAGTTAAAACAAGTAAAATAGGGGAATCTAGAACTCACCTCTAGCATCTTTCGAGTATGACTTCTTCAGACCGAGAGCAAATGGGAGTTCTAGCACCTAAACACATCGAAACAAGCAGCCAACACAAAAGAACACATAAAAATCAGTCCAGTAGCTTGAATCCAACTGAAACTGAACAGAAAACACAAGAAAACCTCACCTTCTAGGAGAGTTTTAGCTTTCTCACTCTAAAATTCTGTTGGAACTTCTTCTTCAGTTCTTACAGCCGAAAGCAGGTGTAAAATGGGGGTGTGGGCGGCCATCCCCTGCTTTTGAACCCATAATAGTTAAGTTTGCCACTTGCACAACTTTAACCCCTTGACTTGGGATATTTCATATTTCTTTCTTGTTCTTTTCCTTTTTAAATTTCCTGGTGTCATACTAACTGAGAATCATACTGGATGGAGTAGTTGAGAAAGCATCCACTTAAGTCAGGATATGCTCGAAAATTCAAATCAGTCTCATTTGAAAACTAGCTGAGATGTCTTATACTAGAGTACATTTCGTGTCTAATGTTCTGTCTTCACATCCAACAATGTGTCCTAAGATTCAATCTCGTAGATTGCAAACAAAAGCTTAAATGGCCAACATGACTCTAATAGGTGCAACAGTAATTAATGTAACTCTTCTAAAGAAGCATTGCAGCAATACCTTGAGACAAGTCACAATTGGAATATAGTGTGTGATGAATAAATGCCTACTTAAAATGCTTTCTCTACATCAGTTTCGCTACATCCCCTAAAGGTATATCACTAGGATGAGCTTACGGTTGTAGTCTAGGATTCACGAAGGGAAGCCTAATTCTTAATAACCAATGGCTTTGATACCAATCTTTCACACGCCTGCTAATAGCTCTGATACCAATCTTGTAAGAGTAGGACATTTGTGTTTGTAAGTTATACATAAGTAGAATTGAATGTAAACATGAGTTTCACAGCCAAAGCTAACAGCAACCCACGCAGAACATGTTGTATTATATTCACCCAAGCATCGCTCTCTAAATAAGTTTGGTTAAAAGCTAGCATACTAGCACACTATGGTAGGTGTGTTAATCCAATAATACTACAAATACCTCTCCAATATTGGCTTAAATTCAGAGTTAAAAAGTAAAGAAACACAAAGATGCTCATGCACATACAATTATTCAAGCTTATAGCACATACACCACAAAAGTCTAAAAATGTTAGGATGAAAGCCACAGCAAAAAACAAGGTCTTGATTGGAGATGGGGTTGAAACCCTAAATGAAAGTGAGAGAAATGATTGATTATTCTGATCATCGACGAGTGGAAGCCCCCTCTAAATACATGGCCGAGAATTAATACAACACATGACCAGCCCATCATGATCCCACAAAATTCACAATTTTCCTAAACTTTCTTTTCATCCCTAACGTTTCATTGAATTTGCTATTTCCATCCAAAAATATTTTTTTCCATTTGAATCACTATACTTTACCAAATGTTGACATTTCCAACACTCCATCAAAAATGATTTTTTTTTTCCATTTTAATCACTATACTTTACGAAATGTAGACATTCCCACCACTCCACTAACTCCATTAAATATGAGGGTATATTCGTCTTTTTCAATATCCTAATTATACAATTAAAAAAATTAAGCAATTAATATTCAATAAAACTAAAAACACATAAAGTAACTAGTGAGGCTAGACGCTTCAATTTAGAAGCTTCGACTAACCCAAATCCATGTTGTTCGATCGAGATCTGCTGTGAGATTTCAATTAATCTTCACGTTTTGTTCGAACATATACCATTGTTCAATTGAGGTTTGTTGTTGTCACATTTTGTTAAGTTGATGTATGCTTTTGTCACGTTCGAATAAAGGTGATAGCATACCTCAATCAAACAAAGTGTGACAACAGCAGAACTTAATCAAACAAAGCTTGACAACAGCAGACCTCAATTCCACAACAAAACTCAATGGAATAATGGTACCCATTCGAACAAAACGTGAAGATTAATTGAAATCCCACAGCAGGCCTCAATCGAACAACATGGATTAGGGTTAATCGAATCTTTTAAATCGAAATATCCATTCTTACTAGTCATTTCATGTTTTTTTAGTTTTAATTGATTAATTTGTTTTAATTAGGTAATTAGAGTGTTGGAAAATACTAATTACCCTCAAATTTAATGGATGTTTTAACAGTGTTAGTGGAGTGGATGGAAATAGCAACATTTGGTAAACTACAGTGATTGAAATGACAAAAAAAAATTTTGAATTAAAATGATAAATTCAACAAAACGTTAGGGACGAAAATAACATTTTACTCTTTCTTTTATTACATAATTTGTTTATCTTAACCTCACAAAACAAGGCAAAAATTAATGAGAATTAGATTGATTATGTATAAATTTAACACTACATAATATTATATTTAATACTTATTTTGTGATTTCATTAGTTATAATATCATTCTTTCTTTTAGCATTTCATATGCTTGCACGTCTCTTTACTTCTTCATTTGTTTTAAAAACACCATGAAAAAAACCATAATTAACATCTTTTTCACTTACAACTTCAGAGCATTCTTACCTATTATGACATCGTATATTTAAGATTATTTACTATAAGCATTCTAAATGTAAAACGTTATGTTACTGTTCATTTAAAACTTAGTTAGAGAAGTTTTGACTATACAATTAAGTTAACATTTATTTTCATTAAACTTAAAACTTTGATTCATTCATAAAATTTAAAACAATTTTTTCAGAGATAATTACCTTCAAAATGTCTTTTTTTTCTAATCACATATAGTTAAACAACCTCTTAATCCACTAAAAGCTTTAAAACATATGATATAATATTTAAGAAGATCTTAGATAAAAGCTACATAATTGTGTTTTAAAACTTATTTGTCTTCTCATAAGTAGTTATGTTACTTGTGCTTTTATTCTCTCATATGTTTACATATTTTTTACTTATTTATTTATTTTTATATTAAAACACTTTGAAAGAAACCATAATAAACATTTACTTCCTTTTCACTTAAAACGTCACAGCATTCATACATATAACGTCATAAATTTACTTCCTTTTCACTTAAAACATTACAAATTCATACATATGGTTACATCATAAATTTACTACATCTAAAATCCTTTTCACTTACAACATCACAAAGTTCATACATATGGTTACATCATAAATTTACCATATCTAAAACAGGTTAATAACCACAAATGTTTTCAAATTTAAACATTGTGTTTACTTTTATGTATACAAATATGTCTAGAAAACTTAGTGTTAAGGAAACGTTTGATTATATAATTAAGTTCAATTTAATTCGATAAACTTAATACTTTGATTCATTCATAAAACTCGAAAAGATTTTTTTTCAGCTGTATTTACCTTCAAAACTTATTTTGTTTTCTCATAAGGAGTAAAAGAAAATCTTAATCTAAGGATGCGAACGAACCGAAAGATTAGCAAATCGTTCATGAATCTTTCGGCGGAAAGTTCGCTTATATTCATTTGTTTAATAAATGAATGAACACAAACAGCAAATCACATTCGTTTACTCAAACGAACAAACATAAACCATGGCAGCATTCGTTCACTTATGTTCGTAAACGTTCAATACTCCGTTCATTTACGTTTCTTCGTTTATGGTTGTTTGTATTCATTTGTGTTTGTTCATTTACACGTTTTTATGTTTAATTCTTTTTATTTTATTCGATTAATTTATAAATATGAAACACTAGTTATACTATACCCCTTTGGCTATATTTATCATTTGACCATTTCAATTTTAGTGAACCTTTCAAGTCTCCAACTTAATCTCGCTCGACGTTCGCCACGACCACCAACTTCCACCAACTGCCTTCTTCGTGCCCTGCCTCTGCCATCTTCAGGCCTATTGATCTTTGTTTAAGCCCTTGTTTCACTCCTCCGTCTTTAATTAGTTCTCTAATTAATCGATTAGAGCTTTAAATCCAAAATTACATAAGCCATCTTGTTTTTTATTTACAATATACTATCAATAGAGCTTTCATTCTTTGTTGTATAGCTTGTATGGTTTGCTTATAGTATATAGTAGCGACTAGGGCTTCTCCTTTCAAACATCGACCGTTCGATCTTGTAAGAGTTAACTCAGAGGCTAATGCAAACCAAAGTTCTCTCAGCATGCATGCTGAAGTACAAAGGAAGTTACTTCGGAAGATTTGACAAAAGCACTAAGAAATTCTCTAAGTGTCAAATCTTCTGAAGCCAAACACCCATCTTTCGAAGCCAAAGATCAAGTCTTCCGAAGTTTCAAGACAAAGTCTTTCGAAGCCAAGAGACTAATTTCTTCCGAAGACAGAGAAGACATGCTTTCTCTAACATGCTTTAGACAAAAGTTGAACCACTTTTCACTGACATCTCTGAAGACTCACCAACTTATATAAGTTGGTGATATCTCAATACTTTTGTCAACTACAGATTAAGGTCTTAAAGTCTGTTACTTTCTATTTTTTAGTTTTATCTTTTTTGTAATAGATAAGGATGTGTGCTATGCATGTTATATTCACTAGTCAAAAAGAAATCTGACATTTGATTTTACATTGATCTTGTTGTCTAGATTGGTGTTCTAGCTGGCCTTCAAAGTTTGGCTGGCTGTAGGATGTAGCATAAAGTATCTCAAGTAACCAGTCCTTATGACTAAGCCTTGTAACAATTGTAAAACACTTAAGAGCAATATACATCATTCTTGAAAACCAAATACTTGTGTTCTGCTTAGTCTATTCAGATTGAGCAGGCCCCCATACACTCACCCATGCAAGAGGAAGTGGAAACAAGAAATCCCACTTCCCTTGAGGAGCAAACCACTCCCATTACTTCAGTGATCAGTGTTGAGGTTCCACATGCTTAGCCTGATGAGCTCATTACCCAAGCTGTAAGACTTCACTCTAAGTCTCAAAACTCAGGTGATCAACCTTCAGGGGATAGTTACCATCCCCAGCATTAAGATTTATACCAACTAATCCCTAACCTCTAATTCTATGATGATGAGGATATGGGATTCAGTGAATACCATGAGTCTCTCTTCTCCTCCCCTACTCAAGGAGAGATGAGTGCTCCAGAAATTCCCATATCTAGCCCACATTATCCACCCCTAACTGAAGTGGACTTCCCTGAACATGTTCAGGAGGTCCATATGGAAGAGGCTCTCACTTTAGAAAGTGATTACATCAATAAGACCTCAACCATGGCAACCCAGCCCTTTGACACTTCTCTTGAAGCTGTCATGAAGCAAGAGAAATCCAGAGCCCAAGAAAAAATATCTAGTGGTAAGGGAGATGACTTCGGTTATGTTCTCTCATCCCCCCGTGATTCTTTTGATGAAGATGAGGGGCGTCTACAACTAAGGGTGCAAAAACTGTCCAAAACATGCACCTACTTGGTTTCAAAGGTCAGTCACCTGGAATCTCAGGTGGCTACCTTGCACAGGCAGGTCCTTAATCAGCAACTTGAGATCACCGATCTCAAGGGCAAGTTAGTTAAGAGGCCTGCTAGGCATGTTCAATCAGGTCCATAAGAACCTGTGGATATGGATGACATAACCTCTAGCTCACCTATGCAAGTGGGTGATGCTACCAAAAAGGTGGAGAAAGTCTTAACTACAATCACAGAACCTGAGAACACTGCCCAATGTATAGACATGGAGGCCTCACCATCCTTACTTGCAGTTGTCCATACTCAACAACCTCCTCAGGCCCGTATAAATGTGGATGCATTGATTTAAAGCTTATTTGAGGAGGGAATACCAAGGGCTATGTCTACCCCATCCTACCCTGCTGATAACCCAATAATAGGATGGAGGTATGACAATGATAGAAGAGCCCTGGTACTCTCTAGATCTCAAGGGCAACAAGAAGTGTTCAATTTTCAGACCCTAAGATACTATGAGAGTTTTCATCTAGTTGATCTGCCACTTGCCAACTCAAGTCACAATAAGCAAGCTAAAAGGTTGGTTGAGAGGATCCAGCTGAGGGTGCTTGAAGAGTTCAAGAGAAGATCAAAGCTATATAGATAGAAGCTAGCAGGGAAAACTGTTAGTCAACTGGATATTGAGGCAGACCCTCAGATTAGCTTCAAAGGAGAAACCTCTGTTGAAGGCCTAGCAGTAGAACCTGTGAACCTTGAGACTGCAATTGCTTCAGCACCCAGTACCCTCGATGAGACACTAGCTGGTAAAGGTGTCTCACAACCTCTCCCTTGCCAGAGCTCAAGTGCACCAAGTAAAGAAGGTCAAAGCTCTTTCCACCCTAAGTCACACACGTTACTGATTGACAAAGGGAAGAGGATTCTCACCTTTGAGGAGATTGAGGAGGAGAAGTGGTAGAGGAAGAGGAAGGCAAGGGGAAAAAGAACTAGAGAGATCCCCAGTTTCATGCAAGCTTCAATCAGGACCGGACCTAGGTCAAACACTCAGGAGGATGAGTTAAGGGCGGGAAAATTGAACTATATGGGGTCTAGGAACTACAATATTGATGAAATAATCTCTCTTCCCTTGGATGAGTTGAATAAACTAGCTGACACTGAAGTGTTAAAAGAGAGGAGGGAGGATGAGGCTGCAGAATTGCTCCTCAAAATCAATAAAGAAAGAAAAGAAAAAGACAATATAAAGCCCCTATCGTCTCTCTAGTTCAAGAAAGTCTAGAAGTAGAGACTGTGGGAGTTGAACAAGAAACTAATGTAGGTAAGGAACAAGATAGATAACAGATGATAACCTACGTGAGTGCCACAGATCTCTATCAGATAGCAGACCTACTTCCCTTGTCATATGAGTATATTGAGTTTGAATACCTCAAGAAGCTAGAGCAAGAAGTGCTAAAAGAAAAGAAAGCTTCTAAGAGGAAGAGAGGGAAGAGGCTGCTACGTCAAGAGCCACCATCAGAGCCAATCAGAAGAAGTCTGCTGACAGAATGAAGACGGTGTGCTTCTTGAAGCTGTATAGGTTCTCCGAAAGGAGACTTGGTCCAATGTCTCTATCCACAATTGATAAGCACATTAGATTGATTAAGCAGAAGATTAAAAAGGGTGAGCTGGTATACTTGCATTCTCCACCAAGTCAGGTTGCACCTGAAGCTGAGGTCAAGGTTGAACCCCAAGAGATAACACAACCTGAATCTAATGTTGCATCTTAACCAGCTTCATCTTCTGACCCATAGCAGGGTCCTGAACCTTCTCCTTCTAAACATGTAAAGGAAAAGGATTCAACTGAGAAGGATAAAGAAGAAACATCTGGTACTCAAGACCAACCTTCTCAGTTGAAATATAGAAAGAGGAAGACGATGGACATCAGAAGAGACAAGAAGAAGAAGAAGAAGTCCAAGGAATCCATCCTACACCTTATGATGGGTCAGAACATCCTGAGGGTGAACAAGAAGAGGCTACTCAATCAACTCCACTTCAAGTAGAGCCTCTTGCTGCTAAGAGACCCATCTTGTCCTGGGCTTTCTCTACAAACCCAGATAGATGGTATGTCATAAGAGATCAAGGGGGTCAAGACGTATACTTCTAGAAAAATATGCTTGACCTTCCTCTACATGATCTCTTTTACATGAGGAGATACTTTGAGAGTCTGAGGAATCTGAAACTAACTATGGTCATGATTCTGATAAGGACTGTCAACAAATAAAGATCAAGACTCCAAGTCATCCTTGAGTTTTGGTAGCATCAGCCCAGGGAAGTTTGTAAGAGTTAACTTAAAGGCTGATGCAAACCAAAGTTCTCTCAGCATGCATACTGAAGTACAAAGAAAGTTACTTTGAAAGATTTGACAAAAGCACTAAGAAATTCTCTAAGTGTCAAATCTTCCTAAGCCAAAGACCATTTCTTCGAAGTCAAAGATGAAGTCTCCCAAAGCTTCAAGACAACGTCTTCCAAAGCCAAGAGACTGATTTCTTCTAAATACATAGAAGACATGCTTTCTCTTACATGCTTTTGACAAAAGCTGAACCACTTTTTGTTGCCATCTCTGAAGACTCACCAACTTATATAAGTTGATGATATCTCCATATTTTTGTCAACTATAGATTAAGGTTTTAGAGTCTACAACTTTCTACTTTCTACTTTTATCCTTTTTGTAATAGATAAGGATATACGGTATGTCATAGTCACTAGTCAAAAGACAATCTGACTTTTGATTTTACATTGATCTTGTTGTCTAGATTAGTGTTCCAGCTAGCCTTTAAAGTATGACCGGTTGTAGGATGTAGTATAAAGTATCTCAAGTAACCAGTCCTTAGGACTAAGCCTTGTAATAATTATAAAATACTTGAGAGCAATATACATCATTCTTGAAAATCAAATACTTGTGTTATGCTTGTGTTCTTACCTTTGTTCTTTATTTCATTTACCGATTCCCTATTTGATCTGTTAAGTGTTATTTTTCTCTCCAACCATTATAAAACTGTTGCATTACTCCTTTTACCGATCTTATAGATCTCCATTGCCTCCATCTATAGGTGGGCAAAAAAACTGCTCTAGGTATCCAAACCGGTCAAAGTTGCAAGTCAAAACCGGTTTGACCCAAACTGTTTCAAACCGGCCCAAACCCCCAGTTCAAAAACCAATTTGACATACCCAGCAATCAAACCGGTTTAGAAACTGGTCTCACGTTCAAACTGGTTTAGAAACCGGTTAGCTGGTATTTCATAGACTAATTCTCAAACCAGTTCTGAAACCGGTAATTTAAACGTATTTATAGTTGTTAATTTGACCGTTAGACCTATTTTTCAGCCCTTTTTTGTCTTTTTTTCACCCACTTGACCACCATTAACTAGTATAAAAATATGGTGGGTGTTTTGGTTAATTCTTACAATCAAAAATGCTCTCTACACTCTAAAATCTCAAAAACGATCACTACTTTCGTCACGTTTGAAAAAACTCTAAAGGTGGCTTCACATAGTGCTCAATATTCATTGGTTGCGATGCATGTTCTCAAAATATGATTGTTTAGGTTATCCCTAAAAAAAGGAAGCAAGAGGAGATTTGGTGCAACTATGATTTGTGTGAGATGTCGACCGGTCCGAACAAGGCGCGTTGCAAGTTATTTTTTAAACTTTTTTAAAAGAATGTGAATTCTACTTTGAAAAATGACATCGATTTGAAATATTGTAATGCATTGAAAGGGGTATGCCTTTGGGTTAAACTTCAATGCCAAATGAAGGCAATTTATGGGCTTACAATGTTGATGTGGATGGAGAGCAAATGGCTCATTTTGTGAGCCAAGAAAGCTTACCATTCAAGCACTTTGAAAACAAACATTTGACTCAGCTAATTTAACTTAACTAATGATATTTGATCGACTTCACATGGTTCATCGGACTCATAAATTTTTGTCACCAGCCAATGGATAGAACTTGATTCATAGCAAATGATGAAACATACGATTGCGTTTGAATTGTTTGATTATCCTCACACCGGTAAAAATATATTTTATCTTATTGAAAAAGTTATTAAAACATATAAATGAAAAAACAAATTTTTGTCAATATCTTTTGATAATGTGTCAAATAATACGCTTACAATAGAACACCTAAAATTAAATTATAAACCAATATGTGACGGTGTTTTTTTTCATAGTTGATGTTTTGCATGCATCATAAACTTATCCGTTCAAGACGATTTAAAAATGATTGAACCAACAAAAGGTGTTTTTAAAGAATTCTACGTGAAATTTTAGCAATAACCAAAGATATATTAAGTATCTCAAGTTTTGTAAAGACCCAAATTCTAAGTGTTTAGGTCTGAATTGGGACATACCTACAAAATGGAATTCGACTTATAACATGTTTGAAAAGGCTATTGAGCAAAAGAAAGTTTAATAGCCTTTTATAATACTTTGATGGAATTTTCATCCTAAAAATTAGAACATTGGGTGGTTCAACAACGTCAATAGGTTCAACAATCAAAATCATGCGTAGGATAGGGTTTATGGGAATTTTTGAAACAAGCCCAAAAGAAAAAATTATAAGGTTTCTCTAGAGTTGCGACATCATCCCCTTGTTGAAGGGAAATTCGTTTCAAAATTTTAAGGAAAGATATCTTATGGATACCTTAAGAAGCGCATGCTGATCTTTGAATAGTTGTGGTTACTTCTTTTTCATCTGATCTTCACGTTCCGAGGTATACTCTAGTCCACGCTTTGAATTCCATCTAACGTGCACAATAGGAATCTTGCTGCGCTTTAAGGTCTTGGCTTCTCGATCCATAATCTTGATTGATTCCTCAATAAAACGAAGTTGTTCATCAATCTCCAGTTCCTCTAATGGAACGATAAGTAATTCATCGGCTAGACACTTCTTCAGGTTTGAAACATCGAACACGTTATGAACACCATTGAGTTCCTCAGGTAAGTCTAGCTGATAAGCTACTAGACCGATTCTTTTGACAATCTCAAATGGTCCAACGTATCTAGCGCTTAGTTTACCACACTTCCCAAAGCATATCACGCCTTTCCAAGGAGAAGCTTTCAACAAAATCTTGTCACCGACTTGGAATTCCAAAGGCTTTCTCCTTTGATCGGCATAGATTTTCTGACGATCCCGTGCTGCAACCATACGGTTACAAATCTGGACAATTTTCTCAGTGGTTTCATGAACTAGCTTAGTACTGGTTAGCTGACTATCACCAACCTCTGTCCAACAGAGAGGTGATCTACACTTTCTACCATAAAGTGCTTCAAATGATGCAGCCTTAATGCATGTGTGGTAACTGTTGTTATAGGAGAATTCAACCAAAGGCAGATGAGTTTCCCAACTATTCCTAAAGTCTATAACGCACGTCCTGAGCATATCTTCTAAGGTTTGAATCGTGCGTTCTGTCTGAACATCTGTCTGTGGATGATACGCCATACTCATATCCAAATGAGTACCTAGAGATTTCTGCAGTGACTGCCAAAAGTGCAAAGTGAATCGCGCATCACGATCAAAGATGATCGAAAGTGGCACGCCATGTTAAAAAATATATTTCCTTCAAGTAAATCTGTGCCAATTTATCTATCTTGTAGTTCTCACGAATTGCTAGCAAATGTGCTGATTTGGTCAAACTATCCATGATCACCCAGATAGTATCGTTTCCAGTTTGAGAATAAGGTAGCTTAGTAACGAAATCCATAGATATGTTTTCCTATTTCCACATTAGAATCTCCGGTTGTTGAAGCAAACTTGACGGTTTCTGATATTCCACCTTGACTTAGAACAGGTCAAACACTTTGACACGTAGGTGGCAATTTCAACTGTCATGTTAGGCCACCAGTAAGTAATCTTCAGATCTTGGTACATCTTGTCTGATCCAGGATGTATCGAATAACATGATTTATGTGCTTCATCCATTACCAATTCCCTAAGATTCTCAAACAATAGAATCCAAACCCGACCTTCATAGTAGCAAAGCCCATCTAATTTCTCCTGAAATAATTTCTTAGCTCCTCTAAGAGATTCTGACTTGATGTTCAGTTCTTGTAATGCCTAAACCTGGGCATTCTTAATCTGTAACGATAGACCTGAATGAATTGTCAACTTCAATGCACGGACATGACGAGGTTTCAGTGTTTCCTTTCGACTAAGGGCATCAGCTACCACATTAGCCTTGCCTGGATGATACTTGATGGCACAGTCATAATCATTCAGTAGTTCCAACCATCGTCAATGTCTCATGTTCAACTCCTTCTGTTCGTAGATGTGCTGAAGGCTCTTGTGATCAGTGAAGACCGTGCACTTGGTTCCATAACAATAATGCCTCCAGATCTTAAGTGCAAATACTACAGCTCCCAACTCCAAATCATGAGTTTTATAATTCTTCTCATGCACCTTAAGTTGTCTTTATACATAAGCTATCAGTTTCTTGCGTTGCATCAATACATAACCCAAACCTTGGATTGATGTATCACAACACACCACGAAGTCTTTCGTTTCCTTTGGCAATTCTAAGATCGGTGCACTACATAGCTTGTCTTTAAGCGCTTGGATAGCCGTTGCTACTGCCCCACTTGTAAATAGTTCCTTTGTGAGTAGGGGCAGTCAAAGGCTGTGCAATTTTCAAGAATCCTTCTATGAAACGCTAGTAATAACTCGCTAATCCAAGAAATTGGCGCACCTCAGTAGGCGTCGTCGGTGCAGGTCAATTCTTGATTGCCTCAATCTTAGACGGGTCAACGTGAATCCTATTCTCATTAACTACATGCCCTAAGATTATACTTCCCTCAATCATAAGTCAAATTTAGAAAACTTGGCATATAGCTGTCTGTCCTCAGAAGCTCTAAAATAAGTCTTAAGTGTTCCTCATGTTCTTCTCTATTCTTTGAATAAATCAGTATGCCATCAATAAAGACAATGACAAACTTATCTAAGTAGGGTTTATAGACCCAGTTTATGAGGTCCATAAAGACTGCAGGAGCACTTGTCAATCCAAATGGCATGAACGTGATTTCAAAATGCCTCTACCGAGTTCTGAAAGCGGTCTTGGATATGACCTCTTCTCGAACCCTGAGCTGATGATATCCATATTTGAAATCAATCTTTGAGTAATAACTCGATCCCTGGAGTTGGTCAAATAGGTCATCAATACGCGGGAAAGGGTAACGATTCTTTACGGTGACCTTGTTAAGTTCCTGATAGTCAATTCACATATGGAAGATTCCGTCTTTCTTTTTCACGAATAACACAGGTGCTCCCCAGGATGAAGAACTAGGGCGTATAAACCCTTTGTCTAAAGTTCCTGCAACTTTTCGACAATTGTAATTCGTTTGGTCCCAAGCGATATGGCACCCGAGTGATTGGGGCAGCTCCTAGTGTCAGCTTGATCTGGAACTATACTTCCCTGTGTGGAGAAAGACCAGGAAAGTCCTCTGGAAACATTTTAGGAAAATATATAGCGACAGGAATATCGTCAATCCACTTCTCCTCTGTGGTCTTTTCAGTAACTAAGGCCAAATCACCGTATGTCCCTTCCGCAAGCATTTTTGGGCTTTCATGTAAGAGATGATGCTGAGCACAACACCACATTTGTCACCTTCAACTATGAGTATCTCTCCCCTAGGAATAGGAAGTCTAATGAGTTTCTCCCGACAAATAATTTCAACTTGGTTCTTGGACAACCAATCCATACTGAAAACAACATCAAAGCTACCAAGAGTGATAGACAGAAGATTGATATCGAACTCATACCTAGATAATCCTATCTTACAACCATAGAATATGTAAGAAGCTATTATAATCTTACCATCAGCCATTTCTATTGTGTAGTTCGAGTCTAAAGTTATGGATGTAAAATCTAGCAACTTACTGAACTTATAAGAAATAAAGCTCTTATCGATGCTAGAATCAAATAACACAGAAGCAAAACAAATATTTATAGGAAATTTACCAGTTAAAGTAGAAGGTTCATGACGAGCCTCACCTGATCCAAGGACGAATGCTCTACCCTTAGCGCCACCATTCCCATTGCCCCTGTTATCCATTCTGTTCTCAGCACCATTTCCACCTTGGTTTCCACCATTGTTGTTCTTTCTCAATTTCGGGCAATTTCTCTTCAAATGCCCGGTTTGATCACATTCATAACAGCTTTTGTTCATCCTGATATGGTGGCGGCTTGGCTGTTATATTTACTCGGCAGTTTTTGGCAGCATGGCCAAATTTACCACACCTCTTATAGTTGTTCTTATTACACTACCCGTTGTGGTGGTACTTACATTTATTGCACTTGGGCAACGTTTCGCTATAACCACCTCTATGCTGAGATGATGAAGATGACTGCTTGAAGGGGCAAGAGTTGTCAAACTTCTTAGGTTGTTATGGCTGTTGCTGGGATGCAACTTGTTTATTGTTGGGACCAGATTCCCACTTACGATTATTACTCCCATCAGTGGTAGATGACGCAGAGCCGCACGGGGATAACTTACCTTACGTGACAGCTTGATTAGTTAATATATAGGCCAACCTATTCACCTCTTGTATCGTGTTTGGTCGAGCAGCAGTGACCATACTCTGAATTTCCAAAGCTAACCTGTTAAGATACCTTTCAATCCTCAGTGAAGGAGGGTTGATCATATTAGGGCACAGCGTGGTGAGCTCATGAGAGTGAGTGGTATATGGCTTGATCTCAGAGCCCATCATCTTTAGGTTCCAGAATTCCATATCTAATTTCTACACCTTGTCATGGGAGCAGTACTCCTCCTTCATCAAGTTCTTAAAATCCTCCTAAGTGGTTTGGTTAGCGATCTCCACCCCCAACATTTGAACTTGGGTGTTCCACTAACTCAACACGGCTCCATCCAGTGTGCCCGTAGCATACTTAACCCGATTCGCCACCGGGCAGTTACATATCTCAAAAATGGACTCTAGCTTCTCAAACCATCGTATGAGTCCAATAGCTCCTTCAACCCCAGTAAATGGGTTGGGTTTGCAGTCCCCATGAAGGACTTGTAAGTACAAACCCCTTGACCTGCAACAGATTTAGATCAGGAATTCGGAATTTTTTAACAAGGGTTGTAATTTAACAGGATTGACAGAACGTTAACTTTAGGAATGAATTGGTATTACTTACCGACCGGAGCAGGCTATGGGTTTGGGTTGTGGTTGGACAACGCATCAGCCACATACTGATTTATAAGCGCAGCCAGCTCTGCCGGTGTCATGTTAATGGTGCCACGACCACGACCACGTCCGCGTCCACGTCTAGACATTCATAACAATCACAACATACAAAAACAAGTAAATATACAGCATATCAACTTTATTTGAGTATAAGAAATTAAAAGAATTTAGCACAATCACAACTTAATGTTCAAATAATAATCTCTGATAAAATAAATTGTAAATACGTCTACAATCAATTAAACCAAATATCACAATCCAAATATGTCAATCGGATGGGAAACAACCCTTCCCATCAAGGTGCAAAATAAACAAAGTAAGATAAACGGTTGAAATGAATGAAATATAAATCAATGAGAGTCTATGGATCCGGTGTTGTTCTCAGTCTCGTCATCAGGCTGCTCGTCGGGTTCTTCCTCTGGTTCCTCTTCAGGTTCCTTTTCTGGTTCTTCTTCCAGATCCTCTTCTGGTTCCGGCACTGTATTCAGTGCATTGATGTGGCCCTCCATGTTATCAATTCGCTGATGGTTTGTTGTAATGTCCTCTTCATCACTAGCCACATGTTCAGTCAAAGTTGTAACATGATCTACTAGCATGTTATGATGATTAATAAGGCTATAGAGTTGTTACTTCAGCTCTTTATTTTCTTTTATTGCTTCCCTTTCCTCAGTGCCACATTGTTATCCATAAGTTCCCCAATGTGCTTACACTCAACGTGCAAAGTGGCTGTCAGGGCAGCTATGGCCTGCTCAAGTGGGAAAGTGAGAGAAGGCAGAATGGGCTCGTCAAGAAATCTAAAAGGAGCGAACCTAGTCCAGGGTTGACATTTAGGAGGAAAAGGAACGTGCTTCTCTTGAATCAATCCAGTCACATAGCGAGGATAGTATGCCTATTCATGGATCGGGGGACGAAGAGGTAGGAGCATTGCATCGTTTTTATCACATTTCTGATTGCTTTCTTAAACAATTTAAACATTAGTTTTTGCAAGTTTATATTAATTTGGGTTGCGAGTGTTTTGCGCTAGTTAAGTTATAATTGATTAACTGATTATGCTTCCACAAATGTTTTCTTGAATTCATTATTAATTATGTTTTTATGGTTCTCTAATAATATTGAATAATTATTTTTTGTAATTATTGTGTTGTTTGGTGTAACTATCGGTTGAGATCCTAGTATGTCACGTGCCTAACGGTACAACCCCATGTGTGAAAATTGAGGGTGTGACAGATTGGTATCAGAGCCAATGGTTATAGCGAAGTAAAAAAAATTTGCATTTCATTTGCATTGCCTTTAGACTATAGCCTGATGCCGTAGTTACACGCATATAGACACATTTAGTTTTGCTCGCTGAATTTGTCTGCTTTTGCTCATTCTTATGAGCGGTTGATTACAGGAATGGCTTCTTCTTCTTCTTCTTCTTCTGCACCCTCTTCTTCTCTGGGAAAAAAGCATGTTTGCCTTGTTTCCCTGCCTTCAACTTCTGATCCGGATGAGTGGCCTACGTGTCTTTCTAATGGGGGAACATCACTGGTTTGCCTTGTGACCGTGTCGTGAACGTAAAACCATACGATCAAATTATTAGTATTTTGTTTTAACTAGTCATTAAATGTATATTCAGGTTATTTGGAAACCTAATAGCTTTTGTTTACTTTTATCTGTTTCTGTGCATTCAATGTGAGTTTACGGTCCCATTTTACATATACTCTTTTTGAGGAAAAGAAACATGTTCCTTTTAATGTTCATTCATTATATTAGTATTACTGTAATTATCGCATGCTTACTAGTATTGTACCAATTTAATTCCTCACGTTCGAACTGTTAATGTATGTTCTTTAGCGAGGTAATTATGAGTAGATCTACTGGGTTTGACAAACCCCACCCGGGCTAGTCTAGCATGACTGCACGTCAAACCGGTGTTTAATTGACCTAATTTCTATTGTTGTGGTCTGGTAACCACAGCCAGGGCAAACTTACATTTGTCAGCTTCGGTTGTGAATTTCATGCACTATGTAACTTGTTACGTAGACTAGCTATCTACTGATATTACTTTGTTTACTGGATCTGTTTTCAATTATGTTATTGTTTATCAAAACCTGTGAATTCACCAACTCTGTGTTAACACTTTAGCATGTTTCTTTTAGATTCATAAAGTGCACACGAGTAGGAGCATTGCATCATTTTTATCATATTTCTGATTGCTTTCTAAAACAGTTTAAATGTTAGTTTTTGCAAGTTTATATTAATTTGGGTTGCGCTTGTTTTACGCTAGTTGAATTATAAATGATTAACTGATTATGCTTTCACAAATATTTTCTTGAATTCATTATTTATTATGTTTTTGGGTTTCTCTAATAATATTGAATAATTATGTTTTTTAATTATTGTGTTTTTTGGTGTAACTATCGGTTGGGATCTTGGTATGTCACGCGTCTAACGATACAACCCCGTTTGTGGAAATTGAGGGTGTGACCGATGAGTCGTGGAAGCCTTCGTCTTACCAACCATCGGGTTGGGCTACTATTAAAAAATAAGCAAGATGCTTCATGTTTGTAAAATCACAACTACTTGTCTATCCGAAGTTAATTATCCAACAAGTCCACTAGTACTTCACCAAATATACTTAATAACTTCAATATTAAATGAGATGTCATTTAGAGGTAGACTTTATTCCGATATAATACCACCAATGAAAGAGAAACTTATAGAATAATATAAAGAAATGTCTCAGATTATTACTTATGGGGCAACCTTTAACCATTGTTTAAATATGCCGGGGTTGAAACTTTACTTGATAAAATTAGTCTTGATTTGGGTTTTATGAAGAAGACCCATTTTATGGTGAGACTTAAAAAGCTAATTTTAACAAACATTTATCAAACATGTTTGATGTTTATTTAGAAAAATATGGTGAAAATTAAGCATTCACGAGACAATGGACATGCGACACATGCCAAAAGTTCAAGTTTCCAATGTTTGTTTTGTATAATACATTAAGGGATAAGTATAATAAAAATCAATGGGTAACACTCCGAGTAGCGAACTCGGGAGGTATGGTGGGACGAACTTTTTATCGAACATTACTCTATAAGATTTATAAAAAATTAACTTGTTGGCTTGGTGGAAAGGTAAGAAAGATCAATTTTTCATCCATTCCTCCATGGCCTGAGATTTACTAATCATCCAAGCTACCACGATAGTTTAAAAATATGTTTTTTCTATTAGTAGTAGGATTACATCAATACGAAGAACTCGACTCACTTCTCAAGCAGTTGAAATGTCCATTTGCTTGAAGTATTATTTGGATGCCGCGGAAAGAATACAAAACAAACGCTCACTTTAAGAAGAATTGGAATATGAAACCGAATTATACGAGCACGAGATAGATGGTTGATTGACACCCGGAATGACCGATGATGAAGTGACATACGATGATTACCTTCTAAATAGCTTGGGTTAGGGGGCGAAGAATAAAAACATCAAAATCCTCATTCCGCAATGAATAGAAGACTCACGACTCAACAATGAAAAAAAACTGTAAAAATAAATAATAGAAGTTTTAGTTGTTTGTATTGTCTGTATGTTTTTAATTTTATGTATTTTATTTTGACGTTTAATTTAAGTATTGAATAAACCCTAAACCCTAAAACAAAACCAGTTTGGGCCCCAACCGGTTTAGGAACCGATCCAAATTGGTTTGGATAGGTTCGGAAGTTTACTCATCAAAACTGGTTTGTAAACCGGACCAGTTTGGACAAAACTAGTTTGTTTCACCACTACTAGTAACCGATTAAGTTTCCAACCCGAACCAATTGGAAGAAAAAAATATATTATGAATGTGTGTGTGTGTTCATTTGTGTTTTTCTATGTTTGTTACATAAAGTTAATGAAAACATACACAAACATGCTCACTTCCTTAATCAACGAACACAAACAAAAAATCTTGTTTGCTAGTGTTTGTAAACAGTTTATGAACAGATTTATTTTCATAATAAACAAACATGAGCAAGCCCTTGTTCGTATTTGTTTAGTTTGTTTGTAGCCCTATCTTAATCCATTGAAACCTTTGAAACATATCATACAAAAGTTAAGAACGTCCTTAAATGAAAGGAATTAATTACAAGGATGATCCTTCTAGTAATGTCATATCTCACTTTCGCTACCCAAGTCTTGGTAATTACTTTATTTGTCCAAAACTGTATATGGGGTAACACAAAAAGTCTATAACATGAATGGACATTATCTTTTTTCTTTAAATGCTTGTAAAATGACCGAGAGTGAAATGTAACATGTATCATCTATGTAATTAAATTAAATAAAAGCTATATAAATTCTCTTTTAAACTTATTTATCTTTTCTTATAAGTTGTTATGTTATTTGTTTTTATTCTCTCATATACTAGCTCGTGTCTTTACTTATTCATTTATTTCCTTGAAACACTATAAAAAATAAAAATATCTAACATTTACTTGTTTTCCTCTTTATAACATCACAACGTTCTTACCTATAAATTGAAGGTCAACAATTTGATCCTTTGCTTTTTTTTCTCTCTTTTGTTTTCTTTTTTTTTTTTCCTTTTTTTAAATTTTCACATGTAATCTTAACCCGATTAGTATGCAACTTCGTATGTTCTTTTACGTCTTTAACACGTTAATGTCACCTTGGCAACGTGCAGATGTCATCACTTAATTGTGTATGGTCAACGAAGTACGCAGCATCGTGCGAGCTTTGTCGATGGCTTTTGCCACCGGCGTTTCTCCCCCTCCGACTTTCAATCTTTGTATTTTTACCCCCTAATACTTTTTAAGAACTATATAAAATATTACTTTAACCATCTCAAGTTTCTGAACTTCTGAGTTTATTCTTGTACAATTTTTCTTAAAAAAATAAGTTCTTATGTTTATATTTTTGTGCGCGTGTCGGTATAAATTCAAGTCCGTTTATGTTTGGACGTAATTGAAAACTACTCGGGTCAAATATAAAATGTTTTCGTGCTTATTTTAATATACGCTTTAACATGGTCTACGTTTCGACTTGCGTCTATGTTTTGATGTAAATTTTGTTTTGGTCTATGTTTTGACGTAAGTTTGTTTAAAAAAACGTTGTGTCAAACATAATATGTTTTCATATACTCTACGTTCAACGTAAAGTTAGTTTGAAAACGAATCTGAGTGATTATAGTCTATACATTATTACGTTACATATGATGCCGCCACAACACTCGGCGGGTAAAATAACTTGTTTATATTTATTATAAAAATTTCGGTATACAATCTTAAAAACTACAACTTTATCCGACGAGTGAACTTTTAAAACGGAATTACTTTTTAACGAACTTGATAAATTTTGCAAACATTAATAACATATGCTGAAGTTAATTTAACTACTAAAACTAAATAATTAGTGGGTATATTTTTCTAAAATGTAAAAAAGAAAAATAAATGAAAAGCAGATCTCTGAAAACAAGGTCTTTTATCTAAAAAAACCCTTCTCTAATGGTGGTTTAAAGATTAATGCCAACTACCACAAATTTTTTTTGAAAGAAAGTTACCAACCATTGGCTTGTAGGACGGTACTACTAGATTGGGCTTACAATATTGATCATAAAAACATAAAATAAGCATTAAATAGCCAAAAGCATTAGTTAGTCGGTAGTATGTGAATCACAACGAGTATGGAAAAAACCGGGTTTGGGCCGTACCCGGGCCCGGGTACAAACCGGGTTTGGGCCCAACCGGGTTTTTTGTACCCGGGTATTGGTGAATCCGGGTACGAACCCGGGTCGGGTTCAGCTAGATACAAACCCTACCCGGTATACCCGGGTAGGGTCGGGTCGGGTTCGGTTCGGGTATGAAACCCGGGTTCAACCGGGTTTTTTCCTTTTTTTTTTCTTTTTTTCTTTTTTTGTGTGTGTGTCGAACACCGGGTCGTATGTTTTTTTTTTCTTATATTTTCTTTCCTTTTTTTTCTTTTTATTTTTCTTTTCCTAACCGGGTTCACTTGAATGACAAAAATTTAAACAACTTAATATATAAATATATACAAATCTTGAACAGAAAAGGTTACACTTATAATATACAAATATTAAATACTTTTTATATAAAACATTTGAATGACAAAAAAATTTAAAAAGAACATGAAAGACATATAATATTAAAACAACTTAAAAATAACAATATCGTCTAATTTTATCTACTACGAGATGCTTGATCAAATGCTAATTCTTCATCGGATATGCCAGAAGATACTCCGTCTTCTACCTCTTCATCATGTACTTTAGCTTCGAGTGTAATCTCGTCTTCGAGGCTTGTTTGGTCTTGTATACGATCCGTTGCGTCTAAGTGATCCTTTAAACAAATGCACATCTCCACTGCTTCCGGAGTTAGTCTTGTTCTTCGTAATGATATTACACTGCCACTAAGAGAAAAAACAGATTCCGAAACTACGTAGAAGCTTGGACGCTTAGTAAATCACGGGCCATAGCAGAAAGAATCGGAAATTGAGATTCTTTTCCTTTCCACCAAGCCAAAATATCGAATGCACGATAATCTTCGGTAGTCATAGTGGAAATAAAATCCGTTCCACTATATCTACCGAGCTCACTTGTTGGGGTGTTACCCCTTTGACGTTTAGCCGTCACATCCCGAACAACATTCAACATAGTCAAAACAGGGTCTTTAACCGAGGTACTAGCACTTGAGGTTGATCCGCTTGGCATGGTTATGTTTACGTTAGGCCCATGTCTATTTAAATAAAAATTATAAATTGTTTTCAAACTATGATTAAAATTTTCTTTTGCCTCGTTTGAAAAATCAGGGTTTTCGTCATGCATATCCAAATTGTCATTTATCTCATCTATCAAACATTCAACCCCCGCAACATTTAGAAACGGATTTAAAGCGGCGGCACACGTAAAAACGGGTGGTAAGTCCTTAAAATATTTTTTAAACTTTTCTTTCATTGGTTCTATCATTTGATTAAACATATTATTTTTATTTTGAACATTTTTAAAATTCAATGACATAAAATATAGTTCTTGAAGCACCGAATAACTAGTGGAATAATAAACTCCCGATAATTTTGTTGTTGAGTTTTTAAAAACCTCAAGAAACTCGGATAGACGTTGAAGATTCTCCCAACCCGCATCCGGAAATGGGTCGGCTTCACCATTATCCGAAAGACTATTATGAAAAGCTTTCAAAGTGCCCTTTTGTTTTAAAGCACATTCAAACATGTGACAAGTCGAATTCCACCGAGTAGGTACATCCCAATTAGAACCTAAAAATCTAGAGTGCGTATCCTTACAAAGTTGTTTATAATCTTGATATCTTCTTATACTTTTTTAAAAACGTCATGTAACATAAATCGAAAAGATGTAATAAAGTTATTAACATATTGCCCGGATAGTCCGTCTTGCACTACTAAATTAATAATATGTGCAACACAACGAGTATGGAAAAAATCACCGTTTGCAATCGGAAGATATTTTAATTTTAATTTTTCAACCGCGGTTGTGTTGTTATAGGCGTTATCAAATGCAATTGAAAAAAGTTTATTTTGTAATTTAAAAGTACTTATTACATTATCTAAAAAGTAAAACAAAAATTCTCCGGTGTGTGGATGTGGAAAAAGATCAAATGCAATCGTACGTTTCATCAATTGCCATAAATTGGGATCCACCCAATGAGCGGTGACGCAAAGGTACGATTCGGGTAAACCGTGTGGAGCCGACCAAACGTCACTAGTTAAGTTTACACCGGTATTTAAATTTTCAAATAATACAATTAAATTATTTTTTGCTTGTTTTCATAATTTTAAACAATAACGTCTAAATGCAGTACGACTTACGTGAGTGTAACGAGGTTGAAGCGCCTCTTGAATTAAATTGGTCAACCGAGGATTGTCGAAGTGACTAAAAGGCGAAGCTTCTTGAATCACGAACTTCGCCATTCGATCTCGAACCGTATTAACATCGTAATTAAAGATTCCACCGTCTCCACCCAATTGTGTTTGTTGCGAATCCGGATTACTTTTCAACGACTTACAAAACTTCTTGCTAATGTGTTTGTTTAAAGTCGTGTTAGAATCTTTAGCAAGCAAAGCTCCACAAAACTTGCAACGAGCCTTTACAGACCCGTCACTCAACTCAACCATATCCCAATTGCACCAAACATCCATGTTACGATTGTGTGCAAGAACACGAACGACGGTTGGAGCGTTGGACGAACCTTGACCAACGGAAGATTGTGAGTGAGCCATATCAAGATTGAAGAGAGTGAAAGTGTAAAACGAGAAAGTGAACGTGTAAAACGAGAGTAAACGAGAGCATTTTTGCGTTTTTTGCGTATGTTTTTGCGTTTGAGACTTGCGTACTAAACCATATCAACCCACACCTATTTATACTAACTTATAAGCCTAAAAGTGACAAAAAAACGGCCAAAAATCGATCCCAACGGCTATATAGCCGTTAAAAAATGGCTACTTTTAAAAAAAAAAAAAAAAAAACGGTCAAAACCGGGTCCAACCCGGGTTCAACCGGTTCTGGGTCGGGTCGGGTCGGGTCGGGTTCAGGTCGGGTTCTAAGAAATTCTAGAAAATCATACCCGGTTCCAACCCTACGGGTTTTTTTCGGGTCCAAACCGGGTATACATATACCGGGTCGTACCCGTACCCGGTTCCGGGTCGGGTCCACCGGGTCGGGTCCGAACCCGGTTTTTATGCCCACCTCTAATGTGATCATCATGACTAGATTGGGCTTACAATATTGATCATAAAAACATAAAATAAGCATTAAATAGCCAAAAACATTACTGTTAGTCTGGAGTATGTGATCATCATGACGTGACTTAATCGCTTATCACTTGATATATACACCAATACCGTTAGTCGTTAGACTACATAACCTTTGATAAATTGTCATCTAGATAATCTAACTTTATCAAGACCAATCTAGTTCCACGTTTGGATGAGTTAAGATTCACCCGTATGTAAAGTGATTGACACCCAAGGTCTAGAAGTCCAGATAACGACTCCGTACTCTAGAGATCAACCTGGTGGTCGCGACATGGTTTACCATTTTCAATTAAATTTTTCATTATAGTCATAAACACCTTTGAAAGAAGGTCAAGAATCATCCCCTAAACTAAGCTACTAAAAAGTACATCAATGGTACAAAACTAAATATCTTCACCTGATACAGTCCAGCATAAGCCAGTGTGTGATACTTCAGGACCCTGCATCATCAAACCGAGATATGGCAGATATAAAGATTAGAGATGTTCAATCTCGCCAAGGGAAGAAAATTGTGCATCAATGTGATTAAGAGCTTCTTGATTGATGGTAATCGGGCTAAACCATTTTGACGGGTAATTTTCTGATTTTTGTTCAGGTTTGCCATCCTCAATGTTCACAATTTCTTCAACTGACCGTTCCGGTTGATTGAATAGACGGGCTTTCAGTAACTGGCAAGAGTTTAGATCTTCATGTGTACGGGCACTGCTCAGTTTTTTGGTTAGTTCAACTAAACTTGAATACCTCGCCTTCTTAGGCGTGTTAGCGCGTTCGGTTTCTTCGTTGCCAGTAAGTGTCTCGCTTTTGAGATTTCTTAAACCATTGTTAATAATGAACCTCAATTTCTCTCTTAAATTTTCAATTCTAATCGGGTCTGCTCTAAGCTTTTTTTTCAAATTTGATATCATTGTTTTGCTCTTTCCTTCTTCTGACTCGTCTTCAGTTGATTCGTATTTAGCAAAAACCTCCTCCAAAAGAGTGATATTTTGTAAATATCTATCAAAAGCTTCATTTTCTATTTCTATGTTTCTATCCTCGTATTCCTTCAGCTTTAGAAACCTCCATTCATTTATCTGAGCCGCCTCCTGTGTTTCAATAATTTTACCCTTTGAGATTTTATTTTAAAAGAAGCTGATAAACAGTCATAAACTAAATAAAATTATGCAAAGCGTGTGCACCTTTCTTGTTAATGGCTTCCTTGCTCGAGCTGGAGTTTGCAAATTGTTAAATTGAGCAAAATTACTGGAGAGTTGCCTGAGTGAGGTGACTCTATGTGCATTCCTATAAAAAAGCATCTCGGTTTTAAGGAAGTCACCATTATGATGATAAGGAGGGGCAAAGAAGTGTGTGTGTGTGTGTGTGTATATATATATATATATATATATATATATATATAAATAGGGTCAAGATCATTAAAAAAGCACTTTTTATTTTCAGAACCAAAAGAACCATTGATTTACATAAATGTAAATTACGAATCATTGATTTACATAAATGTAAGTTAAAACCGATGATATTTAGTTGTTTTACATAGTTTATTGTTCAGGTCTGATATACACATATGTAAAATAGATTAAGTATCATCAAACTTAATTTACACTTATGTTAATCAATGATTCTGTGGTTCTGAAAATAAAAAACAGTAAATAAAAAGTAGTTCTGTAATGATTCGCCCGCCCGCCCACCTGCACGCAAGAATCCTCTTTTTCTAGAACATAACTTAATTGAGGTTTCTTCAGAACATCTATTCGAGTCAAAGCAGACATATATGGAACAAGTATAAAAAAACTCTTTTGGGGATCTTTTATATGTATCGAAATATACACAACTCAATTCAATAAAATAATAATAAACAAATCGAAATATCTCATAATCAACCATTTCGAAAGAAGAAAATCCCCCCTTTTTACTTGTTGTAATTGTTAGATTCAGATAGATCATATCTTGTAATTTTTTCGACGCTTCTTTTTGTGCTCCTTAATGACCAAAAAATTGGATCTTTTATATATATATATATATATATATATATATATATATATATATACACACACATACATAGATATGTAGATACATATGTATGTAGATATGTAGATACATATGTATATACATATGTATACACACATACATATGTATGTAGATATGCAGATACATATATATATACATATGTATACACACATATATATATGTTATATGTATATGTGTATATACACATATACATATGTATATGTGTATATGTGTATATACACATATACATATGTATATGTGTAGTATATGTGTATATACACATATACATATGTATATGTATATGTATATACATAACACATATACTACACATATACATATGTATATGTGTATATATAGATATACACATATGTATATGTATGTATATAGATATACATATGTATATGTATGTATATGTATATACATATGTATATGTATATATATGTGTATGTATATATATGTATATGTATATGTATGTGTATGTATATATATGTATATGTATATGTATGTGTATGTATATGTATGTGTATATATGTGTATATATGTGTATATATGTGTATATATGTGTATATATATATATGTATATAGATATACATATGTATATGTATGTATATGTATATACATATGTATATGTATATATATGTGTATGTATATATATGTATATGTATATGTATGTGTATGTATATATATGTATATGTATATGTATGTGTATGTATATGTATGTGTATATATGTGTATATATGTGTATATATGTGTATATATGTGTATATATATATATATGTGTATATATATATATATATGTATATATGTATATATGTATATATGTCTATATATGTATATATGTATATATATGTATATATGTATATATATGTATATATGTATATATATGTATATATGTCTATATATGTATATATGTATATATATGTATATATGTCTATATGTCTATATATGTATATATATGTATATATATGTATATATGTATATATATGTATATATATGTATATATGTATATATATGTATATATATGTATATATGTATATATATGTATATATATGTATATATGTATATATATGTATATATATGTATATATATGTATATATGTATATATATGTATATATATGTATATATATGTATATATATGTATATATGTATATATATGTATATATGTATATATAATCCTTCACAGGTGGAAATGGCAATGGCAAGTTTCGTCAAAACTGTTAATTATATTTACAAAAATCTAATTTATTTCAAGAATAATATGCGCTCATGAATAAAGTGATTAAGAACGGTTTATGCATTAATAATACACTTTGGGCAACTCTCAACCCATTTGACCTACTTCATTTTCAAATATTTTTGTGATTTTACCGGTTTGACCCGTCAAAAATAAAACATACAAGAATCAACCCATTCAATAGTATAAGGATTGAAGCTACGACATCTATTTGTAGGAAATAAGATCAATTTACTGAGATACATCCACATTCTATATATTGTTAAAGGCAAATTCCTATGTCAATGACACTAATAGTCTAATAACAAAACCATTGAAATCACTAATGGTGGCGTTCACTAATGGAGCAATTTCATATGTATATGATACGAACCTTCTTATTTACATTGACATGGGCTGAATCATTTTGGGTTGCATTGGGGAATTGGATGGGCCTATAACCTGCTTTGAAAATATCCAGTTGACCCATTCAATTATAAGTATGCATATGGGGGAAAACTGAATTAGTTGGGGGATGTGAGTGGGACAATGAGTTACATTTGGTATTATTAATAGTAGTTTTGATTTAGATTAGAGATATCGATGTATTGTTTATCAACTAGGGTTTTTACCTTGTAATTGGAGATTTAGCCTATCTCGAATCAGGCTTTTTAATCATAAATCTAAGCTTTCGATTTCCGATATCTATCATTTGGTTCCATTGCCGGGAAATCGAATGGCAACTGCAACCCGGAATTTGGTAGATCAGTTAGCAACCATTTCAGAAAAATTAGAGGCTATTCTTGCATCTTTGAGGGAAGATGTTGAAGAGATCAAAGCTTAGCGGCACACAGAAGGTCGATCTACAGCAAAACCGCCACCACCGGAGCTACTGACTACGTCACCACCGCCGCCAAAATTACCGACTCCACCACCTCCGATGCCAAAACTACTAGGACTACTGCTGCCGCCGCCAAAGCAACCATCTTCCATCACTAAAACTACCGACACATCAACCACCACCACCGAAACTACCCATTTTGACTACATCAATAACCATCTTGGCACACAAAAAGACATCCTAGCCTCCAGGCCCTCCACCCTTGCAGAAGAGAGCTTACTCTCTGTTTTTCCACCAAAAATCAAAAAACTTGGTTTGGAATTGTGTCGTTACATCTACAAGCATCATAAAGATGATATATTGTAGTGCTTTGAAAATAAGAAGTTGATGTATCAACAGGAGAAGGAATCAAAAGAGCCCTATAAAGAAATGATGTATGTGGATGTAAATGACAAAGCTAGTTTGCTACAACATGAGAGGGGACATATGGATGTATCATCGTCATCAAAAGCTATGAATATTGGAAAACATAAAAGAATGGATAATTTGAAGGAGTCTCAGCATGTTAGAAATAAGGATGTAAAAGCTGATTTGAATCGCAGGGACTTAGCCGGCCAATTTCCTTCCTCCCGACTTGAGGACAAGTCGATGTTCCGGGACGGAAGTATTGATACGAACCTTCTTATTTACATTGACATGGGCTGAATCATTTTGGGTTGCATTGGGGAATTGGGTGGGCCTATAACCTGCTTTGAAAATATCCAGTTGACCCATTCAATTAGAAGTACGCATATGGGGGAAAACTGAATTAGTGGGGGGATGTTAGTAGGACAATCAGTTACATTTGGTATTATTAATAGTTGTTTTGATTTAGATTAGAGATATCGATGTATTGTTTATGAACTACAGTTTTTACCTTCTAATTGGAGATTTAACCTATCTCAAATCAGGCTTTTTAATCATAAATCTAAGCTTTCGATTTCCAGTATCTATCAGTATACAACTTACATAATATCATATTAATCCAACCAAAAAAATTAATATCAAATATATTCATCCAAAATACTTTGAAAATTTTAAATTTACCAATTTCACTAAATACAATTTATAGTATGATCACTATATATATGTCATAAATTTGAAAATAGGTATATTTGATATTGTGATTTTTATCAAGTAAATATGATATCATATCAAGTTTTGATAGAAATGAAAGAAATTACCCCTTTAAAAAAAAATGATATATTTCTATAAGTGAATACCTTATCAACACATGAATTAAACTAATAGAGAATACTGGATAACTAAATCATACAACTTACCCAGATGAGGATATCTCATTTGAGTGCTGATCAGTGAAAGATAAGGTTGAGGATGGTGTCTTATCGGGGAATGATGAACTGCCTTTTAACACTACAACCAAGCACAAACAAAATTTTCATGTTATATTTGTATGCTGCAAAACTGGCATACGATGTATATGGCATGGAAACCTTAATATTTTTTCATTGTCATACCGTGTATATGGCAAGGATTTTGAGCTTTCGCGCAGCAACTTTTGCAGGCCTGGTATGGACACCTGCAAAATCGTTTCAGAGATATATTATAGATAAAAACCACATTGGCCACAGATGTGTTTATTGAATAAGGAGACTGAAAAAAAAAACATGTAGCTGGAATGAATTTAACATAACAGATTGCAATGCATATTTCATCATTCTTTAGACAGAAAGATTACTGAATTGAATAGATATTCAGTGTAACAAATAATAGATATTAGTTTATAATTATGTTATTTCCTTTTGATCAGATCTATGGACTGATGGCATCAGTTCTGTGCCGACACATTTGAAACAATGAGATGAAGACACTTGATACACGTTCTATAGGATTTTGTTTTAGATTACTAATAATCAATTGACGGCATATAGCTTCCTCTCTACACATAAATATCAAGTATCACTTCATACCTAATATAATTGACCACAAGTAAGGAATCAATCATTATGGCATCTCCCTCAATTTACAATTTTCGGTACATGTGTTCCTTCAGCCACTTTAAAATTGTGTTATAAAAAGTGCAAGGAGCTCCTAGGTGACATGGTCCCTAGAGCTGAGACGAGAAACACATGTTACATATGCAAGGCGCACTATTGCGTTTGTGAAGTCTTGATTGGGCTTCTTAAAGTGAAGATCAATTTGGGCCTATATGGAGATCCAAAGGGTGGCAGTGGAGCCGGCCCTTATATTTTATTATTAACCCATTTATCTTTTCTTGTTTCATTAAGTTAAAAAACCCCTGGACTAATTTCTATATATTCATGCCAGCCTAGTACTATGTAATTCCACATGAATGAAGCAGTTAGCAATAAAGAATATTCCTGGTTGCAACCCATGGACATTGGTCATCTCGGCTGAACCACATAAATCTCTCGTGTTCATCTTTGTTTGATTTCTCTTGTTGTTTTCTTTTGTGTGTTGTGTGTTGATCAATAAATGAATCCCTAACACGCACTTGTGAAATTATGAACAATTAATAAACCTATAAGAATTCATGAATAATTGAGTCAGTTAGCAAGATTATATATAACTTCAAACAACTAATAATTAGTTTATGAATGGATCAGAAGAAGAACTATAACTACAAGTCTGCAACATAACCAAATACCTAGTTTATGGACGGAATGGAACAAGATCATCTAATATTCTAAATAAGTATGAACAAATGAACAATTAACATTATTTAAACCATTAATAATTAGATTTAGGTTCACTTACATTGTTGCTTCTAGGTTTTTAGGCAATGGGCTTTTTGCTTCACATGTTTAAAAGATAGCCTAAAGAAATGCAGCATATACATGAGGCAGCATGCTGCGTAGGGGCACACCTCAAAAAAAAAGGTCTCAACATATTTGTGGTTTTTGATAAAATGCAACCCTATATAAACACACACACACATGACTTTAAGTTTTGCTGCAAGACTATAAATACCAAAAGTGTATGCATGGTGTACAATTCATGCCTTGCCAATACCTGAGCTAATGGTTTCCTGGCCTTGGCCTGAGTCACGCTTTCACAAACACAGCTTTAAGGTATTCCTTTTCAAAATCCAGTATTGACAAAACTTATACAAAATTCTAGCAGTTTAACCTCTGTTTATTTCAAATATTAAAGCCTACATCATCAGCATAAAGCATTCATCGGGATATGTTAATTTCTTAGTTAGCTGAATAAGTTTCAATGACATGAATGGTTAGGAAATAGATCCTTCACATCCCATTGTCACTTTTTCAGTTTTTCTCGAATTGGCAAAACCCACAACACGAACTTTTATTCATGATACATTAATCTTTACCTAAGCAAAATTAATAATTATGTTAAATGCATCAAAGCCACTAGGTTCCACTCTCTACTATCATACTAATAGATAGCTTCCATTGCTAATAAACAAGTCATAACCTAAATTACTTCTCAAGCATCTCATACCCAATGATACGAGTCTATAATCAAGAATCATATCCCAATAGCAATTTGTTCAACTTTACACGGATACACTTGTAGCGTTTTATCACACCAACTAAATGTGAACCATCACGATTCACGGGCATCTTTTAGGAACATTAAAAATTCAAAACAAGTCACACCTTCCTCTAATGTGATATGAGCCTATAAATAGGGTATCATTGATGTAAGAAAATCAATGCCTCCATCATTATAATTCTACCCTTGGCCCTAGGCTATAAGATAATTTCTACAAAAAAGTTTGCCCGAAAAGAGAGTTCCACCGGCCTACCAGAGGACATTGACTACTATTGAAGATGAATACACGAAGAATGCTTTATCTAATTTAAAGAATAACCTCTCTACTAAGATGATTTCATATAAAAAAAAGTTGTTGAAGATCAACTCAAACAAGAGGACTTGGGACGCTGAAAACGAAAGAAAGTGAGATGGGTTCACCATATATATATATATATATAAGTGAACCATCTGCTGACACTTTCTTTTTCTTTTCTTTTAATTTCATAAAGGATCGTCCAGTTCCGATTGTTGTTATCACACGATCATGTAAACGCTCAAGCTAGGTTTCCTTCTTTTTGCCTGCATCTTGCTCAGCACTTGCCAGTTCAGCAGTTGTGAATGACTGAATGTCCTCCAGTATGCCACCAGAACTCTCTTTTACAAGAAGCTAGGGCTAACAATTTTGCAAATATTATCTTTATAGCTAGGGCTAACAATTTTGCAAATATACTTATTAGCTTGATCAATTCATGTCCATCACAATCACGATCATCAACTGCAGGAAATCCTTAGGCTTCTGCAGAAAACACTCTGGAAGTTTTACCTTTCTTAATTAGTTCTTTTTTTACCTTTAGAACCATTTACTAGTAAACTCATGGGACTAATCAACAAGATCAGGTAAAACGCAACTTGCGGGTGGCATTAAAGGGAAGTTAGAGGCCCTTTGGGACTTCTTATACTGTAAATCCTACATCATAGGTTAACTTCCCCAACCAATATATGTTCAATCACCTCTAAATACAAAATTCCATATACAAGCCCTAGATATCGGTCAGAAGCTACAAACTGAAATCAATAACGACAAAGAAAACGAAATAACATCTTAAATCCAATATCCTATTGAAATTAAAGGAACGAATTGAACCTGGAACGAGCGACATTGCCACACTTGATGCATTTGGGCTTATTAAGGCCTCGAAGATTCTTCGAAGTTTTGATGGTCGAATTACTCATCACCATTGGAGGGGTGGTGGTGGTGGTGGTGGTGGTGATGGCGGTGGTTCTGACGACGGCGGAGGTGGCGGAGCCGGTAATTGAGGTGGTGTCACCGCTATTATTGCTTAAAGCGGATGAAGCCGACGCCATTACGAAAACCTATAGGTAAATCTTTGAACTTTTATGTGATTCAATACTGTGATCAAACGGACGAACAGATATTACGAGAATCGAAAACAAAACAGTTGATTGCTGTTGTTAGAGAGGAAGAAAACCCTATATGAGCTTTTGATAATTTGTATCTAGGAGGAAAAGTAAATAGATTATTATTTTGTTACCTTGAAAGAAACAAAAGATTTTAGTAATAAGAGTGAACTAGTTTTATCTAGTAGGGTTATCGCGGTATCGTACACGACGTGATAAATCATAGCCCACAATTGATCCGACCTGATTTTGAAATCTATTTTTGAAACGTATAATAGCTCGAATTTATATCGTTTAATAAAAACGTATTATATATCTTACCCAACTTTTTTTCAAACAAAAATTATATCGAAACGTAGATCTACCGAAAAAGTACATAGCAGCGTGATAAAATATAGATTATAATTGCCATTACATGTTTTTGAACTCAATTCATCAAAATGTAAAGTAATTCGGATTTACAGTTGAATGAAATATATTATATTTGACCCAACACGTTATCAATAAAACTTACGTTGAAAGTTGAAACGTAGAACTTAAAGCGTACATAAAAATAAACATGATAACATTAATAAACACGATAACGTTTTATACTTAACCAGCCTATTTTATTACCTCAATAAATTCGTATGTAATCATTTCGAGTACTTTATCAAAAATCATTTCAAAACTAAAATAAAACAAATATAAATTATGTATTTTTTTTTTGCGTGCTTCATCGATGTAAAGCTTCTTAGAGCAAGAGACTATTTTATTACAATTTGACACCATAACTCTCTCAGTCACTCCCCACTTGATATATTTTCTTTTTTTTTCGACTCATTTTGTCATAGAAAACAATTAACATTAACTTGAATCATCTTTCTCTCTCTCTTCTGTTCTCATGTGTTCTTTCTTTTTTTTAAAAAAAAACCTAGACCTCTTCATTTCCTCCAACTCACAACCACAACTTCCGGCCACCACCACCACCAATTCCGGCCATCACAAGCTTGGTTTTAAAAAGCGAGAAGCGCACCGAGGCTACAAGGTCAAAAACCGAAGCGCAAAGCGCCAAGCGCAAAAGCGGAAGGCTTTCCGTACGCGAAGCGCTAAGTGTTTATATAATTTTTTTAATATAATCCTATAGGTTTTTAGCATCCCCGCCCAAAATATAGCTATAAATAATATTTATATATGCTTTAATGTATAAATTACATGTATGCATAACTTCTTTAGCAACATTTATAGCACTTTGAAGCAAAAAAACACCCCCTGTACAAGAAGCGCGCGCCTCAGAGGGATTTTTCCCCAAAAATCACGCTTTTCTTGCTCTTCTTGTACAGCGTGCGCCTTGTGTTACAAAAAGCCCCACCCCTCGCCTCAAGAGTCGCCTTGCGCCTAGGCGCGCTTTTTAAAACCAAGATCACACGACTGCCACTTCCACACCACTGAGCCGTCACCAAATCTGAAAACTAAATCCCTAACCGAAAAGATGAAAACCACATCTGAAACAATTGGTAAACCGAGAAATCAACAACCATCTTTCAAGACTAATGATTTCTCTAAGATCTGAAACATGGTGGCAAGCGATCTTCATCTATAGTGTGTAAGTCACAATTTGTGTCTGGGATTTTTAGATGAAACATTCAAAAGAGATCGCTCTGTTTATCCGGCCACCACCACCAACTACATCTGGGTGCCACCGCCATCAGTTATCGGCCACCAATGCATGTTGTCAACCATAACCACCAACGCACAGCTTAGATTCTACCCCCTCCTCTCTTTCTCTCCATCTCTGGTGGTTTACCACCGCCAAGAACCTCTACACTATCAAAATCACAAGCTATAGTTTCATCAAATTGCTTCACCTACTAGGGAGTGATGGCAATGGATTGTGATGGCAGCATCACTGTCATGGAGATCCGCTAGAAATGACGTCTCTTTCTCTCAGATTATCAACAGTCTAGTTGATGATGCTCCGTCGGTGAATTTAGAGAGAGAAACTGTAAGATCATCTGAAGATTATGAGACTGATGCAACCAACAAGCCAGAACAACCAAGTCTTCCATGCAAGCACTAAGAAACAAAGATGAACTAGCTTTGGAAGTCTTACACTCTCAAACGTGTCTAAGTGTAAGATCTTCCGAAGCTAACAGTTCAGAATGAGTTACTTCGGAAGTTTCACACTCAAACAGAAAAATACTCCAAGTGTGAAATCTTCCGAAGCCAAAGACCAGCATCTTCTGAAGCCAAAGATGAAGTCTTCCGAAGCTGTGAAGACTGATTTCTTCAGAGGACAGAGAAAATATGATTTCTCTGAATCAACTTTTGATAAGCTGACACACTTTCCGCTGCATGCTCTGGTGGTTCACCTACTTTACACAAGTTGGTGAAACTCCCATGCTTTATCAAAAAGTAGGAATGGCCTTTGTCTGTAACTTACCTTACTTGTTCCTATAGACTTTTTGCATTAGGAAAAGTCAGTGAGCTATAGCATGTCATAGTCACTAGTCAAAAGGCAATCTGCCTTTTGACTTTAGATTGATCTTGTTGTCTAGATTAGTCAAATCCCAACTGTCTTTACATGTAAGTGACGGTTGTATGTTGTAGTATAAAAGTGTCTCAGGTTCTTGTAATTTCTTTATGCTTTGTAACACTTGTAAAAGAACTTGAGATCAATATACAACATCCTTGAAAACCAATCTTGTGTTCTTGTGTTGTTCTTAGTTCTGTCTTTTTAATTTACTTGTGTTCTTAGTATCATCTGTTTAAGTTATCAGTTCCCTATTTGAATTGTTAAGTGATCTAAGATCTCTCCTCAGTGTGAAACTAAGTGTTAAGTACCCTTACCCGATCCTGCATTTGGTATCAGAGCATTCCAGGCTCTTGATTGTAAGATCTCACCATCTTTAATCCTCTTAGCTTCACATATCATTTAACTCTTCAAATGGCAGCTATCTCTAACGCTGATATGGAAACTGGAACTATGACAAAGTCCCCACTGATCACTCCTGAGGATTTTGACACTTGGTGCCAAAGAATGGAAGGCTTCATCAAGTCTCAAGATTCCAAGATGTGGGAGTCTGTTGTCAATGGACCTCATGTACCATGCACTTCTTCAGTTGCTGCTGGTGGTGGCATGATACCAAAGAAGAGGGCTGACTTTTCTGATGAAGACTAGAAAAGGATTGATATTGATCAGAAAGCCATGACAGCCCTCCAAACTGCTCTTCCAAACTCCATCTACAGAGGTTTCAAGAAGTGCAAGACCGCTAAACAGCTATGGGATGCACTGAAACTGATGTATGAGGGGTCCAATAAAGCCAAGGAGAACAAGAAGGACCTCCTGAAGCAGCAGTTTGAAAACTTCACCTTCAAGACAGGTGAAACCATGACTCAATAATACTTCAGGTATGTTGAGATTGTGGATACTCTGGCTGATGTTGGAGTAACTATTGAGAACAGGGATATTGTTAGGAAGTTCATGTCCTCTCTTCCCAGACAATGGACACACTATTGTGTGGTCATTAAAAGGACTGAAAACCTCAAGACCCTTACTCTCACTGAGTTGTATGGGATACTCAGTGGATACCAGATGGAGATGAACATGCAAACATCTGGTAACTCCAATACTCACCAGAGTTCAACCCTTCATGTGGGTGAAAGAGATAGCAGCGAATCACAGCATCATCTTATCTGCTACCCTGAAACTTCACAAAAGGGTCCTTTCATCACCTTCCCAGAGACACCTAGAGAGAGCTACATCCAAGGAAGTCCCTTCCAAGAGACAAGTTCCTCTCAAGCCTTTGTCTCTACTGATGAAAGTTCAGGCAACTTTCTCTTCACTCTTAAAGACCTGGACTGTATCCATCCAGATGATCTGGAATATATGGAGATAGTCCAGCAGATGGCTCTTCTCACTCACAGAGCCCAGAAGTTCTACAAGAGGACTGGGAGAAGGTTTCCTAGCAATGCAGCCAGTAGCAAGTTTGGGCTAGACAAAAGCAAAGTAAAGTGTTACAACTGTAACCAGATGGGACACTTTGCCAGAGAATGCAAGGCACCTAAGTCAAATGGTGGCAAAGCATCATCTAGGGCAAACTACACTAAAGGATGGCACTAGAATGAGAAGCCAAGATAGTAAGCTGCAGTTGCTGTTGAAGAAGGAGGCTTTGAATGGAGCTTCCAAGCTGAAGATGCTTCTCCAAATCAAGCACTCATGGCTGACCATGATGAAGCCAAGGTATTAGAACGTCTTTGCGCTCCTGAATGTATTGCTAAAGTAAACAGATACAGGTCCTACAACTTAGAAATAAGATGTGATATTGAGTCTTTAAACATTTTAAAAGCTGATTTTAAGAGAGCTAAAAATGATTATAAGCTTAAAATAGAAGATCTAGAGAAAACAATTTCAACTCTTAAACATGAGCAAACAAACTACAAGACTCAAATAAAAGACCTTGTTACTAAGTTGACAGAATGCAAGGCTGAGCTTGTGATCAGCAAAGCCAGGGCAGAAAAATGTGTTCTTGAAGAAGAGACCTTCAAGAACATAATATCCTCATCTCTCCATGCAAAAGTTTGTTATCAGAATAAGCAGGGACTGGGATCTTGTGAGATAGCTCCTCCACACACCCTACTATCAGTAAGATCTCCAAGGTGTGGAACTGATCAAGATGAGCTGCCCTCTATAGACCTCAGTAATAAAGAGGATGAAAAGGAGATGGTGAGGAATAACTCTGAAATGAGTGAAGAGAGTCAATCCAAAAAGGGTCACCATGCTCCTGAGGAGAGTAAGAAGGCTGGTTTGACAAAGACAAAGAGGAAGAACTTGATCAGAAGAGCAAAGAGAAGATCAAAGAAGGCTCAAGAGATCAAGGCCACTTTTGACTCCAAGCAGAAACAAGTGTTCATCTCTACAGGGTTTGAAGTGGTAAAGGCTGAGGAATCAACTACAAACTCTAGTACCAAAAGTTTTAGTACAGTTCCAACTCATTCCAGCAAAGAGAAGGCTGAATTACTGTGTACCACTACTACACAGTCTGAACCATCCTCCTCCAAGAGCAATGCTCTCCCTAAGAAAATTGTTGCATCATCTGTGAAGAAGAAGCTGGAGAAAGAAAGTGTTCAAGTTCAGTCTTGCTCTCAGAAGAAGACCCCCAGAAGGAAGCAAATGGACTGCATCATGTGTGGTAGTACTTCTCATCTGGCTAAGGATTGCATCTACAATCCTAAAAGTACTATTCACATGGTCAAAGAGAAGGCTTCTAGGAAGAAGAAGGAAAAGAAAGCTTCGGAAGGAAAATCTGTTTCCTTCAAAAGCTCCAAAATGAATAAGAAGGCAAGTGAAAAATTGCCTTCGGAATAAAATTTGGTCTCGGAAGAAAGGAATGCTTCCGAAGTACTGAAGCTTGCTGCAGTGAAAGCAAGATCTTCCGAAGGTCCAGTCTCCAAATCTTCCGAAGCTGCAAAAGCTTCTGAAGCTTTGAAGGTCAAGCCAAATTTTCCAAAGGTGGTGTGGAAGATAAAGGAAGACCGTGTGACTGAAGATTCTTCATCAGCAATAGCAAATGATCCTCAGAACCTGAACATAGGATCACTTACTATTTCATTGCCTTCAACTCATTTTAACAAGCCCAAGACCAATGAGGCTTGGGTTTCCAAATGTAACTAGATCATCTCTTTTTATGCAGGAACAGCCAAAGACAAATAGAAATGTATGGATCATTGATAGTGGCTACTCCAGGCACATGACAGGCAATGAGTCCTTACTTCAAAACTTTGAAAGATTTGATGGAGGACCAGTTGCTTTTGGAGAAGATGCAGGAGGTTACATTACTGGCAGGGGCAAGGTTACAAATGGTAAGCTCAGCATTGAGAAGGTAAACTTTGTCAAGGAGCTTGGATACAATCTTCTAAGTGTGTCCTAATTTTGTGACCAAAAACATCATATGCTCTTTACTGAGCATGAGTGCATTGTTCTCAAGCCTAGGGTTGACATTCCTCAAGAGCATATTCTGCTCAGAGCCCCCAAGAGAGGGAACATGTACAAGATGGATCTGCAGGAAACATCTCCCTCTGGAGAAGTTTCTTACTTTATGTCTAAAGCAAACAGTGATGAGTCTTTCCTTTAGCATAAACGAATATGCCATGTAAACTTTAAAAACATGAATAAATTGATTAAGAATTATTTGGTAACTGGAATGCCAAAGAAAGAGTTTACAAGTGATGACCACTGTGTTGCATGCCTGAAAGGGAAGCAACACAAAGTGTCTCACAAGCCAAAGGAAATGAACTCTATCACTACTCCCCTATTGTTACATATGATCTGTTTGGCCCCACCAGTGTAATGAGTCTATGAAGGACCTCTTACTGTTTAGTGATCACAGATGATTTCACAAGATTCACTTGGGTGTTTTTCCTTAGAACTAAGGATGAAACCCCTGAAATCTTAAAGAACTTCATTCTGAAAATTGAGAATCAATCTGATCACAAGGTCAAGACCATCAAGGAACTCCAAATCCTGATAAGGAACTATTTTGTGATGAAAAAGGTATTTCAAAACAATATAATGCTCCCAGGACTCCTCAGCAAAATGGTGTTGCTGAGAGGAGAAACATGACACTTATTGAAGTTGCTAGAATCATGTTGTCTGACTCTAAACTGACTATCACCTTCTGGGTAGAGGCTATCAACACAGCCTGCTATATGCAGAACAGAGTTTTAGTGGTTAAGACACATGGTAAGACTCTTTATGAACTGTGGAACAAAAGAAGACCATTCTTTGGTTTTCTCAGAACATTTGGATGTCCTTGCATCATCTTGAATACCAAAGATCAAATAGCCAAGTTTGCTAAGAAATCAGATGATGGACACTTTGTTGGATACTCTTCTCAAGCTAAGGCTTATAGAGTATACAATCTCAGAACTAGAATCATTGAGGAGTCAGCCAATGTGACTTTCAATGAACACACACCTTGTGTGAAAGGTTCTGGTCCGGATTGGTTGTTTGATCTTGATTTAGTTACCAACTGTTTTAACAAGTCTTGTGAGAATGTTTCAGGATCTACAGATAGCAGATCAATAGAAGATCATGATCCAAGATTTGAGCTGAGAAGACCAACCAAGAAGACTACTTCAGCTCCAGTGGTGACTAACCCTGTAACTGAGGCTCCTATCAGCACAAGCATGACAAATACTACTGATTCAACTAAATTGCCTTCAAATTCCAGCTCAGAGGCTCAAATTCAGGAGAGGGAACTTCTTATGCAGGAGGAACTAGAGGTGGTGACAGTGATCAAGAATTTCTTGATGCTGATAACCACTCCATTGAAGACAACATGAATGATATTACACACTCATTAGATCAAGTTTCTCTTGATAAGTGTGCTGATGTGGTGGGAGACACCTCATTGCCAGATCAAAATTTCTCTAATTTAGATCTGTCCAACCAACTTGTTGTGATCCCTCAACTTCGGATCCACAAGTCACATCCCACCATAAACATCATTGGAAATGTTGACTCAGTGGTAAGAACAAGAGGACAAACTCATGACAGCCATGTTTGTCTACATTCTTGTTTCTTATCCCAGATAGAGCCGAAGAAAGTTGATGAGGCTTTGAAGGATGGAAGCTGGATTGAAGCTATGCAAGATAAGCTGCTTCAAATCAGAAGACACAAGGTGTGGAACTTATGCCCTCTTCCTCAAGGGAAGACTGTCATAGGTACCAAATGGGTATTCAGGAACAAGAAGGATGATAGAGGAATTATCATCAAGAACAAGGCTAGACTTGTTGTCCAAGGATACACTCAAGAAGAAGGGATTGATTACACTGATGTCTTTACTCTAGTTGCAAGACTTGAAGCTATAAGAATATTCCTGGCTTATGCTGCATCCAAGGATTTCATGGTCTACCAGCTTGATCTGAAATGTGCTTTTCTCTATGGGGTGATTGATGAAGAAGTTTATATCAAACAATCACCTGGCTTTGCAGACCCAGATCATCCTGATTATGTCTACAAGCTTGATAAAGCTCTATATGGACTATATCAAGCTCCAAGAAAATGGTATGAGATACTATCAACATACCTCTGTCATCATGGATACAAAAGATATACTATTTATGGGACTCTCATCATCAAAGAAACAGGAAATGACACACTACTAGTTCAAATATATGTAGATGACATCATCTTTGGTTCAACTAATCCAAAGCTCTGCAAAGACTTTGAGATGCCGATGAATAATAGATTTGAAATGAGTGCCATGGGGGAACTCAGTTTCTTTCTAGGAATTCAAGTGAAGAAGGTTGAAGACGGCATCTTTATTAGTCAGTCAAAGTATGTACAGGACATACTTACAAGACTCAAGATGACTGACTGTAAGGTTGCAAAGACACCCATAGCCAGAAACCACTCCCTTGGTCATGATCTTGAGGGGAGTGTGTTGATAAGCATCTCTACAGGGCTATGATTGGGTCACTTATGTACCTTATTACTAGCAGGCCTGATATTATGTTTGCCACATGTATATGTTCAAGATATCAAGCCAACCCCAAGATGTCACACCTGATCACTGTCAAAAGGATTCTCAGATACCTCAAAGGTGCTCCAAATCTAGGCTTATGGTATCCAAAGAATTCAGACTTTAATCTGTATGCTTATACAGATAGTGATTATGGTGGCTGCAACATGACTGCAAAGTCCACATCTGGGGGATGTCAATTCCTTGGTGGAAGGATAGTCTCTTGGCAATGTAAGAAGCAATCCTGTGTGCCTGCATCAACTGCTGAAGCTGAATACATTACTGCTACAAGCTACTGTGCTCAAGTGCTTGGGATTCAGAATCAGATGCTAGACTATGGGTTCAACTTCAAGGAGACTCCCATTCACATAGACAACAACAGTGCCATCTCTATTACAGAGAATCTTGTGCGGCACTCAAGGACCAAACACATCAACATCAGTATCATCTGATTAGGGATAATTTTGAAAAGGGATTGATCAAACTAATCAAAGTTAACACAAATGAACAATATGCTGATCTGTTCATAAAGGCATTTGATGAACAGAGATTTAAATATCTTGTATCAGCTATTAGGATGATTAACTTTCAATTGGATTTCTTTAATAACTTAATCAACTTTATTTCCTAAAATTGTGTGTCCTAAGTTGTCTATTAGATCACCTCATAAGCCAGTTCTCTTCAGAAGAAAACTAACTTTTAACTGATACTCCTTAGATTTGTGAAAATTTACCTTCGGAAGAACTCAAATTGCCTTCGGAAGAAATTTATGCCTTTAAATCATTTAACAACTTATCTAAGATTTACCTTCGGAAGAAATTCTTGGAGTATCTTCTGAAGCTTAAATTTGTATATAAGCACTTAAATGCATTCAAAGAACAAATATCTTCCGAAAGCAACTAAGTCTCGGAAGACTTATTCACTTCTTCCGAAGCCAAATTTTCAAAATTCTTTGAAATATCTTTCGGAAGCTTTGCTACAAAGCTTCCGAAGCCAAAATTGTCTTCGGAAGTTTTACAATTTCCAAGAAAACTAACTTTTTAGGAGCACCTTTTCAGAAGTAGGACCCACTTGCGGATTTCAAAGTTTATCTTTTTGTCATAACTTTGTCTCAAATCCATAACATCTATCTTTTAAACGGTTCTATTTCGTCTCTCCTACTCTCACTGATCCTCACCCTAAAATTACCCTCAAATTTCATCTTCTTCTTCCTTTCTTCACTGTAAAACTTCCTCAAATGGCCAACATTGATCGTCACAACGACCCTGATTTTTCCATACACCTATACAGGCAACACAATCAGGTTACCCTGTTACACTATGAGGATTAGTTGCTTGAGTTCTGGAGGACTTGTCAAGAGGTCACCATGGACGGGGAGAAGGCATTGACTGCTACAGTGCAGGGGAGGACAGTTTTCATCACTCCAGCCATCATAAACACCCATTTGTAGCTGGATGATGAAGCAGGTAAGTTGTCCTTTCCCAAATCTACTGTCAACCACTCCTTTCAGCAGATGAGCTATGAAGGTGACTTCTCAGTCAAAACCTTCAGGAAGGGGAAGGTCTCATCTCAATGGAAGTACCTCCTTTATGTCGTCATTCACAGCCTTTCTAACAAGCATGAAGGATGGGATCAAGTTCCAGAAGACCTCTCCTTATTAGTCCATGGGATGGTACAAGGGGTCAAGTTTAGGTACTCTCAGTTTGTATATACTAATTTACTTGCAAACTTGGACTCCTTAGAGTATTACATGTTCCCTAGGTATGTTCAACACATTCTCAACTATGAGTTGGGACAACAGTTGAGGGGAACAGGTAATATTCTTAAAATAGGACAAATGAGGCCTGGCATCTTCAAAATCTTGAAGAAGCCAACAGTTGGCTTCTCTAGGGTAGAAACAGCCCTTGTCCCAAAAATGGTTGAGCTCATTGCTCAGGGTGACATCCTAGCAACACCAGCTAGTGATGAACCAACATCCTCTACCTCTCAACCACCTCAAACACAGCCTACCATCACTATCACCTACAAAAGAAAAAACGAACTCCTGCACTTGCTACTAAGCATGTGCAGGCCCCCATATCAGAACCTATACAGGAGGAAGTGGAATCTCGAGCTCCCACTTCCCCTGAGGAGCAGACCACTCCCATCTTTCCACCACTCAGTGCTGAGGTTCCTCATGCTCAGCCTGATGAGCTCACAATCCCACAAACAGCCTTAAGCCATCACTCTGAGTCTCAATACTCTAATGATCAACCTTCTGGGGAAAGCTACCATCCCCAACCTCTTGATCTAAACCGCCCTATTCCCAGCCTTGACTTCTATTCCGATGAAGATTTGGGCTTCAGTGAGTACCATGAGTACTCTTGCCTCCCCCATCTCTAGCCCACATCACTAACCCTCTACTGAGGTGGATCCTTCTGAATCTGTTCAGGAGATCCATATGGAAGAGGCTCTCACTTTAGAAAGTGATTACATAACTAAGACCTCAACCATGGCAACCCAACCTCTTGATACTTCTTTGGAAGTTGTCATTAGGCAGGGGAAATCTAGCAGCCAAGAAACCCATGCTAGTGGTGAGGAAGAAGACTTAGGTTCAATTCTCTCATCCCCTAATGATTCTTCATCTAAAGATGAGGGGAGTCTGCAATAAAAGGTGCACAAACTGTCACATCTTTGCACCTATTTTGTTTCAAAGATAGCTCACCTGGAATCTAGGTGACTATCTTACAGAAGAGGGTCAATGACCAGCAACTTGAGATCACCGATCTCAAGGGCAAGTTAGCTGAGAGACCCATGAGGACAACTCATCCAGGTCCATAGGAACCTGTGGATATGGATCAATCTCCCAGCTCACCTATGCAAGAGGGTGATGCTACCAAAAAAGGGGAGAAAATACTGACAATCACAGAACCTGGGAGTTCTTCCCAGAGTATGGACAGAGAGGAGTCACCATCCTCTCTTGCAGATGTTCATACTCAGCAACCTCCTCTAGATAGTGATCTACATTTGTTTATTCAACAACTGTTTGAGGAGGGAATACCAAGAGCAATGTCTGCCCCTTCTGAGAACCCAATCTGGGGTTAGGGGTATGACAGTAATAGGAGAGCTCTTGTGATCTCTAGAGCTCAGGGTCAACTAGAAGTTCTCAACATTTCACACCTGAGTTTCTATGAGAGCATCAACTTGGTAGATCTGCCACTTGTCAACCCAAGCAATAACAGACAACTAGCAAGATTGGCAGAAAGAATCCAAGACAGGGTGCTAGAGGAGTTTAAATTAAGATTAAAATTATACAGACAGAGGCTATAAGGTGATATCTTCAGTCAACTAGATGTTGAGGTAGATCCGAAGATTAGATTCGAAGGGAAAACCTTGATCGAAGGCCCAGAGGTTGAACCTATGAACCTTGAGATAGGATCTCCCTCTACACCCATTATCCTTAGTGAAACACTAGCTGGTGATGGTGTTTCACAACCTCTCTCTGGCCAGAGCTTGACAGCTGAACCAAGCAATAAAGGCCAAAGCTCTCTCCAGCCTGAGTCACCAAAGCCTGTGGTTGACAAAGGCAAAAGGAAACTGACTCCTGAGGAGATTGAGGATGAGAAGAGAGAGAGGAAGATGAAGATGAGGGGAGAGAGTTTAAGTGGTTCTCCAGGGTTTATGGAAGCTACCATCAGGGCTGCCCCCAGGCTAAACACTCAGGAAGATGAGTTAAGGGCAGCCAGGCTAAACTACCTGGGAACCAGAAACTATAATGTTGATGAACTCATCTCTCTCCCTTTAGATGAATTGAGTGAACTGGCTGACATAGAGTTGTCAAAGAAGAAGAAGGAAGCAGAGGATGCAGCATTGCTCCTCAAGCACAAGGAAGAAATAAGGCTGAAAAGACTCTACAAAAACATTCATGTCCTCTCCCCAGTTCAAGAAAGTCCTAAGCCAGAGACTGTGGCCACTGAACAACCTCATGTAGCAACTGAAGAAAAAAGACTAAAGATGATCATCTACCTAAGTGCCATAGGTCTCTATCAGGAAGATGCACTTCTTCTCTTACTATCTGAGTACATATTGTTTGAATACAATAAGCAGATTGAAGAAAAAGCTAAAAGAGAAAAACAAGCTGAAAAGAAAAAATTAAGGGAAGAAGCTGCAAAGTCAAGGGCCATCATCCAAAAAAGCCAAAAGAAGCCTGCTGACAGACAAAGGATGATGAGCTTCTTGAAGCTGTATGGATTCTCCGAAAGGAGGCTTGGCCCTATGTCTCTATCCACAATGGATGAGCATATCAGGGTAATCAAGCAGAAGATAAAGAAGGGAGAGCTGGTGGACTTGCATTCTCTACCAAGTCTAGCTCAACCTGAAGTTGAGGTGAAGGTTGAACCCATTGAGACAACACAACCTGAACCTAGAGCTGCATCTCAGCCAACTTCATCTTCTGATCCACAGCAGGGTCCTCCTCTCTTTCCTTCTGAACCTGTGAGAGAGGAGATCCCAACTGAAGGGGACTCAACTGAACAACCTGGTACTCAAGACTAGTCCCATCAGTTAAAATCATCAGGGAGAAGAAAAAGGATGGCTAGAAGATCAACCTCAAAGAGAAAAAGAAGAAAGGCATCCACCTCCCAACCTTAGGATGAGTCAGAGCATCCTGAGGGAGTGCATGTAGAGGTCTCTCAACAAACTCCAATCATAGTAGAGCCTCTTGCTGTTAGAAGACAAATTATGTCATGGTCTTATGATGAAGATCAAGACAGATGGTATGTCATAAGAGATCAGGAAGGCATGCATGTCTATTCCTCAGAAGACATGCTCAATCTTCCTCTGCATGATCTCTTTGACATAAGAAGGTTCTATGTTAGTCTGAAGGATCCAGACCTAATGATAAAGAAAGGTATGCTGAGGATCCTAATGTGGACTATCAAAATCTGAAGAACTTCTCTGTTTTGGTAGTATCAGCCTAGGGGGAGTTTGTAAGATCATCTGAAGATTATGAGGCTGATGCAACCAACAAACCAGAACAACCAAGTCTTCCATGCATTCACTAAGGAACAAAGATGAACTAGCTTTGGAAGTCTTACACTCTCAAATGTGTCTAAGTGTAAGATCTTCCGAAGCTAACAGTTCAGAAGGAGTTACTTCGGAAGTTTCACACTCAAACAGAAAAATACTCCAAGTGTGAAATCTTCCAAAGCCAAAGACCAGCATCTTTCGAAGCCAAAGTTGAAGTCTTTCGAAGCTGTGAAGACTGATTTCTTCAGAGGACAGAGAAAATATGCTTTCTCTGAATCAACTTTTGATAAAGCTGACACACTTTCCACTGCTTGCTCTGGTGGTTCACCTACTTTACACAAGTTGGTGAAACTCCCATGCTTTATCAAAAAGTAGGAATGTCTTTTGTCTGTAACTTACCTTACTTGTTCCTGTAGACTTTTTGCATTAGGAAAAGTCAGTGAGCTATGGCATGTCATAGTCACTAGTCAAAAGGCAATCTGCCTTTTGACTTTAGATTGATCTTGTTGTCTAGATTAGTCAAATCTCAACTGTCTTTACATGTAAGTGACGGTTGTAGGTTGTAGTATAAAAGTGTCTCAGGTTCTTGTAATTTCTTTATGCTTTGTAACACTTGTAAAAGAACTTGAGATCAATATACAACATCCTTGAAAACCAATCTTGTGTTCTTGTGTTGTTCTTAGTTCTGTCTCTTTAATTTACTTGTGTTCTTAGTATCATTTGTTTAAGTTATCAGTTCCCTATTTGAATTGTTAAGTGATCTAAGATCTCTCCTCAGCGTGAAACTAAGTGTTAAGTACCCTTTCCCGGTCCTGCAGAAACAGAGATATAAAGACGAAAGTAGATAGATGAACACGTGTAAAACCCCGACTGAAATTACCAAAATATCTTTGGTTCCTATAGTTACCCATCAAAGTGATTAATATATATTATAAATTGCAGTATCTCTACTTCATGAATTTAAAATGTTAAACCATCTATCATTAAAAAGGTATAGTTATGTAATTTTGTTTATAAATACAAAATCTTAATTTATGTTAACGTGTTGATGTTAAACTTTCATTCATGTGTTATTGTATCATTAACGAAACCTAAATCGAACATTTCATCTTCAAAGCTTTCATCATGACAAAATCACGAGATTGTTGCCTTCATCGGTGGAGGAGAATTGATCTTGTTTTTTGTAACGGTCAGGAACCAATTGCAAAGGGGTTGTATAATAGAGACCACCGCCTCTAGTCACCATCTCCCTTATATCGTGATTCAGTTTCACTCGATTATGGTTGTGTAATCGAGGGATTTTGGTTTAAGGTCTAAAGGATACTTTTGTACATTTAAATGTTTAACAATTTAAATTAACGAGTTAACTTTTTTGGATGAAAATGATAATTTTTTAAAACCTTGGGAACAAGATGCAAAAAAAAATCTTTTTTGGTTGAAAATGATAAATGTGACCAAAACACAGGGAGAAAAACGACAATTCACTCTAGTAATAATTATAAAAGTAAATTCCACAGATGATCCTTGTGTATTATCTTAAATTTGGGATTTGGTCACTAAACTTTAATTTTTTTGAATGTGGTCCCTAATTATACTATTTGGTTTTAAAGAAGGTCCCTAGATTTAACTAAGTTAACTTAAACTGTTAACTTAAGGGTATTTTTTGTTATTTGATGTGTTAAAAAGTTATATTATCATCAAATGACAAAAAAAAAATTATGATCAAGAAAGATGTTTCAACACTCACCGATTTAAAATCAAATGTTAAAAGTTGCTACATAGTGAGTGAAAAAATATCAACCTATCATTGCACTCTACCCCTTTTTATTTATCCTATCATCATGTGTTCTTAGGGTATAATGAAATTTTAATTATCATTCAATAGTAAACTTCTTCATTTCTTGTTATATTGGTGTTAATCTTCGTCTTAATTAAGGATTTATGGTGATTCGGCTTGTTTCTATGGTTTTTGGGCTGAATTATGATGATTTCATTATGAAACCTATGATCATTTGGTTCCTAGTGGTGGAAATCAACATCAAGTAAGTGAATTTCAATTCTAGTTGATGGTTGAGAGATTCGTGCTCTTTTTACATGAATTCCTTAGCTGCTTGCTCTCTTTGCTTGAAACCTTCATCGATCCATTGAGCTTTAATCGAAACCACCATTGAAAAACTACCTTGATGATGATGATTATACACTTCAATCCTCACCATCGAGCGACTACCTTGATTCTTGTAGGTTGGATATTGCTAGCAAAGGTTACAGGGGAAGACAAGAGGATTGTTATCGACTAAGGTTGTCGTAGACTAGAGAAAATTTGGGTTTGTAAGCTTGTTTTATTTTATGGGTGGCAGTGAAGTTTGGATTGTCAGTTGAATTGTTTTAACCACATAAAATTTAAGGCACAAAAGGGTGAGAGTGATAGAAAGATGAGAGATGGAAATGGGATATCTATTTTTTATATAAATTTTAATTTGTTAAAAGAAAAATTACAAAAGTTCTCTTAAGTTAATTGCCCAAACTTTGTTAAATCTAGGCACCATTCTTGAAATTTAAAAGTACAATCAAGGACCAAATAAAAAAAATAAAGTTTAGGGACCAAATTCAAGATTTCACCTAAAACACAAGGACCATTTACGTAGTTTACTCAAATTATGAATATGGCATATTAAGTAATAAATTTCTCTTTTCCTATCTATACTTTAGAAATCTGTTTATTATAATAAAAGAATGTTTTTAAGGACGCATAACAAGATTCTAGAACATCGTCAAATGCTTTTTCCTGCCATTTTATTACTTAATATACACATCTTATGTCCATATATATTATTCTTATTTTCATATATTATGCTTCTTTGATATAAACCTACATTTGATTCATTCACTAAAATTATGCCTAATTTGTGCTTATTCTTTTATCTAGGGGCAATTGCATATTTTTCCTTCTAAACTTGTAAAATTGCATATTTTCCCAAATCATGCTTAAAAAACATTGTACTTTACGTATTGAAACTTGTGTTTTGGGAAAATATGTAATATTTCGGTGGAGAGGGGGGTATATATAATTCTTCATTTTATCTAAACCCATATACGTTTCTTATTTCCGTAGGACGATTTATTGTTGTTGCTCAATCGTTTTGCATTTAGTTCAAGTTGTTGTTTATGATAATTAAAGTGTTTCACAAACTTCCTAATTGTGTGTTATTGTTTTTATCAACCATGTTATAGACATGTACTAACCTAGTTACTAATATATTTGAAGTCATCATGATTTTTGTCACTGGGATGGACGACCATCTAAATAAGTCGTTCAATCTCCCCATGCGTATACACATGAAGGTACTTTAATCATTTTAGCACTAGACTCAAATAAAATTAGCCATTCTTTCGCTTATGATTTTTACTTGTTAGTTGTCTCGATTCCAACATTTCCTTCCTTCCTTTTCCATTGTTGCAGAGAATATCACCATTTTTCTTCATCGTTCATTTCTCCATGGACAAAGTATTGTACTTCGATTGATTAAGAATAAACTTTGCAGCATGTGTGGCATATTTCTGACTCATTTGAACCAAAACATTTTTAGACTAATCAAAACCCATCTATAAAAGTTTTAGATTTTGAAAATGTAAATTTAAACTTTTATTTCTACGTGTTTTTTCGTTGACAATTATCCAAACATGTTTCATTGTAGTTCATTACTTAGGGACTTGTAACAACTTCTCAAGACTTAGATATTCTTATGGTATGGTAAGTTATTTTGATTTTATATATATTTAAGTTAGTTTATATATATATAAGTTATTTTATAAATTATGGTATGGTATGGTAAGTTATATATATATATATATATATATATATATATATATATATATATATATATATATATATATATATTCAAAGCAAGAATTGATATCAAGAATACAACTTGAAAACACAATTGGAATAACTCTCCAAAGCTTTATTAAAACCAAGAAAATATATCTCATAAAACTTGATTACATCTGACCCCAACACGGGTTTACATAGACTAGCTAACCTTGTATTATAAGGACTCATACCATAGTTCAACCTCTATCTAAACAATAGAATCATTATCTTTTCCCGGATAAACCAAAGTTAGTTATTCTATATTTATACCAACTTGACCCACTTGTCAATATTGGTCCTTCCATATTCTTGGATTGCCGTCTTGCCCTTCAAGTCTCAGGAATTTATCGAGCCAACATTCACTCCCCTAATTTCCAAGTTGGATTAGTGAGGTCTTTTATTCCGAGCATATCTCGCATTTCTTTAAACTTTATTCTTGCGAGTGGTTTGGTCAGTATATCAGCCCGTTGTTGATTACTAGGTACGTGTTCGACTTCAACTTGATCGTTCTCGACGCACTCCTGAATGAAGTGGAACCTGGTATGAATATGCTTGCTCCGGCTATGAAAAACCGGATTCTTTACTAATGCCAATGCTGACGTGTTGTTGATCCTTATCTTGATCTTTTGCACCTTTCTTCCCGAGATCTCAGTCACTAGTTCTCGTAGCCAAAGGGCTTGGCAAGCTGCTGTTGAAGCAGCCATGTACTCGGCTTCGCACGAGGATAGCGCCATTGTTTGCTATTTTTGCGAACACCATGTGATTAGTGAGGACCCAAAATAAAACACATGACCCGTTGTGCTTTTCCTGTCATCCCGATCAATGTTGTGACTACTATCACTGTATCCGGTTATCCTTGCTTCCAGACATCTTGCATAGCTTATTCCAAAGCTAGTTGTTCCCTTTAGATAGCAAAGGATTTGTTTTACAGCTGCTGCATGTGATTCCTTCTGGTTCTGCATGAATTGACTTACGACCCCAACCGAGTAAGCAAGGTCTGGTCGTGTTTGCAGCAAGTAACGCAAACACCCTATGGTTTTGCGATAACAGGTGGCATCTAACTCTTGTTCGTCATCAGCTTTATCAACAGATGGGTTCCAGAAACCTTTCGGTAGATTGCATGTTCTTGCAAGCATCGCTGAAACTCTAAGTTCTTTAGTATCTTGTCTAACTTTGTGTTCCATGCACGTGGTGCTTGCCTTAAACCATACAATGCTTTGATTAACCTGTACACCTTATGCTTTTCCCCGGTCTTGACGAAGCCTTCCGGTTGAGATACATAGACTGTTTCGGTTAACTCTCCATGCAAAAATGCAGACTTTACGTCCATATGGTGCAACTCCCATCCTTGACTTGCGGCTAGTGCTATTAACAGGCGAATAGTCTCAAGTCGAGCCACCGGGGCAAATACTCCATAGAAGTTGATCCCGGGCTGCTGAACGTACCCTTTCGCAACCAGTCTCGCTTTATGTTTATTGATTGACCCATCTGCATTTCGTTTGGTTTTGAAGAGCCATTTTACCCTGATAGTTTTTGCATTGTATGGCAGCTCGGTCAACACCCAAGTTCCATTCTTTATTATAGATCTTAGCTTGTTTCTCATAGCTTCCATCCACTCCGGTTTTGACTTTGCTTCATTAAAGTTCGGTGGTTCGTCATCGGTGGTCAATATTGGATCTTCTTGACTTGTGTTGGACATAAGAACATAGTCATTTAGTTAGGTTGGTAATGTAAAAACCCTTGTAGATCTTCGTAGACTTATATTAGTTTCGGCTGCAGTTGTTGCTGCGTTGGTTTCAACATGGGTTTGGGCCTGTTCGGGTCCAATACCAACTGGTGGTTCTGATTGTGATCCAATACTTGGGCTGCTGGAGGAGCTACCCTCACTTGGGTTGCTACTGTTTTGATCGTGGGCCAAATTTTCTAGGCTACTGTTTTGCGAATGTTCTGGCCTATTATTCTGATCTTGGCCCATGTTGAATTCGACCCTTGTATCAAGCATCCCATTCATCAGTACAGAGAACATACCTGATTCAAACCCATCTGCATTTTTACAATTTTCCCACTTCCATTCCTTCGCTTCATCAAAGATTAGGTCACGATTTATGGTGATCTTGCGAGTTGTCGGGTCATACAACCGGTGAGCTTTAGACCTGGGTTTGGTTTCGAGGTAAACAAGTGGTTTGGAGCAATCATCAAGCTTCTTTAGGTGGTTTTCTTCAATCTTTGCATAAGCAACACATCCAAAGGCTCATAGATGTGTTATATTGGGCTTCTTTCGTTTAAATGCTTCGTATGGAGTTTGATCTTCTAAGGCTTTGGTAGGAATTCGGTTTAAGACATGAGTTGCATGTCTTATTGCCTCCCCCACATAGAATTTGGGACTTTCTTAGCCTTTAGCATGCTTCGGGTCATCTCTAGTAGTGTCACCATTTTGTTATGGTGTGTATGGAGCGGTTAGATGTCTTGCTATTCCCATTGCTTCACAGAACCGACTGAATTCGTGTGAGTTGAACTCTCTACCTCTATCAGTTGGAAATATTTTGATTACTTCCCCGGTGTCTTTCTCTATTTTTATCTTGAATCTTTTGATGGTTTCAAGAGCTTCATTTTTGGCCTATAGCAAGTATGTCCACATAACTCGTGAGTAGTCATCTACTAGTACAAATACATACCTGTTGCCAGCTGATGTCACAGGAGGATTGGCCCGCCAAGGTCACCATGAATTAGCTCCAGAATCTTTGAAGCCCGATATGTGGTTGAGTTGGGAAAGGGCAACCGAGTTTGTTTTCCTACCAGACAGGCTTCACACACCCGTTTTTGGTGTTGTATGTGAGCTAATCCCATGACAAGTTCTTTCTTTTCCATCTTTACAATTGTCTCAAAGTTTAAGTGTCCGAGTCTTGCATGCCACACCCAAGGATTATCACTTAATGTTGCTTGTAGGCATACGGGCTTTCCCACTTTAAGCTGAATTTTGTAGAGACGGTTTTCGGTTTTCTTTACCTTCATTAACAACTTTCCATCTTGGTCATGCACCTGCAAATAGTCTCCTTCCAGTCGAATGTCACAGCCATGGTTCGTTGCTTGACCAAGGCTTATAATGTCGCTGCATAGGTCGGGGAGGTAGTAGACATCCTTCATGAGTCTTTGTTTTCCCTTCGAATAAGATTGACCCTTTGCCTTTGATTTCGATGCACGACCCATCACCAAATTTTACCATTCCGGAAACTCGTTCATTTAGTTCTACGAAGTAGGAGCGCTTCCCCGTCATTAGATTGCTTGCACCATTATCCATGTACCAGATATTGGTCTCATCTGTCTCGGATTCATAATGCTTCGGTACTACCTTACCTTCATTCAGAAAGACAGCTTCTTGGATACACTTTAGCATGAAAACAGAGGGATCATTATCAACTGTTTCAACTTTGTTCGCCTCTTGTGCCTTCTGTTTTCGGTCAGGACAAGTAGATGCAAAGTGACCATACTGGTCGCATCTATAACATTGGATTTTTGAACAGTCATGGCTTTTTCCCTTCTGTTTGTCATTGCTTTTATGTTGGTCATTGTCTCGTTGCCCTTTGTTTTGGCCAAACTCTCGGTCTCGACCCTTTCCTCGAGAACTTGAGCATCCTTGCCCATGACCCTTGTAGTGTTCACGACCCTTGTTGCTATATGAATCTGCTTTAATAAACATCAACTTGCTAGATGTGTCGCTTTGGCTCTCTTCTTCTTTAACCCTTTCTTCGTAGGCTTTTAGACGACCGACAACATCTTCAAAGCCGATTGCCTTTAGATCTAGTAGTTGCTAGATCGAAGCCACGATGTGTATGAACCTGCGTGGGAGACTTGTAAGGAACTTCTTCACAATCTTCTTTTCCTCTAAGACTTCCCCAAGTGCAGCTGATTTGGATGCCAAACCAGAGAGTTTAGCAGCATACTCATCAATAGTTGATGTATCCTTCATCTTCATACTATAAAATTCCGAGATCAGGGTCTGTAGCCTTGCTTCTCTAACCCGATCTGCATCGAGATGACGGGTTTTCAACGCTGCCCGCATCTCCTTTGCAGATTTTAGATTACCAATATGGAGAATCTGGTCTTCGGGTACTGATTAGAACAACAGTGCTGTCGCAATATTGTTTCTTTTGTTGTCTGTTGTCCCGGGTTCAATTACATCCCATACACCATGAACATTAAGGATGACTTTCATTCGAATAGCCTAGATGGTGTAGTTCGTTGCTGATAGCATCGGTCATTGAAATGAGCTTGTTGTGGTTCCTTCTTTTACTGGGGTAATCGTTGTTGTTGCATCACCCATGGTTCTTTTTCTTCGGCTGTACGTAAGAGTAGTTTTAGGAGGTTGATCCAACCCTGTAGATCTTTATTTCTTGATCTGAAGCTTTCTTGAGGATTAATCAGCAGTAGCGACTTCTTGGGTTCTAATCGGCAGCGGTCTTTTCACGGCTGTGATTGCTTCCCCTTTAATCGCCTGCTTTGCTCTCTTTGTGTGCTTGATCGACTCTGATATCAATTCAAAGCAAGAATCGATATCAAGAAGACAACTTGAAAACACAATTGGAATAACTCCTTTATTAAAACCAAAAAAAATATATCTTAAAAAACTTGATTACATCTAACTCTAATACGGGTTTATATAGACTAGATAAACTTGTTTAATAAGGACTTATAACATAGTTCAACCTCTATCTAAACAATAAAATCATTATCTTCTTTTAGATAAACCAAAGTTAGTTATTCTAGATTTATACCAACTTGACCCACTTATCAATATTGGTCCTCCCATATTCTTGGATTGCCGTCTTGCCCTCCAAGTCTCGGGAATTTATCGAGCCAACATATATATATATATATATATATATATATATATATATATATATATATATATATATATATATATATATGACTTATCTATACACAAACTTGATTTCGTTATATAAGTACCAGGATTGTTGATACAGGAAAAGTCATGTATTATCATTTTCTTGTTCTTCAAACTAATTTAGATTTTCGTTTACAAGAATTAAGCAATGATCAGTAATCTAGCCATCTAGGTAGGTATATGAAAACAACTTATAAGTTAATCTATAAACGTAACAATGAAATACCAACTTAAAGTTTTAAGGTTTTACGGTCTTTTAAGGTTTTAATTGACGAACTAGATGATGTATGGGCAAAAACTATTACACAAATGAAGAGATCACACTTTGAGGCTTGGAAAATTAAAGAGTTAGATTTATGAAAACTTAAAGTTTTGAGAAAACTTCATTTATGCGAAAACTTGGTGGAATGCAAAAACTAAGGATGATGTGAAAACTGTTGAGGACAAGAAAACTAATGAGATGTGAGAACTAAGTGATGCAAAAAGTTGGCTATATGCGAAAACTCCTAGAAAGCGAAAACTCACAATGCGAGAACTACTATTGTTTTAATGTTTATGTATAAAAAGTTCAGTTTTGTGTATTCTATAGTAGTTGTATGAAGCTTATGCAAATACTCTGGTGTTCATATATGAAATTACATACTTTTAAGTGAAATACATTAGAAATCTTATTTACTCGTTTGTGTTTGCTTCAATTGATTAGATGTTCATTGATTTTCACACTAAAATCATGATTGATATCAAATTACTTTCATTCTCCAACTATAAATTGATTCTCGATGTTTATTGAGTGGATTCAAGTGCTTTTCTGGTCCTTCAGTTACAATTCGTATCAAAACGTAGGGGGTGAATAAAGAACTTTGTGAATCGATAGTTGTCATTTGATTCGATTTAAATGAAGTTGTAAGTCAAAAGAGGTCGGAGATGATATTAAAAAGTTTTTGGCACAATTGGATCTTTTTCAAGAGCGAATTGGATTAGATTTGTGCTCGGTTTTGGTTTCGGCATCAATAGAAGCTTCTTTGATCGCGTTAGTGTTTGATTATGGTAATTTTAGTGTTCATCACACTGGATTTGGATAGTTAAAAATGTACTCAAAAGGATTGTAAATTAAAACTGCATCGGATTGGAGTTTGTTACAAAAAACAAAATTATCATTTTTTGACACTTTTTGCTTTTGTTCAAGTTGTTGCCTAGTTTTGGCTTAGCTTGTTCTAGAGTGAATAGTTTTCGCATAGATTAGTATTTGACTAGTTTTCGCTTTCGGCAAATGAAAACTCTATCAAAGTCACTTTTAGAAAGTAAAAAACTTTCTAAAATTTTACTCTAATTGAATAGTTTTCATGTGACACCTCTCGTAATTTGATAACTGACATGTCATTCAATGGAATGGACACGCTAGGCCTAATAAGGCCCATTAAGTAATTTGGTATCATTTGAAGCCTAGTTCTATAATCCTAAGCTCGATCATTTGTTAAACTTGCTTAACAAGTTGTAAGAGGAATTATTGATACTTATAAAAGTATGTTCAAATGAATAAATGGTTAACGCGATGAATAAGACGTGAAATGTATATTAAACTATAATAGTCACGAGATATATTTTAAAGTAGGGGTAACTTTGTAAAATAGTAACAAAGTTTTAAAAATATTCCAATTAGATAACACAAGTTTAAAAAATGTTATTTTTTAATATAATTAACATAAATTTTTTATTTTTTAATATAATATCATATATTGAAAATTCCAACCTCACGTCTTCTCATCCATTACTTTCTTTATGTAAGAAAATTATATAATGACTCGATTTGATGGTTTAGTGGTCCAATTTAAGGAAAATATGCACAAGTGACCAAATTAAAACATTTTTGAAACTTCATTACTAATTTGTGACATTTTCCCTTTAAATTATAATACAAGACGATTGGGTTAATATAAAACCCGAGAAACTATATTTGAAGTGTTATAGATAAAAAGGATTTATCGAGCAAGGTGAAGATATATATGCATATATATATGTACGAATAGTAGATATCAAGCTTGGATAAATATACACAAATTGAGCTAAGACGAGTGTGTTTTATAAAAGTATCGAATAAGGTTTAGTAACCTAAAAGTATCTATACGAATAATATAACCTCGATTCCAATAAATTCGTAGCGTGTGAGGAAGCGTGAGGGAATTGGGAATAAATTGATATTGATCAAGATGAACATGTGTGATTATTGACCCAGATGAATGGGACTTGGATATTGATTGATATCGTGTTTTCCTTGACCACTAAGGCCTCCTACACAATAGTATTTCACTGAATTGGAAGCTAGGTCATCTCACACAAAGACGAGCAACACTTAAGTGAGTCCATGACTCGCCCCTTTTATAGTTTTACGGTTGTATCTGAGCTACTTATATTGATTTGTTATATTGTTTTATCATGTGTTGTAAGTTAATTGTCCTCATAGTCTAGCAGGCCATAGTCTTGGTACGTCCGAACCATTGTTTGTGTTAGTCGTGAGCAAGCTATTAGGATAAGATTGTGGGTTGTCCATATGGCGTGACACATAAGTTAAATCAGGGCATATGTTCGCTTAGACGGATACGATCTAGGTAGGAGGACCTCACTCTAGGTAATGACATGGCGCTAATTTGATCTGGATTCGGTGTGTTGGGATTCAGTGGTTGTATGCCTTTTACCTACCCATCCGCCATATATTGTGAACCTGGGTGGCATATAAGTTATCATAAACTAACTTCGAATTGTTGCTGTTGTTAGTGAAATTTGGTTTGTCGCGCATATACTTACACGTTTCTATTGATATTGATCATGGAGTTGCTAGCCACGACTCACCAATTATTCGTAGTTGACACATTTTAAATCATGATACATGATTTTGAGTTACATGGTACAGAGCTCGATCAAGTATGGTGACATGTGAAGGCCTTAGCATAAGAAGTTGAAAATTGTTCAAAGTTAGAAGTCTAAACGAGTTTTGAAACCACGAGATTAGTTTAGACATAATTTAGAAATCGGAGTTGAATTGCGGAACCTAGTCAATAGAAGCTTGAAGTTTGAAGCCCAGGCAAGTTTCAAATCCAAAAGAGGTTTAAACTAGACTTAGTTAATATACAGCTTCAGTTTAAACTCGAACCCTAACTTGAATTTGAAACCTAGGTCGTACACAACAACCTTATGTTATTGTAAAAAAGTTTAAAAAGGTTGTAAAAATTCGATTAGCCTTTTCATGTATTTAGTTTCCATAACCTATATTGATACAATCGATCATGCTCCAATGGCGAGGTGTGATAGGTTGGTATCAAAGCTCGTGGTTTTAGCGAATTAGGAATTTTTTAGAAGTTCCTAGGCTTTAACTGGAACAATGTAAGGACCCAAACCTTAGGGACCCAGGTTATTAAGACTTAGAATTGTTAAGAGTTGGAATTATTAGGTCTTAAGGTTGAGTAGATCTAAGAGGTATGATACCCAAGCTATAAGAAGTTTCAAATGGATTAAGTCTTGAGAAATTGATGAGATTTGGAATGAATAGGTATCTCGAGCACACCAGAATCAATTAAGGAAACCCTAAGACTTGATTTCTAATGATTCTTGCTTACATGTGGTAACAAGTTTTAACCCTAGTGTGTTGAATGAATTGGAAGTTGATGATGGGGTTGAATCTAATGCATGTGAGGTTTGCATCCAGACATAATAATTTTGAGTTATCAAAAGTATTTGGAAATACTGTGAATGAAACAATAAGGACTGATATATTATGATAAGCTTGTGGAATTGTTACGACAACCTAAGTATCACTTTATTGATTGAAGTCAATCCACGATAAGCTTGATTAACTACCCGTTGGTCTAAAAGTTGGAATTTGATATAATATGATGCAATGTAGTGATGTATTCTGTTGGTATGGAACGTGAGGTGGAGAAAGAAATAAGAACATGCGTAATGTGCATTGAACCCTAGCTCGACGAACTCAAACCGTTAATTGTTCCTTACATCAAAAATAAAAACTTGATTAGGGTTTTAAATTTTGAAGAACCTTATTAGAATAATTAATAAAGTGGCCAATTTTATTAACAATCTAATATATACCTGATTAGATTCGGGTTTAAGATCAAGAATTAAACAAACAAACCATTAAAACAAAAACATCTTATAAACGTTTCATATAAGTTCAAACCAAATCAAAGAAAGTAAACCTTAATGTTGAAACTAAAATTATTCTAGCTGGACATGACGGCTAGATCAATCAAGGCTAAAATAAAATAAAAACTTACGAAACAAAACACGAATGATTAAGTATCTTGATAATGAAAAGAATTCAACCAACAAAAAGAACCTAAATTGCTATTTCTCCTTCTTGCTTGTTGAACTTGATTCTCTAAAAAAATCTTCAAGATGCTCCAAGATGCCCCAAGATGCCTCAAGATGCCTCCTTTAATCCTCATCTACTATTATATTTATAATAATGTATTGATTTCCAGATCCCCTTTTTTAGGCTTTTAGTTTCTTTAATTTTATTCAGGAAAATCTAGTGATAATCATCAAAAACAAAAATTCCTAAATTTTAGGAATTATTTCCTGCAAGCTTACTCGGTCGTGTAAAACTTTTTGAAGAATCTTCCGCGCGGCCGTGTGAAGTTTCTGTTGTGTAGATTCCTTCAAGCTCCAGCATTTCTTCAACAATATTTTTCTGCTGCTCCATATCTTTCATCCTTCTCATGAACTCATCAACCCTATAAAATCACCCGAAACAAACCAAAGCAAATTCCATTCCACCAAAACTAGTGTTGTATAAAATAAACGAAAATGCATGCAATATTTACAAAATATGCACCAAAATATACTTTATAACTATGAAAAATAATGCTTAAAAATATAACTAACAGACCCAAGACAAAAGGGTGTATTCATCTCAGCTGGATTCTAAGAGGTCGGAAGTTCTGATTCAAGAAAGGAGTATAGTACCAGTACTCCTATCCAGCTGAAGGATAAGAAATTAAAGGGAAAGGCTGTTGAAGAAGAGAAGAAGTGCAAAAAACAACAACCCACATGTCCCACGAAGAATAACATTGAGTGCATAATATGTGGTCTGCATAACCACATGGCTAAAGATTGTTACTACAATCCTGCAAGCACACACTATGCAAACAATGTTAAGAAAGAAGAAGTCAAGGATGGTTTCACATTTAGACCTTACTATATGGTTCAAGTGTTAAGGAAAGGAAAGCTTTTTCCGAAGCCAAGTTGCTTTCGGAAGAAACTCATTCTTTCGAAAGGAAAATAGCTTCGGAAGACAAGCCAAAGAACAAGCAAAGAAACAAGAGGAATCCTTTGAAACCTTCCGAGAAGAAGACTACTTCGGAAGAAAAGGTGGAAAATTCCGAGAAGAAAGAAGCCTCGGAAGAAAATCATGCTACTCAAGCCTCTTCTAACTCATCTACACTGATCAACCAAAGGATGAAAAGGAAGATCAGAAAAGATGTTACAGCCCAAACCTCTTCTTCATAAACTATAATTGAACCCACATGCATACAATTTGGTTCATTTATATCATCTATATTGGAAGGACCCAAGACCACAAGGCTTGGGTTTCCAATTGTAACTAATCAATTCACCTTATATGCAGGGACATCCACATGACAGGAATAGAAATGTCTGGATTGTGGACAGTGGATGCTCCAGGCATATGATAGGGAACAGATCTCTCCTACAACAATTTGAACATTTTGATGGAGGTCCTGTTCAGTTTGGAGGTGAAGCGGGAGGATACATTTCTGGTAGAGATAGTGTGTCCAATGGTAAGTTGAACATTTACAAAGTAAACTTTGTCAAACAGCTTGAATACAATCTCTTAAGTGTTTCTCAATTCTATGATCAAAAACACCAAATGCTTTTTACAGAACATGAGTGGATTATCCTCAAACCCGGGATGACAATTCCTTAGGAATTGGTGCTTCTTAGATCTCCCAGGAGAGGGGATATGTACAAGCTGGATATGAACAAATCTTCCCCACTGGGTGAAGTATCACGCTTTCTTTCCAAAGCCAATGGTGATGAGTCAACTCTTTAGCATAAAAGAATGTGCCATGTTAATTTTAAAACCATGAATAAATTGGTTAAAAATAATTTGGTACATGGTGTGCCTAAAAGGAGTTTTTCTATAAAAATAACTGTGTTGCTTGCCTGAAAGGAAAGCAAAACAAGGTTACTCACAAATCCAAAGAGGTTAACTACATTACCATTCCATTACACTTATTGCACATGGATCTTTTTGGTCCCACAACTATAATGAGCATTGGAAGGAAATCATACTGTCTTGTGATTGTTGATGATTTTACAAGATTTACATGGGTATTCTTTTTAAGAACTAAAGATGACACGGCTGAAACTTTAAAATCTTTTATTCTTAAAATTGAAAATCAAAAGGATCACATTGTAAAAATCATTAGAAGTGATCAAGGGACTGAGTTTAAGAATCAAGTTCTTGACTCATTCTGTGACTCAAATGGGATTGCCAGACAATATAGTGCTCCTAGAACTCCTCAATAGAATGGTGTTGCTGAGAGGAGGAAAAGGACACTTATTGAGGCTGCAAGAACCATGTTAGTTGATTCAAAGCTGCCTCTAACTTTTTGGGCAAAGGCAGTCAGCACTGCATGCTATGTACAGAACAGGGTTCTCATTGTTAAGCCCCATTGAAAGACCTCTTATGAGTTATGGAACAAGAGGCCACCATTCATTGGCTTTATTAGGTCCTTTGGCAGTAGGTGTACCATAGTTGACACAAAAGACAATTTAGCAAAGTTTGCTGAAAAGTGGATGATGATATCTTTGTTGGATATTCCTCAAACTCTATTGCTTATAAGGTGTATAATATTAAAAATCAACAATTTGAGGAACCATCAAACATTGTTGTTAATGAGCACAGTCCTTGTGTTAAGGGGAATGGTCATGATCATATCTTCAATTTAGAATTGTTTCCAAACTATTCTAAACCATCTTCTGAGAATGTTCCAGCTGGAACAGGAACTCAAAGTGACCCTGTAACACCCGAAACCACGGTCAAAATAAAAAGGAAAGAAAAGTATTTTGAAGAAAATAAAAAGAAGGCAAAGTTGAGGGGTGCTTTATGTAAATAGTACCAAAAAGTCAAAAATTCACTTTATATGGGCATGGCCGCCTATATCATCTTGCTGTTGCTGTTGTTCGACCGAAAAGAAGAAGAAAGAAAGCTGCAGACCAGCTCTCTCGGTTCCAAGAAGGAAATAGAACTAAAATCTTCAAGGTTAGTGGGTTTTTGTTGATGTTTGGCTCGGTTCTTTGAGGTTTTCCACCTTAGAAACAGATTTCTAAGTGTTGTTTCTGCTTTGGTTGGTTGTTTTGCTTGTTTAGGTGTTTGGACCTGTGTGTAAAAGCAAGTTTGGTGGAGTTTTACTTGTGTTCTACACTAGGTGAGTTCTAGGACCCCGGTTTTATATTTTTAAACTTCTTTGGGGCTGAAAATGCATATAAAATGTTTTACAACCGTCATGAATGTTAACCGTGTGTATATGTGTATGAATTTCTGTGTTTTATGAGGATGTAAGCTTGTTCTAAGAGTTTAGCATGATAGATCTATGTTAAGAATATATGAGAATGAGGTTTTAGAACTGGTTATAGCATAAGTCTTATTTACAGGTCTGATGGTTCATCCGTATTTGCCTTAATTCAGCCTAAGTGTTCATCAGCATTTCTTTTTGTACACGCGCATTTGCTACAGTGTCCATCAGCATTTCTTTTGTATTGTGTATTTGCTACAGTGTTCATCAGCATTTCCTTTAAGACAGAATTACCAAGTGTTCACCCGCATTTGCAAGTTGTTCACCCGCATTTACAAGTTGTTCACCCGCATTAGTTTTGTTCACCTGCATTTGTTCTCATTCATCCGTATTTCCTTAGGACTTAAGGAATTTTCTGGGATTTCGGAAGATCAGAAATTAGGGTTTGACCATGGTTGACTTGATGCTTTTATTTGATTATCTGATGCATGTTGTGGGCTGCCCTTATGTGCCTATTATGATATTATTATGTGGCCTTATGTGGTTTGTTCTTAATTATGAAGTATTATTAATCAAGTGAAAGATTAATGCTAATGAAAAGTGGAACATAAAGAACGTAAGAAGGTCTTGCAAGCAAATTCACAATGAGGTTCACAACCGCTAGGTTGTTAGCTCAACTGTGTGTGGTTTAGCTAACCCCAGAGGATACACGCAGGGTTAATCTTTAAGATTGAGGGGACCATTGTTGCTGCCCTGGTACTGAAGTCAGCATTAGTGCACCAAGGATGGGGTCTATTTATAGACCTTAGGCCAAGTACCAGGTTTATGTGAATTATATGGGGGCATAGCAGTTTGGTCCATATCAAAGTGAAAGATTAAAAGTAAAGGTTCAAATGAACGACCATGGAAATGGTGAAGAAAGATATTAATGTTGATAATGAATAATATTTGAATGTATGTATGACGTATGATCACATACAAAAGAGTAAACAGTATTTTAAGGAGTATTTTCCTATACAAAACTCATAAAGTATTTTCACTATTTTTAAACTAGAACTCACTCAGCAAACCTAACTTTTACGCATTTTCAGTTGGCAGGTAATATTGCTGAGGATGGCACTCGGGGAGGCTACTCGTCTGGACAAGGCTGACATCCATTCATGAATATAACATTGCTGTTTTGTAATGCAAACTAATGATCTTTTGTAACTATTAACAATTATGTATTGCTTAGCAACAGTGGTTATAAACTAATGAATGGCTTTTGATATTTAAGTTCCGCAACAATGTTTGATAAATTATGAAATGTTTTATAAATTGTGTTGTGAATGTCCAACTGTGAGGTTTTCGGGAACGAGGCGTTACAGACCCCTATGAAGATCAGTTGTTTAAGTTACCCAGACCTATTCACAGTTCTCCAAGAAGAATCGAAGAACAAGCTCCCACTACTGGAAGTCCTAAAAGCTTGAACATCTCAGGAAACAATGGAGCTTCAACAAGTTGTCAGCCAACTGAGCCTCAAAACTCATCTGCTGACAACTCCAGCACTCAACACCAAGCTGATGAAGACAGTGACCTGGAGGAATAGGCAAACTTTGGTACTGCATCTCAGCAAAATATCATTGATGCTGTCACACATTCATTCAATCGGTCCTCATCGAATGAGTGTGAGACATAACACTCATCCAGCTGAGAACATCGTTGGGGATGTCTCAGAAGGTGTGAGAACAAGAAGTCAGACCCATAATAGGAATGTCTACTTGCACTTATGCTTTCTCTCTCAAATGGAACCAAATAAGGTGGAAGAAGCCCTCAAGGACAACAATTTGGTTGAAGCTATGCAAGAGGAATTGCTTTAATTCAAGAGGTAAAAGGTATGGAACTTGTTTCCATTGCCACCTAGCCAAGTCTCCATTGGCACCAAGTGGGTGTTCAGAAATAAGAGAGATGATAGAGGTTTGATCATCAAGAACAAAGCAAGACTTGTGTCCATTGCCACCTAGCCAAGTCCCCATTGCCACTCACTCATTTGTTGACTCGGCTCTGTGTTGGTGGGACAATATTGTCCAAGCTGAGGGCAGCAGGGCCATCGAGGAGGATGAGATGGTGAGATTTGAAGAAGTTGGTTGTTAAGGAATTCTGTCCTCACAGGGAACTAGACAAGATAGAGAGAGAGTTCCTACAGCTTGAGGCGGGAACCATTACCCACCAGCAATACACCACTAAGTTTAATGAAATGGCGAGGCTGGTGCCGGATCAGGTGACGCCAGTGTCGAGGAAGATTAAGAGGTATGTGCAGGGACTGCCGGCTGATATCCGCAGGCACTTGATTGTTGCCCGACCAAGCACTTTTAGGTCGGTAGTGGATCTGGCTGGGAGGCTTTACGATGAAAGAGAGGTGTCGGTGGTTGAGGTGAAGAAGATAGGTGGTGGTGACAAGAACTAGAGTGGGAAGAGGATTGGGCATGGTGGTTTCACCCCAAATAGCAAGAGGCCGAGGATGGATGACCGCCGGGTTGTTGCTGCAAGCTCGGGGTTGAAGCGGTGTGACAAGTGTGGGAAGGAACATAGAGGGGAATGCCGTTTGGGATCGAATATTTGCTTCAGATGTGGGAAGCCCGGTCATATGGCAAAAGATTGTGGGGTGTCGAGGTGCTTCCATTATGGCGGGACTGGCCACAGAAGCCACGAGTGCAGGAAGCTGAGGGCTGAGAGCTCTGGGGGCAAGAAGGTGGCTGAAGAAGGGGGTAGAGGGCAAGTTCTAGAGCCTTCATGATGACCCGAGAGGAAGCATGGGTAGACCCCGATGTCGTGTCAGGTGTGTTTCTAGTAAATCAAACTTGTGCCTCTGTATTATTTGATTCTGGTGCTAGTAGGAGTTTCATATCTGCTGCTTTCTGTGCTAAGCTGCTTGTTAGTAGTAGAAGAATTGATGAGCCATTTGATGTAGAAACTGCTACTGGTAAGTCTACCAGAATTTCTGATATGATTGAGGATTGTGGCACAGAGTTAGAAGGCCATAGGTTCTCTGCTAAACTATTTGTGATGCCCCTAGGCGGATTTGATGTAGTTCTGGGGATGGATTGGTTGGCAGCCTATGAGGCAAACATCGTGTGTCAGAAGAAGGTGATTTGGTTAGTTGCACCCGATGGGTGTTCAGTGACAGTTTATGGTGAACGCGTCACTACGGTTCCGAAGGTGATTTCGATGGCGGTGGCAGAGAAGTGTATGAGGCGCGGTTGTAATACCTACTTGGCATACGTAAAGGATGTGGATACGTTGATACCGCAATGGTCTGATGTGTCGGTAGTGTGTGACTTCCCGGACATGTTCCGAGAAGATCTGCCAGGTGTGCCACCTGACCGCGAGATTGAATTTCAGATTGACCTGATACCCGGTGCGTAACCCGTTGCCAAGGCACCATATCGGTTAGCTCCGACCGAAATGAAAGAACTGATGGATCAGCTACAGGAATTGATGGATAAGGGGTTTATTAGACTGAGTATCTCTCCTTGGGGTGCTCCGGTATTATTCGTAAAGAAGAAAGATGGTAGTATGAGAATGTGTATAGACTACCGAGAGTTGAACAAGTTGACAGTAAAGAACCGATACCCCCTACCAAGAATTGATGACCTATTTGATCAGCTTCAGGGTGCCAGTTGGTTTTCTAGGATAGATCTTCGATCTGGCTACCATCAGCTAAAGGTAAAGGAACAAGATATCCCTAAGACAGCGTTCCGCACGCGTTATGGACATTACGAGTTTCTCGTTATGTCATTCGGTTTAACTAACGCGCCAGCTGCCTTTATGGATCTGATGAATCGAGTGTGTCGGCCGATGTTAGATAAATCAGTGATTGTGTTTATTGATGATATTCTAATTTATTCGAAGAGCAAAGAAGAACATGCCGGCCACATACGTGAAGTGTTAGAGACACTTAGAAAGAAAAAGTTGTATGCTAAATTCTCTAAGTGTGCTTTTTGGTTGCGGGAAGTTCAGTTTCTGGGTCATGTGGTGAATACCGAAGGAATTATGGTGGACCCGACAAAGGTTGAGGCGGTAATGCAATGGAAGTCTCCAAAGACGCCATCCGAGATTCGTAGTTTCTTGGGTTTGGCGGGTTACTACCGAAGGTTTATCCAAGAATTTTCCAAGATAGCCTCACCTTTGACTAAGTTGACAAGCAAGGATGTGAAGTTTGTGTGGGGACGAGAACAGGAGGATGCTTTTGAGGAGTTAAAGGCAAGATTAATTCAAGCTCCTGTTTTGACATTACCTGAAGGGAGTGAAGACTTAGTGGTGTATTCGGATGCCTCCTATTCGGGACTAGGTTGCGTGTTAATGCAACGTGGGAGATTAATAGCCTACGTGTCCCGACAGTTGAAAACCCACAAGGTCAATTATCCCACGCATGATTTGGAGCTCGCGGCTGTGGTCTTTGCATTAAAGATTTGGCGGCATTACCTGTACGGGGTGAAATGCACAATCTTCATGGACCACAAGAGCCTAAAGTATTTCTTTGAGCAGAAAGATCTCAACATGAGGCAAAGGAGGTGGTTAGAGCTGATTAAGGATTATGATTGTGAAATCCATTACCATCCGGGTAAAGCCAATGTAGTGGCTGATGCCCTCAGCCGAAAGGAGAGACCCGAGCCAATCCGGGTGAAGGCTTATCAATTGGTGATGACCTCTGACGTGATGACAAAGGTTAATGGATTCCAAGATGAAGCGTTAAAAGAAGATCGCCTCAACTCCGAAAGGATGAGAGGTTTAGTAGCAGAACTGGGAAAGAATACCCAAGGGGTTAAAACCCGCTTTGGACGGATGTGGATTCCTCGATATGGGGATCTACGTGGGCGAATTATGGACGAAGCTCATAAGACTCGATACTCCATTCATCCCGGTGCTACCAAGATGTATCAAGACATGAAGAAAGATTACTGGTGGCCAGGTATGAAACGTGACGTGGCGGAGTATATGAGTAAGTGCCTTACTTGCTTGCAAGTGAAGGCAGAACATCAGAAGCCATACGGGAAGATCCAACCCTTGGATATACCCGAGTGGAAGTGGGAGCACATCACCATGGACTTCATCACGAAGCTACCCCGTATGGCGAGGGGGGTATGATACCATATGGGTGATAGTTGATCGTCTAACAAAGAGTGCTCACTTCCTACCAATCCGCGAGACGTATTCATCTGAGAGATTGGCGGATCTATTCATCAAAGAGATTATAGCTCGTCATGGCGTGCCAGTGTCAATCGTGTCAGATCGTGACACCCAGTTCACATCAAAGTTTTGGAAAAGATTCCATGATGCGATGGGGATGAGGCTACATATTAGTACGGCTTATCATCCTCAGATAGATGGTTAGTCTGAGAGGACAATTCAGATGCTCGAGGATATGCTCCCAGCATGCGTGATCGACTTTGGAGGAAGTTGGGATGATCACCTACCGTTAGCAGAGTTCTCATACAATAACAGTTATCATGCCAGCATTGGTATGCCACCATATGAGATGTTGTACGGTAGAAGGTGTAGAACGCCCGTGTGTTGGGGAGACATCGGGCAGAAAGAGTTGGGAAGTATCGAGGTGATCGAGGCTATGACTGAAAAGTTGGAAAAGATCAAAGCCTTTATGAAGGCGGCGAAGATAGGCAGAAGTCGTATGCCGACAAAAGGCGTAGACCGATTGAATTCAACGTGGGTGATAGAGTCATGTTGAAGGTCTCACCTTGGAAAGGGATCATCCGGTTCCGGAAGAGGGGCAAGCTAAGCCCGAGATACATAGGGCCTTTCTGAATCATTGCACGAGTAGGGAAGGTAGCCTATCGATTAGAATTGCCTGAGGAGTTAACTGGAATTCATCCGACATTCCATGTATCTCATCTGAGAAGATGCCTAGCCGACGAAGACATGATTGTACCACTGGAAGATATCAAAGTGGATGAACGACTTAACTATGTAGAGCAACCAGTGACAATCGTCGATCAAAACGAGAAGAGGTTGAGGAATAAAGTGTTTCCACTTGTGCGGGTGCAGTGGAAACACCGGAAGGGTTCTGAGTCTACGTGGGAGACTGAAGAAGAGATGAGACAACATTACCCATAGTTATTCGAAGAGTGACAGGTTTCGGGGATGAAACCTCTTTAAGGGGGGTAGACTTGTAACACCCGAAACCTCGGTCAAAATAAAAAGGAAAGAAAAGTATTTTGAAGAAAATAAAAAGAAGGCAAAGTTGAGGGGTGCTTTGTGTAAATAGAACCAAAAAGTCAAAAATGCACTTTATATGGGCATGGCCGCCCATATCATCTTATTGTTGCTGTTGTTCGGCAGAAAAGAAGAAGAAAGAAAGCTGCAGACTAGCTCTCTCGGTTCCAAGAAGGAAATAGAACTGAAATCTTTAGGGTTAGTGGTTTTTGTTGATGTTTGGCTCGGTTCTTTGAGGTTTTCCACCTTAGAAACCGATTTCTAAATGTTGTTTGTGCTTTGGTTGGTTGTTTTGCTTGTTTAGGTGTTTGGACCTGTGTGTAAAAGCAAGTTTGGAGGAGTTTTACTTGTCTTCTACACTAGGTGAGTTCTAGGACCCCGGTTTTATGTTTTTAAACTTCTTTGGGGCTGAAAATGGATATAAAATGTTTTACAACCGTCATGAATGTTAACCGTGTGTATATGTGTATGAATTTCTGTGTTTTATGAGGATGTAAGCTTGTCCTAAGAATTTAGCATGATAGATCTATGTTAAGAATGTATGAGAATGAGGTTTTAGAACTGGTTATAGCATAAGTCTCATTTACAGGTTTGATGGTTCATCCGTATTTGCCTTAATTCAGCCTAAGTGTTCATCAGCATTTCTTTTTGTACACGCGCATTTGCTACAGTGTCCATCAGCATTTCTTTTGTATATGCACATTTGCTACAGTGTTCATCAGCATTTCCTTTAAGACAGAATTACCAAGTGTTCACCCGCATTTGCAAGTTGTTCACCCGCATTAGTTTTGTTCACCTGCATTTGTTCTCATTCATCCGCATTTCCTTAGGACTTAAGGAATTTTCTGGGATTTTGGAAGATCAGAAATTAGGGTTTGACCATGGTTGACTTGATGCTTTTATTTGATTATCTTATGCATGTTGTGGGCTGCCCTTATGTGCCTATTATGATATTATTATGTGGCCTTATATGGTTTGTTCTTAATTATGAAGTATTATTAATCAAATGAAAGATTAATGCTAATGAAAATTGGAACATAAAGAACGTAAGATAGTCTTGCAAGCAAATTCACAATGAGGTTCACAACCGCTAGGTTGTTAGCTCAACTGTGTGTGGTTTAGCTAACCCCAGAGGATACACGCAGGGTCAATCTTTAAGATTGAGGGGACCACTGTTGCTGCACCGGTACTGGAGTCGGCATTAGTGCACCATGGATGGGGTCTATTTATAGACCTCAGGCCCAGTACCAAGTTTATGCGCATTATATAGGGGTATAGCACTTTGGTCCATATCGAATTGAAAGATTAAAAGTAAAAGTTCAAGTGAACGCCCATGGAAATGGTGAAGAAAGATATTAATGTTGATAATGAATAATATTTGAATGTATGTATGACGTATGATCACATAAAAAAGAGTAAACAGTATTTTAAGGAGTATTTTCCTATACAAAACTTATAAAGTATTTTCACTATTTTTAAACTAGAACTCACTCAGCAAAGCTGACTTTTATGCATTTTCAGTTGGCAGGTAATATTGTTGAGGATGGCACTCGGGGAGGCTACTCGTCGGGACAAGGCTGACATCCATTCATGAATATAATTTTGTTGTTTTGTAATGCAAACTAATGATCTTTTGTAACTATTAACAATTATGTATTGCTTAGCAACAGTGGTTATAAACTAATGAATGGCTTTTGATATTTAAGTTCCGCAATAATGTTTGATAAATTATGAAATGTTTTATAAATTGTGCTGTGAATGTCCAACTATGAGGTTTCCGGGAACGGGACGTTACAGACCCCTATGAAGATCAGTTGTTTAAGTTACCCAGACCTATTCACAGTTCTCCAAGAAGAATCGAAGAACAAGCTCCCACTACTAGAAGTCCTAAAAGCTTTAACATCTCAGGAAACAATGGAGCTTCAACAAGTTGTCAGCCAACTGAGCCTCAAAACTCATCTGCTGACAACTCCAGCACTCAACACCAAGCTAATGAAGATAGTGACCTGGAGGAACAGGCAACTGTTGGTACTGCTTCTCAGCAAAATATCATTGATGCTTTCACATATTCATTCAATCAGTCCTCATTGAATGAGTGTGAGACATCAGCTGGTCATGTTGTTCACACAGGAGGAAGGCATAGACTACACTAATGTCTTTGCACCTGTTGCAAGACTTGAGGCTATGAGAATCTTCCTTGCTTTTGCAGCATCCAAGAACTTCACTATCTATCAACTTGATGTCAAATGTGTATTTTTATATGGGTATATCGATATAGAAGTCTATGTGTGTCAGCCTCCTGGATTTGAAGACCCACAGCACCCCAACTATGCGTGCAGACTAGATAAAGCTCTTTATGGGCTGCATCATGCACCTAGGTTGTGGTACGAGACTTTGTCTCAGTTTCTCCTAAAGAATGGCTACACCAGAGGCACCATAGACAAGACATTGTTCATAAAGAAGTCTAGGAAGGACATGCTGCTTGTTCAAGTCTATGTTGATGACATCATATTTGGTTCCTCAAATGACCAAATGTGCAAAGACTTTGAAAGCATCATGAGGAAGTTTGAATGAGTTCCATAGGAAAGATGGACTTCTTTCTTGGAACTCAAGTGAAGCAGATGGAAGAAGGGTTCTTCATCAATCAATCTAAGTATGTCAAGGATATCTTAGAGAGATTTGAGATGAAAGACTGTAAGCCAGCCACCAAGAAGATTACTATCTTCTTCTGAGAACAAAAGATTAGTAAGCTTCGGAAGTAGATTTGATCTAAGATCAAATTTTCGAGGGTAAATTTAGAGGATAGGTCTGCCACTCAGCAACTTGAGATAGAAAATCTCAAGGCTAAACTAACTGAGACACAGATTTAGAAGTCTATCAGGCATGTACCAATCCAGGTTTCTTTAAGTTCTTCCTCCAGCTCATTTACTTCTCAAGATGATACTACCAAAAAGGGGGAAAATGTACAGAAACAAAGACATGAGGAACCCTGCCTTACCATCACAACAACTTCCCTTGATGCCACATCTTCTTTTTACCCTACACAACAACACCCTGCAATCATCTTCCCTCAAACATCTCCCATTACTATTCAAGTGGACCCAAAAATGCTTACAGACCTCAACAGATTTTTAACCACATTTCTGATAAGCTCATCCATTGAACAACCTTCCCATGATGTAGCCATTGCCTACTTTGAAGCTGAGAAGCTTCAAAGGCTGAGTGCATCACCTACCTCTAAAAAGGAAGTTGGTCAACCTAAAGTCTTTATTGAATCTGAGATTAACTTTGAAGGGGATATACAGACTCATGGCCCAGCAACCAATTTGGATGGGACAGGTAGTGCAGTTCCAATTACTTCTGAAGCAGAAATCCAAGCTACGGAAGGAATAATTGAACTATCTTCCTTGTCCAATGATCTGCTCATCTCAGAAGCCATTCTTGACCTAGCCTCTGAGGTAAACAGTGAGGACTTCCTTACAACCCCTCTCTCCCAAATACCATAAGTTCAAACCCCTCTCCCCAACTTGAATCCTCTAAACCTGAGTCTCTAAAGGCTGAATCTTCCTGTGATCCTAAGGGGAAAAGGAAGCTCACTGCTGAGGAGCTTCTAGAGGAGGAAATATTGGAAAAGCTCAAGAAGAAAGGAAGAGTTGATATTGGGAAGCTATTGGCTGCAAGTAGCAAAGCAACAACAGCTGCTCAAGAAAGTATCAATAACAAAAAGAGAGTGGAGGTCATTGACAGGCTCATCAGCTTGGGAGTAGCCAATGAAGAAATCCTTCTACTCCCACTTTATGATACGATCTTGTTTCTTTTCCACAAAGAACAAGATCAGATCAACAAAAAAGGAAAAGGAAGTTAGAGAGAAGTTGAGGAAAAAGAAGAAGAATGATGAAGAGGCATAACTTGTTGCTTCCAAGAAGGAGGGAGATAAGGAATGGATGAAAACTTATCTCAAAGCCCTTGGCTTCTCCGGCAGACAAGTGGGTCCCATGTCACTGAAGACCCTACAGTGACATGTCAGTGACATCAAGGCTGACATTCGCTAAGGAAGAAGGCAGGAAGTAATTAAAACATCAAGTGTTCAGAAGATGGCACCCAAACCAACACCAGCACCCAAAACTCAACCTACATCTACACATTTTCCCTTCCCCATCAAAACTGAACCAACCACTAAGACTCACACCCCTTAACCCACACCATCAACATTACCTACACCCTCACCTACTGCTTCCCAACAACCACCCCCACTACCTAACCTCAAACCCAAAACACAACCAGAACCTAATCTCTAACCAAACCATATTCTAAAACATATAAGCCCCTGACCTTAGAAAAATTCAAGGAGATCAAGAAGAAGCTCATCAATTGCACAACACTGAGCGACATCTCTTGTGAGGAAGAGACAATTAAGCTTAAATATATTGATGGCTCTTCTAGTTTCCTCACAAGAGATGCATTCCTTGATCTGCCTAGGGGAACACTGGACCAAGCTCTCCAACTTCTTACAACCAATTCAGATGTTCTTACTAAAGAAGAGAAGAAGTTAAAAAGGAGACTAGTGACTCTACTAGATACTAGGAAGGGAGACAAGCTTTCATCCAAACCTTCCAATCCTAGAAAACAAATAGTCTAGTGGAAGTTTGATGAACCTTCACACAGCTTTGCTGTGGAAAGAGAGAATGGTGAAGTGAACAGGGTTGATACTTCATCTCTATTACACTCCAGCAGATTTGACATTACTGAGTTAGCAAAGAAAACATTCTCCAATCCCTCCAACTCTCAGGTTACTGCTCACATCAGAAATCGTCTAAGCAGCCTTCTTCTGGCTGAGCATACAAAGAAAGCCAAGACTGAAGAAGAGTTGAAAAAGAGAGCAATGATGAGGAAGAAGGTACAACTACAAAAGGAAAAACATTCCTTCAGATGGTTGAAGGCTCAACTTCTGATCCTATAGTTAGATGGGAATATGACTACAATTCCCATCAACTAACTATCTTCAGAGGGATGCAACAATGGGTGCATGTCATTCAGAACAACAGACTTGATCTATTATCTACGAATGACTTGTACAAGCTCCTCACCACCACATCAGGGAAGAACAAGGAGACAGACAAATATCTTCTTTCCCTGGTGCTGAAAACCTTAAGGAGCATAAGGAAGTGAAGTTTTGGTAGCGTCAGCCTAGGGGGAGTTTGTTGGATCATATGAGGCTATTGCAACCAAAACAACACTTAGAACATTTTGAAGTACAATTGAAGAAGTCTTCCGTAGACAAAGCTGCTCTTTCGAAGACAAGTTGAAGATCTTTCGAAGCTTAAATATGAAGAACTTTTAAAGGAAAACTAAGTCTTTCGAGACTAAGTAGTTTTCCTTCTGAAGTATATGATGAACTTCCGAAGGTAGAACCAAGTCTTCTAAGACCAAGTATTCCTCCTTCCAAAGCATTCACACTTAAAAGATCCAAGATAAAGTCTTCCAAAGAATGAAGTCATGAAGACTTGCAGAAGACTCGGAAGAAGTTGATTCTTCCAAAGTATGAATGGCCTCGGAAGAACTTATTCTTCCGAAGCTATTTGCCTTCAGAAGAATCAACTAGGAACTAGTGGACAAAAGTATGGGTTGTCTGACATCCGCTGCAAACTCTGACATATTGCATGGCGCTTTTCCACGCCCATATAGTTGACCATACTTTAATTCACTATTCACCTTTATCAGTTAGTACACCATACTTAGTTGGTGACAAAAGATAAGTCATGGACCTGTCATGACTACCTAATCTAGGATAGTATTTTATCGTAGATACTTTACTGCTAGCAATATAGTATTTGTCTAGTGGTAAATTCCAGCTGGTTTTCCAAGTATAACCGGCTGTAGATAGTAGTATATATAGTTTCTCATTATAACTTAAGTAACCATGCTAGTAAGAGTTTTGGTAATAGTGAGTTGAGAAATAATATATACAAGTATCTTGAAAACCATTCTCGTGTTTATTAACTTATTATATTATTGTCAACTTAGTTAGAGATTCTAGTTCATCAACCGAGTGAGTTAAAGTGAGTTTGAGAGATAAAACTTATGTTGAGAGACCAACACCGATCCTACAAACTTCAATGAATATTTCATTCAATTAACATGGAGAATGCAAGTCAACAAGCTCTCCCTTCTTAATCTTCTACTTGATCACCCTAATATGCTCATCCATAGTAGATAGAGACATTGGACCAAGCCTCCTTCCAGAGAATCCATATATCTTCAAAAAGCTCATCATCCTTTGTCTGTCAGCAGACTTCTTTTGGCTCTTTTGGATGATGGCACTTGACTTTGCAGCTTCTTCCCTTAGTTTTTTCTTAGCAGCCTTTTGTTCTTTGATGACTTGTTGTTCCAACTGCTTGAGATACTCAAATTCAACATACTCATATGATAAGGGAAGAAGTTCAGATGCCTGATAGAGGCCTGTGGCACTCAGGTAGTTGATCATGTTCAGTCTATCAGCTTCCTTGTCTACCTAAGGTTGTGCAGTTGCCACAACCTCTGTCTCAGGACTTTCTTGAACTGGGGAGAGGGTAGGAGCATACTTGTAGAGCCTTTTCTGTCTCCTTTCTTCCTTGTTCTTGAAGAGCAATACTGCATCCTCTACCTCTTTCCTCTCCTTGGATAACTCCTTGTTAGCCAGTTCATTCAGTTCATCTAAGGGAAGAGATATGAGTTCATTAATGTTGTAGTTCCTGGTCCCTAGGTAGTTTAGCCAGGCTGCCCTCAACTTATCATCTTGAGTGTTTTGCCTGGAAGCAGCCCTGATAGCACCATCCATGAATCCTGGAGACCCCCTTGAACTCTCTCCTCTAAGCTTCCTCTTCCTCTATCTCTCCTCCTCCTAAATCTCCTTAGGAGTAAGTTTCCTTTTCCCTTTATCACTCACAGGCCTTGGTGACTCAGGGTGGAGAGAGCTTTGGCCTTTATTGCTTGGTTCAGCAGTCAAGCTCTGGCCAGAGAGAGGCTGTGAAGCACCTTCACCAGCTGGTGCCCCACTGAGGGTAATGGGTGCTGAAGAAGTTCCTATCTTAAGGTTCATAGGTTCAACTTCTGGGCCTTCAGTCAAGGCTTCCCCTTCGAAGCTAATCTCAAGGTCCACCTCAACATCCAGTTGACCAAAAGTCTTACCTGCTAGCCCCTATCTATATAGTCTTGACCTTAGCTTGAATTCTTCTAGCACCCTTTCTTGATCCTATCTGCTAATCTTGCAGCTTGTCTGTTTTGACTTGGATTGACAAGTGGAAGATCAATCAGATGGATGCTCTCATAGAAGCTCATGTTGTAAAAGTTGAGAATTTCCTGTTGACCCTGAGATCTAGAGATGACTAGAGCTCTTCTATCAGTGTCATACCTCCATCACATGATTAGATTCTCAGAGTGAGATGATGGGGTAGGCATAGCTCTTGGAATACCCTCCTCAAACAAACTTTGTATGAGTGAGTCTACATCCATGTAGACTTAAGGAGGTTGCTAAGTATGGACCATTGCAAGTAAGGGTGGTGAGCTCCCAGGTTCTGTGGTTTGGACTTGGGCATCTGTCACATCCACAGGTTCTTATGGACCTGGTTGAGTTTCCCTGAGTGGTCTCTTAGCTAACTTTCCCTTGTGACCGGTGATCTCAAGTTGCTGGTCATTGACCCTTCTTTGTAAGACAGTTACCTGAGATTCTAGGTGACTTATCTTTGAGACTAAATAGGTGCATGTTTGAGTCAGTTTTTGCACCTTTAGTTTCAGACTCCCCACATCTTCGTTAGAAGAATCATGGGCTAGATTACCATGGTTGAGGTCTTAATGATGTAGTCATTTGCTGAAGTAAGAGTCCATATGGACCTCCTGAACAGGTTCAGAGATATTCACCTTAGTAGTAGGTGGATAATGTAGGCAAGACATGAGAGAAACATGAGTACTCATCTCTCTTTGAGCAGGGGTGGAGAAGAGAGTGTTGGGTTCAACAGTTGATAAACTGAAGCTTTCCAAACCACAATCAAAGCCAACTGAAGATCTCATTGTACAAGTTCAGAGACCAAGTTGATAAACAGAACAAAACAAACACAAGACAAAGTAAACATCAAGACCACAAGAAAAGTCAAAATTAGGTCATGATGTAATAACATTATAAATAGAACCACAAGTGCCACTTGTAATGCGTGGTTTTTGCAAAGTGTGTGAGTGGCTTGTAGTTCTTAAGTGTGTGTTTTTCATGGTGTAAATCACCACCCAAGGAGAATTTCTCTCCTTTGGGTGGGTTTGATGTTCATCCATCTTTGTATATGTTTCTTCATTGTAATTTGTTATTCAATATCAATGAAATCATAACATTATACATTACACACACATCCTTGTTCTTTGATTCACACACTTCCACCCGTCTTTAATTTTGAATTCTCAAATCTGAAAATGATGAATCCTAAGATCCAAGCTCAACGAATCTGAAATATTGATTCAGCAAAATGGTATCAGAAAGCGGAGGATCTATGGTGAAGGAGGTGAAGTAGTTTGACAAAGTAAGAAAGCGGCAAACCTCTGAGAAACCAGAATCTTTCTCGGAGTCTAACAGAGCAACTTGATTATGTTGCCTGTGAAGATGCATGGAGAAATCGGGTTGGTTTCTGTGGTCAGGATTGGCCATTTGAGGTAGCTTTACTGTGTAGGAAGATAAAAACAAAGTTGGTTTGTGGGTGAATTTAGGTTAGAGAAAATGCAGATGAAGAAGTTAATGAAAAGAGGAGGAACTGTTGAGAGAATATATATGAAATGGATTTGAGACAAAGTTAATGCAAAAGAATAAACTTTGAAATCCAAATGTCGGTCCCACCTCTAAAAAAGTACCCAAAAAGATAGTTTTCTTGGAAGTTGAAAATCTTTCCAAGGTAATTTTGTCTTCGGAAGTTTTAAGAAAAAGCTTCCGAGGCCAATTTTGGCTACAGAATATATTCCTAAGGTTTATGAGAATTTTGCTTCTGAAGGAAAATACTTATAGAATTTTCACTTCTGAGACATGTTTGGTTTCTGAATAGATTAATACTTGAGAGTTTTATTCTAAAGAGAATAAATCTTCCAAGACTTAATTGCTTTCAGAAGAAAATTATCCTTCAAATACATGTAAGTACTTAGAAGCATATTTAGGCTTCGGAAAATATATCAGAATTTCTTCCTAAGGTAAATGTTTTATGAGTAGTTATTTGATTTGAAGACATAATGTTCTTCCGAAGACCACTTGAAATCTTTCGAAAGAAAATATGTTTAAATTTTTTTTCAAAAATCTAACGAATATTATTTTAAAGATTTTCTTCCAAAATAAACTGGGTTTATGAAGGTGATAAAATAGACAACTTAGGACACACATGTTTTAGAAATAAAATTGATTTAAGTTTAAGAAAATCTACTCAAAGTTAATCATCCTAATAGCTGATACAAGATATTTGAATATCTGTTCATCAAAAGCTTTAGTGAACAGATCAGCATATTATTTATTTGTGTTAACTTTGACTAGTTTGATTAATCCATTTTCAAAATTATCTCTAATCAAATGATACCTGATGTTGATGTGTTTTGTCCTTGAGTGCTGCACAGGATTCTCTGTAATAGAGATAGCACTATTATTGTCTATGTGAATGGGAGTCTCTTTGAAGTTGAATCCATAGACCAGCATCTAATTCTGAATCCAAAGCACTTGAGCACAGTAGCTTGCAGCAGCAATGTATTCAGCTTCAACAGTTGATGCAAACACATAGGATTGTTACTTGCATTGCCAAGAGACTAACTTTCCACCAAGGAATTGACATCCCCAGATGTAGACTTTACATTCATGTTGCAGTCACCATAGTCACTATTTGTATAGGCATACAGATTGAAGTCAGAATTTTTTAGATACCAAAGGCCAATCTTGGGAGCACCTTTGAGATATCTAAGAATCCTCTTGACATCAACCAGGTGTGACATCTTAGGGTTGGCTTGATATCTTCTATAGATGTATGTGGCAAACATGATATCAGGCCTATTGGCTGTGAGGTACATAAGAGACCCAATCATAGTCCTGTAGAGATGTTTATCCACACATTCCCCCTCAAGATCATGTCCAAGGGAATGGTTTCTAGCTATGGGTGTCTCTGCAACCTTACAATCAGTAATGTTGAATCTTGTAAGTATGTCTTGTATATACTTTGACTGACTTATGAAGATGTCATTATCAACTTACTTCACTTGAATTCCTAGAAAGAAATTAAGTTCCCCTATGGCACTCATTTCAAATCTATTCTTCATCAGCCTCTCAAAGTCTTTGCAGAGCTTTGGATTAGTTGACCCGAAGATAATGTCATCCACATATACTTGAACCAGTATTAAGTCATTCCCTATTCCTTTGATGAAAAGAGTTCCATCTATAGTACCCCTCTTGTAACCATGTTGATAGAAATACTGAGATAGTGTCTCATACTACTTTTTTAGAGCTTGGTGCAGCCCATAAAAAGCTTTATCAAGCTTGTAGACATAATCAGGATGATCTGGGTCTGCAAAGCCAGGTGGTTGTTTAACATACACCTCTTCATCAATCACCCCATACAGAAAAGCACACTTGACATCAAGTTGGTAGACCTTGAAATCCTTGGATCCAGCAAAAGACAGGAATATTCTTACAGCTTCAAGTCTTGCCACAGGAGCAAAAACATCTATGTTATCAATTCCTTTTTCTTGTGTGTACCCTTGAACAACTAGTCTTGCCTTGTTCTTGATAACAAGTCCTCTATTATCCTTCTTGTTTCTAAAAACCCACTTGGTTTCTATGGTAGTCTTCCCTTAAGGAAGAAGACATAGGTTCCAAACTTTTTGTCTTTTGAATTAAAGCAGCTCCTCTTGCATTGCTTCAATCCAACTTCCATCCTTTAAAGCCTCATCAACTTTCTTTGGCTCTATCTGGGACAAGTAGCAAGAGTATAGACAAACATTTTTGTCATGGGTTTGTCCTTTTGTTCTCACCCTTGTATCAACATTTCCAATGAAGTTTGTAGTGGGGTGTGACTTGTGGATCCTGAGTTGAGGGATCATAGCAAGTTGATTGGAAAGATCTAAATTTGAGAAATTTAGATCTGGAAATGGAGTATCACCCACCACATTAGCACACTTAGAAAGAGATACTTGATCCAATGAGTGTGTGACATCATTTATGTTATCTTCTATGGAGTGGTTATCAGCATCAAGAAATTCTTGATCACTATCACCACCTCCATTTCCTCCTACATTTGAAGCTCCTTCACCTAAGTATTGAGCCTTTGAGCCGAAATTTGTAGGCACCTCAGATGTATCAGCTGAGTTTGTCATGTTTGTGCTGATAGGATCTTCACTTGCAGGATTAGTTACCACTGGAGCTGATGTAGTATGCTTGCTTGGTCTTCTCAGCTCAAATATTGGGTCAGGATCTCCTGTTGACAAGTTATCTGTAGATCCTGAAACATTCTCATAAGATTTCTTAAAATAGTTGGTAACTAAATCAAGATCAAACAGCCAATCAGGACCAGAACCTTTCACACTAGGAGTGTGCTCATTGAAGGTCACGTTGGCTGACTCCTCAACTACTCTAATTATGAGATTGTATACTCTATAAGCCTTAGCTTGGGAAGAGTATCCAATAAAGTGTCCGTCATCTAATTTCTCAGCAAATTTGGTTACTTGATCTTTGGTATTCAAGATGGTGCAAGGACATCCAAATGACATGAGGAAACCAATAAATGGTCTCCTTTTGTGCCACGTCTTATAAGGAGTCTTACCATGAGTCTTAACCACTAAAACTCTGTTCTGCACATAGCAGGTTATGTTGACTACCTCTGCCCAGAAGGTGATAGGCAGTTTAGAGTCGCACAACATGGTTCTTACAGCCTCAATAACTGTCCTGTTTCTCCTCTCAGCAACACCATTTTGCTGAGGAGTCTTGGGAGCACTATATTGTCTTGTAATACTTTTTTTATCACAAAATGTATCAAGGATTTGGTTCTTAAATTCTGTTCCTTGATCATATCTTATGGTTTTGACCTTGTGATCTCATTGATTCTCAATTTTCAGAATGAAGTTCTTCAAGATCTCAGGAGTATCATCCTTAGTTCTAAGGAAAAAGACCCAAGTGAATCTTCTGAAGTCATCTGTGATCACCAAATAATATGAGGTCCTTCTTAAACTCATTACACTGGTGTGGCCAAAGAGATTCAAATGTAATAAGTGTAGGGGAGTAGTGATAGAGTTCTTTTCCTTTGGCTTGTGAGATACTTTGTGTTGCTTCCCTTTCAGGCATGCAACACAGTGGTCATCACTTGTAAACTCTTTCTTTGGCATTCTAGTTACCAAATCATTCTTAATTAATTTATTCATGTTTTTAAAGTTTACATGGCACATTCTTTTATGCCAGAGGAAAGACTCATCACTATTTGCTTTAGATAGAAAACAAGAAACTTCTCCTGAGGGAGATGTTTCCTGCAGGTCCATCTTGTACATGTTTCCTTTCCTAGGGCTCTGAGCAGGATATGCTCTTGAGGAATGACCACCCCAGGCTTGAGAACAATGCACTCATGCTCAGTGAAGAGCATGTTGTGTCTCTGATCACAAAATTGCAATACACTCAGTAGATTGTACCCAAGCTCTTTGACAAAGTTTACCTTCTCAATACTGAGCTTATCATTTGTGACCCTGCCCCTTCCAGTAATGTAACCTCCAGCATCTCCTCCAAAAGCAACTGGCCCTTCTTTAATTTTCTCAAAATTTTAAAGCAAAGAGCCATTGCCTACCTTGTGCCTGGAACAGCCACTATCAATGATCCATACATTTTTCTTGGTCTTTAGCTATTCCTGCATATAAAGAGATGATTTGTTACATTTGGAAACCCAAGCCTCATTGGTCTTGTGTCACACCCCGGGCCCAGGTAGGGTGGGACGTCACAGACTAGCAACAACATATGGCAGCGGAACCAAACCATCATAAGAGCACAAAAGGAGAGAACATCACATGGCATTAATGTTTAAAGAAAAACCGGGCTAGAAGTAGTTCTAGCCACCAATACAAGTACATAATTCATCAGTACAAATTGTTTCCAACAATAACAAATGTAAATTGTTCAAATTGTTTTAAAAACAAAACAAGCCAATGCCATGGGTCATGGTGCTAGGTCATCATAAGTCTTCTACAAAAGCCATACCTTCATCACGGGTTACCTGAAACATGCTCAAAGAAAATTTTGTCAACTAAAAAGTTGGTGAATTCAAGTGCTTAAAATTTAAACACAAAAGGATTCAATAAAATCCACATTTGATTTAAAAGTCATAGTTTCATTGTTGTGGGGATCACAATCAACCCTGCACTCAGTCTCGGCTTGCCTCTTCAAAAGTTATGTTGTACCGGTTAATCTCGAAGGAAGAACTGAGCCTCATACAGTGGACCATACCTGCCGGATGGTTCACCCTAGTATCTTATAAAAACCTGTCACATGACATAAACCGTAGGATCTCAGTGTGGTACCCTTCCCGTTCATCATGGAAGGCACTGTGTGTGGGGGATTCCCCAAGTAGATCTACCCATATAAACAAGCGGTTCACACAAGAATTAATGATCGTGATAAAAGTAAAAGTAGGTTCTAACATTTCCACAACATATAGCATCATAATATAGCATAGAAATAGTTTAGTTTAAACAGAGCATGCTTCATCCCAAAAACAGTAGTAAAAAGGGAACACTAGAACTCACCTTAAGTTTCAAGCAACGGGTTCTTCGAGTACCGGGAAAGTTTCAAGTATAGCACCCTACCATCAAGATTAAGTGATAAGTCACTAGTTCTAAGGTCACACGAGGTGGAGAAAGTGTGTTAAGAAGTTAAATGTTCAACTAGCTTATATTTGCTAAGGCTTGTATTTAAAAGTTTCCTTTTATAGAAAGCTAGGGTTTCTTAAGGGGAATTCATGTTTTTACACTATTAGGTCATTGACACAAGTTAGATTAAGTTTATCAAGTGATTACCAGTCCAAGGGGGTCAGTTTATTGAAGTTTGGCAGACTTTACAGTTTAGTCCTTCAAGTTTTAGAATTTACATTTTCTACCCTAAAGTTTGCTTCTTTACATTTAATGACCTTTATGATGTCATAACTGACTTTTGGAGTTAAATATTACATTATTAATAATTTAAACTCTCAAATTTTCCAGATTTTAAATTTGAGTTGGTGAACATATATTTTAAGTTACCGGTTACGATAAAAACCGAAGGTTTTTAACGGTTAGGCATTGAATCTTATAGTTTTATGTCTTAAAACTTTAAATACTATTTTAAGGAATTTTAACAAGATTTATAATCTTTCAAGAATGTATTTTCAAGCCCTTTTTGTTGAAAGTCTCATTTTTAAGTTTAACTCGTTAAAACGCGTTTTCACCCGAAACCGAACGTTCAAAAGGTGTTAGACAAAATTTTTCATCAACTTCAAGTATTAGAGGTCTCAACTTAATGAAATAATATAATTTACCTAGATTTTTGGTTTATCCTTTTATTTTCAAGATTCCTTCCAAAAGTTACTAGGTTAGGGCCCATTTTTAGCTAAAAATTCCATTTAACTTGTCTTTTGACCATTTAATCAATAAATCCGATCCAAGTCACTTGGTTAACCCTTTTAGAGATTGGAATACTTTTTAATATGGTTAAACTCTAAGTTTTCTTATTTTTAAGTCATTTTACCACCTTTCGGGTCCCAAAATAAGCTCAAAATGCCTACAAGTCCATACTTTTATTATTTTCAGCCATTAACGTCATCTTATACACACCTTATAACTCAAAACTTACTGAAATATAGCTCTAAAATATGGAGTTAACATGTAACCATGAAATAAGCTTGTAGTTAAGAAATTTCATCATTTTAGCCATTTACACATGTGTAAAACATCATAGTTTGTATCCATTCATTACCAAATCATTTAGACACTTACAAAACAGGTTATTAAGAGTTTTATAAAACAAATCAGGTTACAAGCTTTGGTTCGGAGGTTACAAGGCACAAAGGTTAGATGGTGCAAAAGTCACCCAAAAAGAGGGTTTTCATGGTGTAACTCGAGTTCCACCCATAGAATAACTAACATATCGAGTGAGATACCTTAAAGTATGTTAGAAGCTCCTCAAGAACAAGGTGATATAAGTAAGCTTCTGTTAGAACAAAGAAAGTAAGGTTTTTGGTAGGTTAAAGAAAGAATAACACATGACATAGCTTGTTTCGGGTGAGATGAACCTTACTCTTTGTGTGGTTCATGATTTGGAGAGTGTAGAGGGACAAAAATGATCTGGAGATCTCAAACAAAGGCTGGAGAAGTCAAACTTGAAGGAACCGTGTACCAAAAGCTCACAAGGTAGCACCTTCTTGCTTGTTCGAAGCTTCGCCGATGATGGTTGTTGATGTTCTTCGAGTATAAGGCTGAAATGGAGAGATTTTTGGTGGTTTGTGTGTGTTTCAGCTGGTGAACCTAGCAAGAAGAGGGAGAGAATGAGTGTGTGTGTGTGTGTGTGTGGTTTGAATGTGGTCATGCATGTAAGGGGAGTGGAGGAGAGGTGGAGTGTTAGAGGGAAACAAGGGAGTGTGGTGAGTGGTGGAGAGGCGGGTGAAGGGGGCGGCCGAAATTGGAGGCTTGTGGGGTATTTGATTTAAATTTTAATTTGTAAAAATATAATTATGTAGTATTATTTGTAGTGTAGTATATTATTTTGTATGGTAAACACTAGTTAGTTGTTAAGCATTAAGCATGCATATGTGTGTTTCAACCGTGAATTATGTGTATATATACACATTTTAATCGTTTCAACTAAGATTTAATTTTTGTAAGGGTGACTAATTGACTTTCCCGAAACACGAAATTACTCTATGCTAAAGCTAGATTTAGCTAAATCATCTCAAAAAGCACATGAAATAACAAAAATGACAATAATAGCAATAACAATAATAATGCTAATGCTAATAATGATAATGATATTAACATTAATATCAATTGCATGGATAGTGATGCAGGAGGTTAAAGGTTAGAATTATGACCTAGAGGTCGGTTGTCATATCTTGGGCTTGTCAAAGTAATTTGAAGACAATGTAACAGTAAGTGATCCTTTGTTCAAGCTTTGAGGATCATTAGCTTTTGTTGATGAAAAACTTTCAGTCACTTGGTCTTCTTTCATCTTCCACACCATCTTTGGAAGATTAGACTTGACCTTTAATACTTTAGAAGTTTTGACAACTTTGGAATTTTTGGAGACTGAGCCTTCAGAAAATCTTGCTTTCACTGTAGCAGGCTTTAGTACTTCAGAAGCATTCCTTTCTTTTGAGACCAACTTTTCTTCCGAATGCAAGTTTTGACTTGTCCTCTTCTTCACCTTGGAGCTTCCGAAAGGAAAAGATTTTCCTTCCAAAGCTAGTTTTTCTTTCTTCTTCTCAGAAGTTTTCCTTTTGATCATATGGACAATACTTTTAGGATTATAGATACAATCTTTAGCAAGATGAGAAGTACTACCACACATGATACAATCCATTTGCTTCCTTCTGAGAGTCTTCTTTTAAGAGAAATACTAAACTTGATCACTTTCCACCTCCATCTTCATCTTTACAGATGTGCAGCATGCTTCTTAGGATGAGGTTTGCTCTTGGAACTGGATAGTTCAAGCTGTGTAGTAGTGGTACACAACTGATTAGCCTTCTTCTCTTTGCTAGAATGAGTTGTACATGAACTAGAACTCCTAGTACTAGAGTTCATAGTTGAGTCTTCAGCCTTCACCACTTCAAATCCTGCAGAGATAAACACTTGTTTCTGCTTAGAGTTGAAAGTGGTCTTGATCTCTTGAGCCTTCTTTCATTTCCTCTTGGCTTTTCTAATCAAGTTCTTCCTCTTAGACTTGGTCATCCCAGATTCTTTTCTCTCCTCAGGAGAATAATGACCCTTCTTAGGATGATCTTCTTCACTTCTTTCAGAATCATCATTCACTATCTCTTCTTCATCCTCTTTATCAATGGGGTCTATGAGGGGAAGCTTATCTTCATAAGTTTCATACCTTGGAGATCTTGCTGACAATAGAGTGTGTGGAGGAGCTATCATAGTAGATCTCAATCCCTGCTTATTCTAATAACAAACTTTTGCATGCAAGGATGAGGAAATCATGTTCTTGAAGGTCACTTCTTCAAGAACATATTTTTCTGCCCTGGCTTTGCTGATCACAAGCTCAGTCTGGCATTCAGTTAACTTAGTGATGAGATCTTTGATTTGAGTCCTATAGTTGGTATGTTTATGCTTAAGAGTTGAAATGGTTTTCTCTAAATCTTCTATTTTAAATTTGTAATCATTTTCAGCTCTTTTGAAATAAGCTTTTAAAATGTTTAAGGAATCAAGATCAGATCTCATCTCTAAGTTATAAGACCTATATCTGTAAACTTTAGCAATACATTCAGGTGTACAAAGATGTTCTAATACATTGGCTTCTTAATGATCTGCCATCAGTGCTTGGTTTGGAGATGCATTCTCATCCTGAAAGCTCCAGTCAAAGCCTCCTTCATCAACATCAATTGTAGCATGTTTCTTGGGCTTCTTATTTTGGGGAGCTCCATGCCACCACTTGTTTTTAGTGCCTTGCACTCTCTAGCAAAGTGTCCCATTTGGTTACAGTTGTAACACTTCACTTTGCATTTATCCATCCCAAACTTTCCACTGGTTGCATTGCTAGAAAACTTCCTCCCTGTCATCTTGTAAAACTTCTTGGCTCTGTGAGTGAGAAGAGCCATCTGCTGGACTATTTCCATGTACTCCAGATCATCTGGATGGATACAGTCCAGGTCTTCAAGGGTAAAAATAAAGTTGCATGTGCTTTCATCAGTAGACACAAAGGCTTGTGAAGAGCTTGTCTCTTAGAATGGGCTTACTTAGGTGTAGCTCTCGTTTGGTGTCTTCGGGAAGGTTATGAAAGGACCCTTTTGTGAGTTGTTAGGGTAGCAGATGAGATGATGCTATGGTTCTTTGCAATCCCTTTCAACCACATGAAGGGCTAAACTCTGCTGATTGTTAGAGTTACTAGATGGATTTTGCATGTTCATCTCCATCTGGTAGCCACTGAGGATACCATACAAATTAGTGAGAGTAAGGGTCTTGAGGTTCTCAGTCCCCTTAATGACCACACAATAGTGTGTCCATTTTCTGGGAAGAGAGGACATGAACTTCCTTACAATGTCCCTGTTCTCAAGAGGTAATCCAACATCCATTAGAGTATCCACAATCTCAACATACCTAAAGTATTATTGAGTCATGGTTTCACCTGCCTTAAAGGTGAAGTTTTTAAACTGCTGCTTCAAGAGGTCCTTCTTGTTCTCTTTTGCTTCATTGGACCCCTCATACATGAGCTTCAGTGCATCCCATAGTTGCTTGGCAGTCTTGCACTTCTTGAAGCCTTTGTAGATGGAATTTGGAAGACTAGTTTTCGGAAGACCAGTTTGGAGGGTGGCCATGGCTTTCTGATCTATGTCTATCTTCTTCTAGTCTTCTTCAGAATAGTCAGCCACTTCCTTTGGTATCATACCACCACCAGCAGCAGCTGAAGAGGTGGATGATACATAAGGCCCAGAGATAACAGATCCTCATATCCTGGAGTCTTGAGACTTGATGAAGCCTTCCATTCTTTGGCACCAAGTATCAAAATCATCAGGAGTGATCAGTGGAGACTTTGTCAAAGTACCAGTTTCCATATCAACCTTTGTGATAGCTGCCATTTAAGATGTTAAGTGCTTTGTGAAACTGAAGGGATTTAAGATGGTGAGATCTTACAATAAAGAGCCTAAGATGCTCTGATACCAATTGCAGGACTGGTTATGGGATGGTCAATACAATCAGTCTTACAATGAGGAGAGTGTTAGAACACTTAACAGATCAAATAGGAAACTAGGTTTATGTGAAAGATACTAAGAACACAAGTAAAACAATGAGACAGAACTAAGAACAAGAACAGATTGATATGGTTTTCAAGGATGTTTTATATTGCTCTTAAGTTCTTTTACAAGTGTTACAAAGCATAAAAAGAAATACAAGGACCTGTGAACCTTTATACTACATCCTACAGTTAGCCATACATTGAAGGCCAACTAGAAACACTAATCTAGACAACAAGATCAATGTAAATTCAAAAGGCAGATTGCTTTTTGACTAGTGACTATGACAAGCCATAGCTCACATCCTAATATATTACAAAAAGGATAAAAGGTATAAAGTAGGAAGTTACAGACTCAAGACCATAATCTACAGTTTACTAAAGCATGGACCTTTTCACCAACTTGTATAAGGTGGTGAGTCTTCAGAGTTGCAGCGAAAAGTAAGTCAGCTTTATGTAAAAGTACATCAGAGAAAGCATGTCTTCTCTGTCTTCGGAAGAAATCAGTCTTCACTTCATTGGCTTTGGAAGACTTTGTCTTTGAAGCTTCAGAAGACTTCATCTTTGGCTTCGGAAGATTTGGTCTTTGGCTTCGGAAGATTTTACACTTAGAATAATTTCTGTGATGAGTGTAAAACTTCTGAAGTAACTTCTACCTTGTACATCAGTGCATGCATGTAGTAAGCTCCTTCGTTGTTTTGGCTTCTTTGGTTGCATCAGCCTTTAATATAACCTTACAACTTCGACCTACCTTGTCAACTAAGGATATCGACTCTTCTGTGGATTCTAGTCACTGTGTGACTACCCTTGATAATGTTACCAATTTTGGTTCTCTTCATATACGTACTTAAGTGTTGATACTTGACCCATTCCCTTTATCATCAAGTGCTAATCTTTGTTTGACCATAAGTTTATTGACTTTGTTGTTTTGCCAAGAGGGTGCTTTAAATTAAGTGGCTACAACTCAGTAGAGAATTTAAAATGCTAAGATCAGTCTTGAAAGACTTCTTATGTGTCCTCTTTGGGTAAGACGAGTTGATAGTTAGCCAATGTACGTGTGTGCAACCTCTATTATTGACTTCTCTTAGACATTAACGTTTTCCTTTCCTTGCATAATTACTACCGTTAGTACGACTGCGATTTTCTAATTTGCGATTTGGTTCAACCGATGAAGCATCTGTAATAAAGCATGTACTATGTAACTTCTCAAATGAAGCATCTGTCATACCCCAACCGATGGCGGAATCATCAGGGTAGACGATGTGAATCGATTGCTCATAGCACATCATATTAAATGTGTTGAAATAATATTAATTTACAACTATCATTGATAAATAGTAACCAAAACATTCATTACAATCAAACAATAATCAAATAACCATAACGATTGTTTTTTATTAAACTAGGTCCATAATCCTAGATGTAAACTTGCATGTAATCCAATAAAGCTGCATTTCTTGAAATCATGTGAAACAGTAACAAGCCAGCTAAAGGTAGTAAACATAGGTTTTGTATACATATATAGATTGATTAAAATTATTAAAACAATTCAATTCATATGACAATTTCAAGACTTATAATGCACTAATATAACATAAAACATAAAACAAACACAATAAACCTAATAACTGAATTACCTTGGTCTATAGACAAAGCCTTGTGATAGAATATGTGAATCTGGTTTCAATCACCAGGGTGGGTTTGTCAAACCAATAGATCTATCATTGTTACCAATAGATCTATCATTCTTATCGTGGTTGCATGAATTAATAATTATGTTATCATCTAGTTTATATAACTATGAACACATAATTACAAGTTGTAACACAACATGTTTTTAATTGAATTTTGAAACATAATAACAATGAATAAAAATTGTTGAATATTAATCACATGATTTCTCCAAAATATAAAACACATGAAAATGGACTTTGAATACTCACATGATAATTATAAGTGATTTGAAAATGGTAGAATGATAAACTTGATACCAAAAATTCCTCACGGTTCAACCTAAGATTTGATGTCTTTTTGTTAGAATAATAATGATTTTTAATAACTAGAGGTCGGTTAGAGTTTCATTTGGAATTTGGGTTTTTAAATAATTAGTTTTAAAATAATATGACTAATTATATATCATGTTTAAATAAAACTAGAATAAGTTGAGTAAATATTTGAAACTGAAAATAATAATAAATAATTAATAAAATAGAATTATTATATATTATTTGAATATTTAATTTATAATAATTGATTAAAAAAGTTTAAATATTAAAGTGTAAAAGTGAAATAATTAATTTAATAATTATTATTTAAAACTTGGTCAAAATAATTAATTATTTATAAGATTTATAAAATATTGATATAAAATAATTCGAAATAATTAAGGTTTGATTTAAAGTAATTTTTATAGAATATACAACTTATAAATAATTTTATAATATTTTTATAACATTTAAAACCTTTAAAATTAATTAAAAATATGAATTTTAAACCTTTAGAATTTTCAGAAATTAATTAATTATTGGAATGGATCTAGTTAACAAAATAATTTTTATATTAACTTAGTAACATATAAAGAGTTTCTCGAATTGAGTTTAATAAAATAGAATGGTTTTAAAAAGATTTAAGGATGCCCGGGGTCGAACCCGTGTCCCTTGCATGTTATATATGAGTGTTATAGTGGGCTATAAGCCTAGATCTGTTTAGATACCCAGATTACAAATTAAAAATTGTAACTACAAAATCCCCAATTATCACAAGAACATTAGATCGATTTCGATCAAATTGAACAGGAAATTGAAATCGTTAGACAAATCAACCATGGGTTTTGTTCCCCATAAGAAACAAGTATATTTATGTCTGTAACTTACTTGACTAGGATTGAATTGATGAAAATAAAGAATGATCAGGTCGCGGTTGAAGACTATGATTGAATTCGATGTCAATGTGTCTTTGAGATGAAACTGAATCCTCGAATAGGTTTAAGGAATCTAATTCGGTGTTTTTCCTCATTTATATAGTCTCAGTTTAGAATGTTCAAGTCAAACGAGTAATAGGTTAGATTTGGGGGGTTTTGAGTTTATTCGGTGATTAATTGACTATTTCTACCGGAATCATTTACACATTTGAATCCAATGTGATTAGATAAGTGTTTCAATTTGTTTGAATTTATCAATTACACATGATTGAGATTGAAATGGTACTGATTTTTGAATGTAAGGATTCGATTTCAGTTGAAAACTCTAATAGAGAATTAACTCGAAATGAAATAGATATTGAGTTTAAAACCGGTTCGCGAGTTGAATGAGGTGGTTTGATTGAGTTATAACCAATGGATTTAGGGGTTTTGGGGTCGCCAATGACCCGACGAAGTTGTTACCGGAGCTGGAAGATCGATGGGGTAGGGGAAACAATAAGTTTTAAAAATTTACACTTTCAACCCCTGTAATTTCAAAGATTATTATTTTATGTATAAACATTTTAAATTAAGTTTTAAAATTTTCACTTTAAACCCTTAACTTAAATAAAACCTAATTTAATTAATAAATCAATTTATTTATAAACTTTATAAATTTCACACATCTTGTAAAAACTTTGTGATTTAATTATTTATTTTAATTTAAAAACTAAGACTCATAAATGACAAATAAAACTTTATAACTTTATAAAAATTTATTTTATAAATTATAATAATGTTATAAATTGATTAAATGATTTAATAAATAAAAATCGAATAATATTATTCATAATATTGATTAAATAATACATTTATTGCATTTGAATCATCAAAATAAATAAAATAATTACATAATGACTATTGCAATTATATGAATATCAAAATGGGTTTAAATTTAGATTTATAATTTGAAAATAGATCAAATGTTACAGCATTTAGTCTAGTGTTCACCGAGCATATAACGATTGTTGCAACATGAAAACTTGACTTGAGGCTAAGGAGTGTCACTGTCATGTGGACTCTAGATATTTGCAAACGATAACTTTTACATGCCTACTATGTGATTAATGAGTTGTACGGATGTTCTAACGAGATCTCGAATCAATAATATAAATCATGAAACTTGGTGCCATTGAGAAGCTCATGCTAAGTTCCCGCGATGGGAAAAATGTAAATGTCATACAAGTCGTATATTTCCCAATAAATACATAACCAAAACCTCCAGAGTTATAGGTTTGCGACATCGAGTGTTACGAATGGATTTAAATCTATAAGACTTGGTACTCCATACGTCAGTCTATTGAACGTTAAATGGTAGTTCAAGACGGTAGGATCCTAAAGTTGGATTACCGCAAGAACATGATGTTACAACCTCTATTTAAGCACTTAAGGGCCAACTAGTTATGACTACCATAGGCCATGGTAATGTTAGAGAAATTCTACCGGTGCCGGTAAGGCTAACCGAGCACACTTGTTTGGTGATTTAGGGTTGTTGCATTAGATAATGATGCACGCTTGTTTAGTCTAGTAAGATTTGGTTCAAGCTAGACTAGATGAAGCTTCTCTGATCAAGTTGGAGTTATGTCTTGAAACCATGATACTTTCTAACTCTCTCGACTGAGTTGGACTCTGTCAATGTAATGGTTAATTATGACAATCGAAGCAACAATTGAAAAACTCGTCAAATGACCCTTCTGGCGGTCAGAACCGCCAATTCCTTAATTTGACTTGAAATTCTTGTGATAGTAAAGTAAATAGGAGCCATGAGAAAACACTAGATCATTGGGAACTCCTTGAATTCAGTGGAAGCAAGACAAGTATTTTCTAAATGAAATCGTAGATCCGTTCTAACAAGATGATAAATTGGTAAGATATTGAAGTCAGATATGACATGCCAGTTGTTTATGGATACAACATGTGAATGTCCTACTTGGCGAACATATGTTGGCGTCAGATCTGGCGGACTTATGTGAAAATCCTCAAGGTGGGCCATACTATTTAATGAACCTGAGGGTAAAAAAAGAAAATCTATGCATTAAGAAGTGGATACTTCTAAAAAGTGTGTACATATACTATATATGTATATGAAAGAACAGAAACTTCAAACTATACATGATCATGATCTTAACCGTCTGATTTTCCTAAGAATATGTCATAAAGTGATTTGAATCACTCGACTAAATCAAGGTATTTGTTCAAGTGAGTTGTCACAAATTTCGGGGATGAAATTCCAATAAGGGGGAGAGGATGTGACACCTCTCGTAATTTGATAACTGACGGGTCATTCAATTGAATGGACACGCAAGACATAATAAGGCCCATTAAGGAATTTGGATTCATTTGAAGCCCAGTTCAGTGATCCTAAGTTTGGTTATTTGTTAAACTTGCTTAACAAGTTGTAACAGGAATTATTAGTACTTATAAAAGTATGTTCAAATTAATAAACAATTAACACGACGTATAACCGGTTCTTATTAGATCCGTGACACGACGAGTGTCATGACTATGGAATATTAATGGCTGATTATGGGCCCTTAAACACATCAATCCCTTAGCCCATAAGGTTAATTTGGCCAATAATCCATTTTACCTCTTATTTACATTAAATAACCCTTAACTAAGCTTGTTATTATTAAATTGCTCGCTTTGACTTTCCGGGGCGTTAAAATTGTGAACATGGGTGGTATATATGTTATCATACACTAACTTCAAATTGTTGTTGTTGTTAGTGAGATTTGGTTTGTTGCAAAAATACTTGCATAAGTTTAAATTGATATTAATCATGGAGTCACTAGCCATAATTCACCAACTATTCGTAGTTGACCGTTTCAGCTCATGATACAGGATTTTGAGTTACAGGGTACGGAGCTCGACCGTGACATTTGAAAGCCTTAGCATAAGAAGTTAAATACTGTTCAATGTTGTAAGTCTAAACAATTTTTGAAACCACGAGTTTGATTTAGACATAATTTCGAAATCGGAGTTGAATTGCGGAACCTAGTCGATAGAAGCTTGAAGTTCAAAGCCCAGGAATGTTTCAAAGCCAAAAGAGGTTTAACCTAGACTTAGTTAATACACAGGTTTAGTTTAGAACTCGAACCCTAACTTGAATTTGAAACCTGGGTCATATACAATAATCTTATGTTAATGTAAAAAGTTTAATATGGTTGTAAAAATTCGATTAGCCTTTTCATGTATTTAGTTTCCGTTATTTATATTGATACAATCGATCACGTTCAAATGGCAGGGTGTCATATTTCGCATATCTAAATTTGCGAGAACCTTTCTATTTGCGAAAACTTGGTTGTGCAAAACTCAAGTTGTCGATTTTTTCGAGTATGTCAATGAATTAGAAGATGAAGAATCTTAGTGCTTTGCATATTTACTTTGTGTATTGTAATTTTAATGTCTTGTTTCTTTTCATTATTATTCGTTTGGTTCATGTAAAGCATTGTCATTGTGAGTTATAAATAGGGTTTGGTTATTTGAACATCACATTATTTTAAATCAACACCTCAAAATTTCTATACAGGTCGTATAGCCCCATACGCGTCGTATAGGGGGTCGTATAGCCCTATACGGGGCGTATAACCCCTCTGACAGCCCCTTGAATTTTTTCTCGTAGTCAGTGTCGAAATTTGCTATACGCGTCGTATAGCCCTATATGTGTCGTATAGGGCTATATGGGGCGTATAGCTCTCTGACACCCCCTCTGAATTTTCCACATTTTCAGTGCATTCGACCCTATACGCCGTGTATGGGCCCATACTCAGCGTATATGGGGGTGTCAAATTATATGGGTGCGTGTCTAAATATTAGGACCCTATAAATATACATCTTCTTTAGTGGTGGAGCTTGAATAAATGTGTAGGGGACCGAAAGTCACGAGACCCAAGTCAGAGAGGTTCAGACTCAATATGTATAAAATTTTGTGAGGGATGGGGGGGGGGGGGGGGGCTTCGCCCTTGATCCTCTTATTAACATAACTTTTTATTTGATATTTTCATCCGGCTAATCAAGAATTGAAGCCCAGAAACAAATTGTGTACTTTATTTTGGACATTCAATCTGGTGTAGTGATTGACTATTCTTAAAAAACTTTATTTTTTAATATATTAGATTTGAAAAGCAAATAAAAAAAATGTATTTCATGTGAGAAACACATGGCTAAGTTAACTGTAAATTTAGATAAGAGTTAGTGTAAAGGACAATAGCTGTGTAAATTTATTTAAAAATTAACGTTGCGTATAATTATTAAAACTAAAAATGTAATATGTAATTTTATTTATTAATAAAGGACACAATTTGTGATTTACTTAAACTCATATTAATTCTTTAATTATTGACTTCTTTTTACATAATGTGACATTAACGATTAGCAAAATATTTGTTAATTCAAACGTTATGTTCACCATGTTAAATTATGATATGAAGTGTCAAAGGTTTGTTCGTGTCATATGTAACGATAAATACACAAACTTTTTTGTTTAGTGATCATTAAAAAAAATTCAATATGCAATGACTATAGTCATATTAGTACACTTTATATGATCAATTTATGATTTGAAACACTTTTAATAACGAAAAGAGCCTTTGAAAAAAATCTTTACATATGCCTTATATTCTTATTTTGTTTCAAATGAATGACTTTTTGATTGAAGGAAAAATCTGTTATACATGATAGCGTACTGACTATTTAAACAAGAGATCAACCACTAACTAAATATCTTAAACTACCTAATAAACTAACTAATTACAGTACAAGTAACTAAGACATATGTACAAGAACAACATATATTTTAAATCATGATGTAGGTTTTAAATCTTCGTCTAACTCTAAATGACTCCGAACCATTGATAATTCATATTATAATTAGGAACGTTCTTCATATGCGTTGCGTGGGAACTTCATAACAAGGAAGAATTTCAAAAGACGGACACAAAAATACATCGTAATGGCTATCAATTTGACGTAAAAAACAAAAAAAAAATACATAGCTTTACGTGAAGCAAATTAAAAAGAACTAAAAATAAGTAACAAAATAAAGATTAAAAAAATATTTAAAAAAAAATCAAAAAAAATGGCGGGAGTAAAAAAACCAACCTGGGGGCGGGAATCAAACCCGAATGCCCTCCGTCTCCATCACGTGAAATTACCATACTCACCAATCTCGAACTTGTTAATTGTGTTGTATTTAATCTGAAAAGTGAATCGAATAAAAGAAATAATGTAATAAAAGTTGTACATTAGTGGAGCGAACCATAAGCAACTCGAGTAATAAAATAGCATTGTAGCTAAGACGTCACTGTTGTTGCATTTCAAAATAGGGTAAAATTTCTTCTTTTAGTTTCTCTTTATTTTTTTCATATTAATAAGGTTATGACCAAGCCCACTATCATAATTTATCATGTCCTTTGACTTTGAATTTTAGTGCACTAACCACGTTTTTAATGGCTGTTCTATTTCCATTTCTATTTTGACAAGATTTTTGTTTTGTTTGTATTTACATTAATCACCATCATCCTTTCAAAAAAACATTAATCACCATCATACTTTTATAGCTTGTCATTTCGACTTCTTAGTACATTTATTTATATTTATACTTCTATTTTTCCTTTAAAAGGTTAACGAAATAATGTATATTACTCGATTGATTATCATAAGAGTTTAAGAAAACTTCCACTTTCAAAAGGTAGGAATCTTTTATAACATATGATGGATACATTACCATTAAGTTTTTTTTTTTAATGTAGTTTAGATACTTAAATGGAGTAGTCCAATCAAGAAAGCCATAAATTCTTGTAATAAATAATATTAATTCTGATAGCCTCAAAATGGATTCAATTACATTTCATGCTCTAAATATTTTATGATTCAATTAATTTTAATGAGCGAAACAAAGGATATCCCCTTTGAAGAGAAAACAGGGAAATCTCATAGGACCTAATATATCTAATAAGTCGTGTTATATGTGAACCCAAGATGCATCTTTCTCTTCAGAATTTCAAAAATATAACTTTAAAACATCAATAGGCATTTTATTGAATGTAAAAAGAACAAGGTATCATCTTTAACTTTAATATGAAAACATAACAAAACCTTTCTTTTTTATAATAGAATGTGTTTTATCTTAATCAAAATTTCATTAATTCTAAAAAGATTATGAAGAAAGTAAGTAAAAATAAGGGTAATTTATTACGAATAATATCATCTAATGATGAACAAGTATGAGTATGTTTGCTCAAATGAAACGCATTAACTTCTTAATTGTATTGGTACTTATCGATTATAAAATCTTTGTTTCTACAAACAAAATTGTCACATTAATTAATATCAATAGAGAACAAATATGAATCCTTACATTGAAATAACGCACAAAATAGGGGCGGGTCCGTAACATAGTCATTGTATAGTTTTTCCAATGTAATGGATTTACATAGTGTCTTTTGTTCTTCCATTGAAGGGGTATTTTTATGGTTTTGCCTTGGTATCATGTTGAGACTCGTCACTATTGAGAAAACAATTAAAATATTTTTTAATAAAATAGGTAAAAATGAGTTTATCTAATTTTAAACATAAATAAATATAATTATCTATTGTTAATATATATGTTATTTACTATGTCTATGTTCTACTATATAAGAGCATCACAACGAACCAAACGATATATAAAACGAAGTTAAATGAACGAGATACTAATATTTGAAGTTGGGTGTTAGAAAATAATATAAAATAAATAAATAAATAAATAATATTAATAAGATATCTAATTAAAACATCAAAGCTGAAAACCATAATATTGAGTGTTTCAGCTCATGATTTATGGTGGGTATTTACTCGTGGTTTTATGGTGAGTGATAAACTCATGATTTATGAAAATAAGGGGGTTTTCAACTTATTTTTAACCATAAACTAGGTGGTATCCACTACGAGCATCATGTTATGGACCGGGTTCGGAACTTAAATGGTTATTATGCCGATGATACTATTGCTTATCATCACAACCCGATACTATACAATACGGTTACTAACCAACGAAAGGATCACAAGTTTCAAAAACGCGTAGTGCGCGTGTTATAGACCAGGCTCTCAGTGGAGCTGCTAATCGTAAACAACTGCCATAGTTTAATATTAATTAATAACGAAACCGTATAGTTGTTTTTTAAAAATGTTGTATTAAATGGGTAAGGTTATAGTAAAAGAGTATTTAATCTAAAAGGTTTAAGGGCTTGACAAAAATGTCATTTTATTATTTTAAAAAGGAATGCATTTTAGTCGTTGTGTTAAATATTTCAACTCATTATGTCTTATACGTTCATTATGTTAAATATCAGTTTATTGTGTCATATATTTTACATCATTTGTTATATGTATTTATCATTATGTTTTACGTTTTAGATCCTTTTGTGTTGTTTTTGTCATTGTTTCTATAGATTATATAAACTTGTTATCTATCATTGTGTTTTACAATTATGAGTACACAATGATATATTTTCATCTATATATTTTTTTAAACTCATAGTGTTGAAAATAATACACCATGTTATTTTTGTCATTGTTATTATACATTATATAAACTAATTGTTATCTGTCATTGTGTTTTACAAATAGAAGTACACAATGACGTTATTTTACCAATTTAATTTTCAAAACTTATAATGTTCAAGATAACATAATGACTATCAAAAAACAGAATGAGACATTATGTTATTTTCATTATTTTTGATGTATTAAATTAATTAGTTGTTAATTTATTATTATGTTTTACATATTAGAGATACATAACAATGTTATTTTATCATTATATGTTTTTAGAATTCATCATTTTAGAAAAACACAATAGTATTAAAAAATACACAATAACTAACAAAAAGACACAATGAACTACATAAAGACACAATTACGAGTAATGAGCTTAAAAACGTAAAAAAAATTGCTGTCTTTTTATATAACAATATTATACTCGTTTTAAAGATAAAAAACACTTATTTTTATGGTGTAATTGTTATAAAAAAATAATGTCATATACAAAAGTTATGAACGTTTAAAAGAATTAGGGAACTTGAAAAAAGTTAACAAAAGTGGTTATGTCTAAAATACCTATCTAACAAATTTCTTTTATACAATTTGATCTCAACCATTAATTAAAAGATTGATGGTTAATATTACTTCTTACACTTTTTAGTTTTAGGGATATTTTTATTTGGACCTACCCGTGTGAAAGAAATTTCAATTAATAAAAACACATTATTATTTAATTAATAGGAGAAAGAGATGAAAAAAAATTTAAAAACAAGAATAAAATTTGTATAACTAATAGGGGAAAGAAACAATAAAAATAGCTGGAATGCACAGGATAGTGACACGTATTTTTTGTGATTTTTATTTATAAGTATAGAGATAAGTAAAAATAAAAGGATGAAAAAAAAGAATGAGAGAGTGATTAAAAGAGTGACAATTGTATGTAAAACCAATCAAACTAAGTCTTTTTCATAAAAAATAATTAAACATTAATTTAAATCCTAGTTTTTGCAGCATCAAAATTATACATACCCTTACAAATACCAATTGCTTCTTCCAATCATTAGCTTCTTTTTTTATTATTTAATGGCCAACGAATACTTTAAGCTTGTCCATCAGGGTAACTCATTGGTAAAAGGTCACCCAATCCCTACGAACACAGACAACGCTGGACTCTGCCCGTTCGTCATTTCAGGAGAAATACACCGCTCAAGGGTCAATGTGATAATACCTCTGACTCACTTAAAGTATATTGTATCAATAGAAACTCAAATCCATTATTAGCTTCTCTATCTCAATTTTGCATCCCTCTTTCTTGTTTTCCTCCTCCAATCTTGGTAGATTTGTTTTACAGTAGCATTACTCTATAAATTTAATGAGCCATCAGCCAACCACAATTAAATAAGTCAATTATTATATTGTGAAAATCTTGTTTTAGCCATTGAATCAATGACGCACTGTGAGTTTTTCTTACAACCTGAACAATATTCAAAGTTCAACTTAATCTATCTTCATGATCGTAACTTTCTATGGACTATATTTCTTTTTTTTTTTCTTTTTTTTTTTGATATTTATGGGAGTATAATGAAATAAGGACAAGTAGTTTGAAGCCAATTTATCAAAACTATGTAGTTTTGATGTTAGATTAGACAAAAATGACATAGTTTTAGAGAGTTTCATATGTAAGTTTAGATGGGTGACAATATCATATTCACTTTCCTTTTATGTAAAATAGAATAAAAATTCAGTTTAAATATATTTTTTGTGTCATTTCATAAAAACTCATCGTGTTTGGATTTATGTATTTGACATATTTTTGAGTTCATCTTGATTTTGAGTTCTTATGTCTCACAAGATTTTCATGTTCATATGAGCGAACAAAACCATCAAAAAACCCCTACTTGTCCCTATAATAATCTACAAGGCTTCAATATTAAATAAAAAATAAAGGACCACTAGTGATTCCATTGACAAATGATGTCATTCATAGTTACATCATGTTGATCATATAAAGTGACGCATCACTCATGTCGTAAGAAATATTAGTAATGCATTGGGTTGTTGATTTGTGATAAACTAAACATGATAAAATAGAAGTTCAATCAATGGTCCATAAGTACAATTGTGAGCCAATTATATTAAGATTTTCATACTGGTCGTCTTGATTTAGCATAAAATCTAAAATAATTGAGTTCATACAAACTTATATAAAAATTGCAATTTGTTTATTCTCACCAAAACCTTTTCCAACATTAAAAAGAAAGATCTTTCTCATAGACAAAAGCTTGGTACCAAACTAAATATTTCATCAAACATAATCATTGTCATCATCCTAATCTACAAGAGTGGAAAGGACACTACTCATTTTTACCATAAACTTCTCTAACAAACTACCAGTTAAATCGTGTCATATTATTTTTCTCTAAGCTTATGTGGAGGGGTGAGATACTCATTTTTTTCTTTGGAATTTGTCACTTTTATTTAATAAATAATAAGTAATTTAATTTATATGATTTTAACACATATAATATCACTCTTATTAATTAAGAGTAAAGTACAGATCAGAACTCCAACCCCAACACATCACATTTACGTTGAATGACTATATCCAACAATGATCCGCTCAAACCATCATATGGCTTTAGAAACGTATCAATATCGTGGTCTTTGTATTTTCCACAAAGCCTCTCACTTCCATCATGAGTGCCACCGCTTCGTTTTTCTTAATTTTACTTTCAACCACCTTTTCTTAAATTAAAGAAGTTTTTTGCTCGTCATATTAAAATCCAACATGATTTAACCAAATCATCCTTCTTGCTTGAGGATCGGTGGAAGTCACTTTCTTTTCTTTGCATTGGAGTCCTGGTGGTGCAGTATCTTCGTTAAGGTTGGGAAATATATTATCTATGTGCATGGGTTGTTTTAGTTTCCAACGAGAGACTCTTCTGTCCCTCGTTCTCCAAATTATTGTTCTTGAACTTCATTATCTTCCTCCTTCAAATCAGCCACATCACGATATTATGAGGTTTGGGTTGGGTCACGGTAGGGTAGGTGTTTTGGGTCATGATATGCAAATGAATCAAACTGTGATCCAGTCGAAGATGGAACTTACTTTGTAAAGCTTGAATACGGATCTATTAATATTGTGGGTATTGTTAGTATTGATACGGGTGGTATCTGATTGATGTTGTCTCATATTGACTTTGGGTTTGATGGCTTACGGGTGGAAATAGATTTGTTTTTCTTGGATCCATTTGAAGAGTTTTGAGTAGTAGAAAAACAAGTGAAGATGTGTGAAAAATGAATTAAATTCTTGTTATTTATATATAGCCAAAACAAAAATCATTTTAGTTAATACGTAACAAGTATATGATCATTAACATAAACATTGGCTGTTGAAGGCTTGGGTTGCAATCGGGAAGAAGAGCCTCTGGAGGGCAAGAATTTCCAGTACCTAGCATGGTGGGGTGTGGGTGTTTGTATGTATCACATTGTACCGATACTTGCAGGTTAAGTGCCCCGGATACCCTAACATTTTATTGGCTGCAACCTTGTAAATATAACTTGAACATAGTTCAAACAATGTGTTATACGACAAAAATGAACAAAATTATTTGATATCTACAAATCAGCCCCAACTTTACTCTTCATGATGAGCTCAAACTCAAATGAAATTGAATACATCTTGGTTAGCATCACAAACTGAGCCCTATAGTCCAATTGGTGTTTGTTTTTCAACTACTAATTTCCCTTGCACGATGTAGTGAGAACCCCTTATTTTACACACAAATTTTTATTTACCGTAGTTTAAGTTTAATCACACAAAAGGTGCTCCCTATCACCAAAATATACAGTTGTATAACATGCCTAAAAAATATAATGCATGTTTAAAATTGACCATAACTAAGCAATTATTATGAAAATGAGTATTGAATTTGTCATTTCATTAACTTATGGAAAGCTGCAAGGACTTTTATTTATTTATTTATTAGTCAGGTCATGATCCAATTTTAAACCAAATTAAATAATAACAAATAGTCTATGTGATTATGATAAAACAACAAATTTAGATACAATAATAACCTGAGAAAAGAAAACAAAGGGATGGATGGAGTTCGCATCCCCTACAAAGAAAAGCAACAAACTGCATATTTCTTTATGTATCCGAAAACCACATATGCAGCCAATATATTGTGAATAAATTAATAAAAATACTTGTAATTATAGTTTCATCGAAATCCTTTGCAGTAAGATGAGATTTTGGATGAAATTAATTCAAATTCCAAATCTCTCATCTAGCCAATCGAACACCACATGAAATCAAATCTAAATTTCATTTCCAATTCCATCAAATTACATTGAATTTCATCGTATCAAACACACGCTAAGCTCTAGACAGTTGGTAATAGAATAGAATAGTATAATAAACTTTGATGATTAGATAAAAAAGAAGGATACTTATGAAAAAAAAGTGAAACATGAAGGAGTTGGTGGTAAAATGTGAATAGATATTCAATAATGAAGAAAATGACGGAAAAATAAAGTAATATTGAATGAACAGAAAGCCGTCGAGAAAGTAGCCCACGGACCATTGATCATCATCTTCAACAATTTGTTGAAATTGATAGCAGATTCTTTTCATTTGTTTTACTTCCACCTTCAAATCCTATATAAACACCCTCACCCTCATAGATTCATCCATCTACCTCCATCTCTGCTGTTGATTCAACATAAAGTTTTGATTCAATGGCGGACCCCGTGGAGCTTCCTAATCGAATTGGGATTCTGCCCTTCAGGAACAAAGTCTTGTTGCCTGGCGCTATTATTCGAATTCGATGCACTTCTCCCAGCAGGTTGCGTTTTGTTCTTGTTTGTATCTCGTGTTGATCGATTTTCTCAAAGGAAATCGATTGCTTTTGTGTTTTTCGTTGCGTGTGTGTTAGGTCGAGCGGTTTTTGTGGGTTTTGTTTCTTTTCTTCTGAAATTAACAGGAACTTGATGGAATTTGAGCTTTTGATTGGTTATTACTACTGCAAAATCCCTGTGGTATTTGAAATTTTTTGTTAATTTTGACTTTTAGTTGGATGAGTTCGAATTAGGGTTACTGATTTAAATGTTTGATGATACTTTTTGTGGAGCGTGAGTAGTTGTTGACAAAAGATACATGGAAGCTTTTGTGGTTAGCTTTGGAAAAAATGTAGCCATTTTGTGGTTGAATGTAACCGGTCGTTGTGGCTGCTGCAGTGTTAAGCTGGTGGAACAAGAATTGTGGCAGAGGGAGGAGAAAGGTTTGATTGGCATTTTGCCGGTTCGAGATGCTGCAGAAACAGTGTCACTTGGTTCCATGTTGACGCAAGGTGATTAAGCTTATGACGTTGCATTTATCTTGAGGAATGTTTTTAACTAACTAGAATGGAGTATCTTGTTGAGATGCAGGGACGGATTTGGGAGATAGAAGCTCAAAGAATCAAGCAGGTATGTCAGCTTCTCACAAGCTTGATGGGAAAAGTCAACAAGAACCTATACATTGGCATACAAGGTACATATTGATCGAGGAATATGATTTTCCTTTTCCCTATGTTCTGTTGATCATGTGTTCATGATCTGATGCATAGTGTAAAAATTTAATGCTAGGGGGGTTGCGGCTCGTGCATTACATTTGTCAAGAGGAGTTGAAAAACCAAGTGGGAGGGTCACATACACAGTTGTTCTTGAAGGTCTATGCAGATTTAGTGTCATGGAGCTAAATACAAAGGGGGCATATTCTACTGCAAGAATATCCCCTCTTGATATGACTAAGGCTGGTATACCTCACAACCCCATTATTCTATCTACATACTTTAAATCCCTTGTAAAATTTCAACATATTTTCGCGTTGCTTTCTTGCTAATAGTTTCTAATCTCAATCAGAGATGGAGCGGGTTGAACAAGACCCAGATTTCATAGCACTATCTCGTCAATTTAAAGTAACTGCTGTGGAGCTTATTTCTGTTCTCGAGCAGGTATAACTGACTAAAACTATAGTATCTCTCAGGTTTCACATGCATATTATGATATGAGGCTCATATGTCGCCTCCTCCTCTAGGCTCTAGTTTATATTTGTTAGAATGCTTGTTGTTTATGTTTCTATTTTGTTATTATCAGCATGTTATCCTTTCCTCTCATTGATCCACTTAGATGGAAAAAGAGGTATCATCTCACCGTATCCTTAAGAAGATACACCTCTAAACATCTATCTCATGGAATTTGTGCTTGAGTGCTTGTTAGTCTCTTGTAGAACAAGAGTTGTATTATGTCACATTTTAGCCATATCTTGATAAATTTGGTTTCACTTGTTCATTGATATGTTATTTTGTTTTATGCTCATGGTCGAGTTTTTACTAATTTATTCTTTATAAGTGGCATTTGAAGCCATGATCTTCAGGGTATTGCCACCTAAAAAATGGGCCCAAATGTAACCGAGTTTAAGGTTTGATGGCCTTGTATTATAAAATCTTAATTATCAGAAAAGTCTTTTTCCCTTTGCTAGGATATTCTTCCTTTACTTCATCAATTATAACTTTTTTGTTTTATGTAAGAAATTCTTCATACTCATCTCAATAGCTTAATCTTATATGCACCATGAAAGAAATAACATATCATTTATCGAGGTTCCATTATGCACAGGCCTATTACCCCATACTGGCATTCCTGTTGTAACTGCTTGCTATGACCTTGCAATTGTTTCCTGGGTTTAATGTAAGAATTAGTCGTTGTCTGAAAGGAAACAGTTTCTTTAACTTTCTTCTGACGCGTTTCTTTTTAGTTGCGCAGTTGCACATAGTATTTCTTTATACTCCTTGATTTCTTGTGTTGTGGTTTGAATCTGCTGCACTTCATTGAGGCACTCAATGCAGTTTCCCATCATGAGTTATTACTTAAAGTTGAAACTTGCAAGGATTTACTGGATATGCCTAATCATATACTTTCTATATATCTTTCCTAGAAACAAAAAACTGGTGGGAGAACCAAAGTTCTTCTGGAAACCGTCCCGCTGCACAAACTGGCAGACATATTTGTTGCAAGCTTTGAAATTAGTTTTGAAGAGCAACTATCAATGCTGGATTCTGTCGATGTTAAAGTGAGGCTTTCTAAAGCCACAGAATTAGTTGACAGGCACTTACAGGTAACCTCATAGTACAACTGATGAATGTTAGTTAGCATACTTGTCATTTTTATACTGAGTACCCAGTTTTGTGATGAGATTACTAAATCTTGTACCAGTCGATACGTGTGGCAGAGAAGATAACCAAAAAGGTTGAAGGACAGCTGTCAAAGTCACAAAAGGAGTATCTTCTTCGTCAGCAGGTCTGTTTTCTCATTTAATTCATGGTCTGGATTTGGGCTTACTATATCTCTGTTCTTTCATGTTTGTTTTCTTTATACATTATGACCAGATGAGGGCTATAAAAGAAGAGCTTGGTGACAATGATGATGAAGATGATGATGTAGCTGGCCTTGAAAGAAAAATGCAAGCTGCTGGAATGCCTCCAAATGTGTGGAAGCATGCACAGAGAGAACTAAGGTCCAGCTTTTATGAAGTTTTGATGATGAAATATATATCTTGGTTTTGCTTACAATGAGGAATTTCTATACCAATGCGAACCATATGATTTAGTTTACTGTTGTCAACTGTAATAAAATATATATAAAAATACTTGGAAGGAAAATCTGTGTCAGGGTCAGATTGATGGCCTCTTCTTTAAACAAAGTGCATCTAGATCAAGTTTTTCTATTATTTCTTTTGTAACCATTACCATAATGCTCCATCAGGAGACTGAAGAAAATGCAACCTCAGCAACCTGGATATAACAGTTCTCGTGTTTACCTTGAGCTTCTTGCTGATTTACCATGGAAGACAACCAGTGAAGAAGTAGAACTAGACCTAAAAGCTGCGAAAGAGCGACTCGACAGTGACCACTTTGGTTTAGAAAAAGTCAAGCAAAGGATTATTGAATATCTAGCTGTTCGTAAGGTTGACGAACAATCTGGTTCACTCATCTGTAACTGATTAATGCTGTAATGAATCAATTTCTGAATATTGCATTGCAGTTAAAGCCAGATGCAAGAGGTCCTGTGCTATGCTTTGTTGGCCCACCAGGAGTCGGGAAAACATCTTTGGCATCATCTATTGCCGCTGCTTTGGGTAGGAAGTTTGTACGGATATCCCTTGGTGGTGTGAAAGATGAGGCTGATATTAGAGGCCATAGGAGGACTTATATCGGTAGCATGCCGGGCCGGCTTATTGACGGACTAAAGGTAAAGTTCAATTTTGTCTGCAGAATTATCTTATCATAATCACCAAACAACTTATGTGTTCAGTTTGATCAATATTATTATTTTTTTTTTAATTTCTTTCAGAAAGTCGCTGTTTGCAATCCTGTTATGTTGCTGGATGAAATTGATAAAACAGGATCTGATGTACGTGGTGATCCTGCTTCAGCACTACTGGAGGTTCTCGACCCTGAGCAAAATAAATCATTTAATGATCAGTATCCTACTTTAGTAAATATATTGATATTTTATTATTTAATCATTAATTAAACCTTTTGTCTATTAATGGATATGAGAGACTTGGTTATATAGATAGCGTGGCCACAAGTTTTGTTCAGCAATTTGATTCCTTAATTCCTGCCTTGCCTTAAAGCTATTTAAATGTTCCTTTTGACCTGTCAAAAGTGATATTCGTGGCGACTGCTAATAGGGCACAGCCAATTCCTCCTCCACTTTTAGACAGGATGGAAGTCATTGAACTTCCTGGATATACAGCTGAAGAGAAGCTTAAAATAGCAACGCGTCACCTAATCCCACGTGTTCTAAATCAGCATGGCTTAAATTCTGAATTCCTCAAAGTTCCTGAGGTATCAACTCCTCTTTCTTATGTTTTTTTTAAGTTTATGTAAATTGATTCAAAATTAAATATTAAAATGGAAAAGAAGATTTAGCTTATGTATTATATATGTATGGTAGGTGATGGTGAAACTTATAATTCAACGATACACTAGAGAAGCTGGTGTGAGGAACCTAGAGAGAAACCTTGCAGCATTAGCTCGTGCAGCAGCAGTAAGAGTTGCAGAACAAGAGCATACAATGGTTCCGCTTAATAAAAATGTGCACCAGATTTCATCACCATTGCTGGAGAGTAGACTTGCTGAAGGAGAGGTGGAGATGGAGGTCATACCCATGGATGTTACCAATCATGAAATATCAAGTGCACTCAGGGTTATGTCACCATTAATTGTGGACGAAGATATGCTGGAAAAAGTACTTGGGGTAAGCACTTTACTTTTACATAAGAATATTGTTATTGTACATTTTTCTTGTTCCTGAATTCGCTTGTTTAACTGCTGCAGCCTCCAAAATATGACGATAAAGAAACCACAGAAAGAGTTGCAAGTCCAGGGGTTTCTGTGGGGCTAGTCTGGACTTCCTTTGGTGGAGAAGTCCAGTTCATTGAGGCGACATCAATGATGGGTAAGGGGGACCTGCACCTCACTGGACAACTAGGTGATGTTATCAAAGAATCCGCCCAGATAGCATTGACCTGGGTACGTCATTTCATTTTAATTTTTTTTCTCAATCTGTTTTTATGAAAGAAAAGACCAAAACCTACACATGAGGAACAATGGAGGACCAGAGGTGGCAAAATGGGTTAAAATGGGTTATATTTGTACGAATCAGGTCTGGTTAGGTTGTCCTGAAATACTCTTCTCTATTCCCTATAAAAATAATTTGTGTAATATAAGATTACCAACTTTCTGATTGAATCAAGTGATTTAGCAATATGTATGCATTAACAATACACTATGATTGACGTTCAACCCATATTCTTTTTGCTAATCTTTTGTGTTTATCCGTTAGAGATATAACGTTATCAAATCGGACACGGTCATAAGTAAATTGCCACCTCTGGTTATACTTCTAATTAGATGTTTTGTCCTGGTCATTCACTAGATGAAACAAATTAACAAATCTTTTTGAATGAATCTTCATCGGGCTGTCTTCTTTGTATTTTTCCCTTTACCTTTTTATTATAGTGGATATAGGATAAAGTATGTGGCTTTGTGTTGTTTTGTTTGGAGATAGGTAAGAGCTAGGGCAACAGAGCTTAATTTGGCTTCTGCAGAAGAAAGTGGTAATCTGCTTGAAGGAAGGGACGTCCATATACATTTCCCTGCTGGGGCAGTGCCAAAAGATGGACCATCAGCAGGTGTGACACTTGTCACTGCACTGGTTTCACTTTTCAGTCGTAGGCGGGTGAGATCAGATACAGCAATGACTGGAGAAATGACTTTGCGAGGCCTGGTTTTACCTGTCGGCGGCATCAAGGATAAGGTCACCCTTTGCTTGTCAATATTTGCTATTATTTACCATGTTAATTCTAATTTTTGGAGCATGTGTTTTGAAAGCAATTATGTGATAATGAGTTTGAAAAGTTAAATCCAAATGTTCTGTTTTCTTTAATTCTTTTTTAACATGTAATTGGGCAGGTCTTGGCGGCACACCGTTACGGGCTTAAGCGAGTTATCTTGCCTGAGAGAAATTTGAAAGACTTGGTTGAAGTCCCTGCAGCTGTTATTGGAACTATGGAGGTACTTAAATTTTAATTTAAAGGAGATACATTATCCTATCTGTCAATTGACTTTCTTCTTAACTAGAACTGATATATCTTACTTGCTTTCTTGTATAATCTAGAGGACATAGAGGATTCACAGTAGGTTATCCATCCCTATCTCTATAATTTAAACTAAAAATCACTATTTCTTAAATTCATCTCTCATTTTTCAAAAACCTTCCACATTCATGTCCATATTTATCCTCATTTCAATTAAATAGTACTTCTTTATTCTTTTATCAATATATTCTTTTCTCTTTCTTCCACTCACAAACACTCACAAAGATATTAAAATATGACACGCGGATGAATAGAGACCCCTCAAATATGGGGGATTGTTGTAGTTTCCCCAATATAGAGGATGGAGATGGGATGAGGTACCTGATGTGGGAGTAAAATTACATGAAAAAGAGAGAGGGGCAGAGATAGGAAAACTAATGTGAATGCTCTTACTTCAATTAGCATCAAAGGCAGTTTGACTTTGAGGTCAAACAAATTAATATTCAACTTTCAACTTCATTTGCTCATTCGACATACAAGCACGTTTTCACTCGCTTGGATTCGGAAGAATATATATAAATAAACATTTAAATTGTCTATATAAATTGTTTTTGTGTCGAGCAGACCATTTATTCCAGAGGGTCCTACTCCTTCCAGCCCTTCCCATACCCCCAATGACCTCACACCAACCACATGCATGATTGAAATAGAGTTGTCAAAATGGATGTGAAACATTTTTTTATCCAAAATAAATTGAATTTTCTTTAATATTAGGTAGTGTTCTGATTTTTAAGATTAAAAGAAATTATTATTTTAAGTAAAGATTTAGGAAGGTTAGATGCTTTAAAGATATTCCTTGGGAGCCTTTTAACCCATTGACCCGTTTCGTTAACTATATTTTTTGATACTACGGTCATTGATAATTGGCGTAACATACTTGAAGTCGATGCATTCATAAATAAATAGGTCGAAATTTCTGTTCAAGTTGGGTGGTTGTTTCGTTTTTGCTGCAGATACTATTGGCTAAAAGAATGGAAGATGTACTGGAACATGCTTTTGAAGGTGGCTGCCCCTGGAGACAGCATTCAAGATTATGAAACCATCTTTGGTCTTACATAAAGCATCTCTACTCCAAGTTTTCAACATCCTTGACCGCTGTGCTTAATGGTGAAAGCGAGAGGATGATAGGTGATATAGATGGTTCATCCTATCTCTCCAGTCCCCAATATATCTTATGTTCTTACACGTTGTATGTATGCATGTATGTACGATACGAGTACCTTTCCAAGGGTTCAAGTAGTAATGTGTAAATAATTCAATTTATGAAAATATTTCCAAATTCTACAGAATGTCATGCATTGTCGCATTCAGTTACTTGATACCCTTCCTACATGGTGCTAACTATATCGAAAAAATAAGCTATTTTTATAATTTTATAGCGCAGGTCTTATTGATTTTGTTTTTAATACACCTGGCAATCATGAGTGTTAAGAATTGTGATTTGTTTAATTTTTCTTTACTTAACAGCTCAAAAGAAGTCTTATTAAAATAAGGAGCTACATAACGATTACAAAACACTTAAAACTTATTGACTTAAAACGAATTTAAATAAAGTAGCATAACCCACAACCTAAGTTGATGACGCCTTTGTCCACCGTCATCACTAGTCACCATAAGAACAGATATAGCAGGCGAATCTATTTTATATATATATATTTTCCTCAAACAACTCATTTAACCTGATGTCATTTCAATCTTAACATGTTTTGACCCATTACCTGACTGATTGTTTTTCCAAGTTAAATTTAAATAACACTTTCAATATTAACATATTTCTAAATATATATTTCAAAACAAATTTAAGTTCCCAACTGCACACTAGTTTTTGTAATATTTTTTCCATTTCCGATTACTATATAGGATAAACCTATCTATCTATCTCTAACATTACTCACAAAATACGAGAAAAATGACTAGCAAAAAAATGTACACAAACATACCACCACCTTTCTACATGTATATACATCAACGAAGCTGCCAACTGCAAAAGTGTGAGTGTTATCATAAACCCGTCTCATACGCCCAAAAAGTATCAGGATCGGGGCAAAAGAGTGAGAAATCTTCAATTTCTAAGTTTGCTATGTGCCAGTCAAACAACCGTGCTTGTATCACCTTGAATACCACCAGCAGCGTTGGTAACAACCACCAGTCCTCGTCCTCACTGGTTTCAGAAGAAAATTCAGTTATTAAATTGCTTGATTCTAATTATGTTTAGTATTTAGCCAGTCAAACCAGTAATATTTAAGTATTTGGCTAGAAAGAAAACGAGTCACAAGTCTCCCAAAGTGATAGATATTTAAAATTTAAATGCATACGACCTTCTAAATTGATTTTTTCAAAACAATAGTTTCACCCTTGTAAATTTATAATTTAGAAATCAAATTTATTACAAATTTCTATCAGGAAATGGAGGAAAACTATTTTGGTCAACCTAACCTACTCCAACCTCTAGAAGAACTGTACTCCTTCCATCCCTTGGGAACTGGAAAACTTTCAACCTAAAAAGCATTTATTTGCCTAATATAACACATGTGGGTAGCAAGAATCTCTATTTTGATATCTTTCAATGATCAATGATTTGTAGGCATTTAATTTTCAAGAAAGTATAATGTCAAATTTTCAATTTCATGGAACGGTAAGTGTATGACCAAGTAAACTGCAGGACCCGTATTTAAAGATTTACCTCCTGTTTTCCCATGCATTGGGCTCATCATACATCTGGAACGACAAAAATCCATAATGAATCATGCCACATGTGAATGCCACAGCCTGGATAAAGCCAATAAGAATGATCCCGATCGCACAAAAAGTTTTTATCCCCTAATGACAATAAATATAAAACTTACAATATTTGAAAGAGAGGTGGCATTCCAGAGGGCATAGATTCGAGCAAGTGAAGCCCTTCTATGACCTCTGCTAAACAAGGCGTTTAAACCCGCGGGGAAGGTAGAAAGCAATGACAGAGGGAGAATAAGCAGAACAGCTAGAAAAGCCCCGAGGGAGATCCAATAGTATACAATCAACATCAGGAGTGTGGCGGAGAGATCCGATAAGAGCAACACACATATCAATAGTTGTAAGGTATCCTGAAACCACATAGATCTAACATTGATTTCTCTAGTCCAAAGCAATTTCCCCACGTTTGCTTATGGATCAGCGGATTCGGGTTACGTTTTTATCTCTAACGCTCAAACTGGTAAAATAAATAAGCTTGAAGAAACAGGTCGGAAGTTGGACAAAGTTTGTATTTAGTGCATAAAACACCCCCAAATAATTTTGTTTTAAAAAACTAAGTTATCATGAAAATAATAAACTTCTGTAATCATACTGACATGTTCAGAAAAAGAACTAAAAAATTTGAACAATAAGCGTTTCAGGTAAATCTGATCATGCTTGTACCGAAAGTACCTGGGTTGACCAGATATCCGACCAGCCCATATTGCCCCTTTTAAAAAGAATTGTTACCATGGTAGCATACCTGCCGGCCAGTAGGTCTAGTGTTGTGCAAAAATAAGGAAAATGGAAAGATTGTATTTAGTGCATAAAACACCCCCAAATAATTTTGTTTTAAAAAACTAAGTTATCATGAAAATAATAAACTTCTGTAATCATACTGACATGTTCAGAAAAAGAACTAAAAAATTTGAACAATAAGCGTTTCAGGTAAATCTGATCATGCTTGTACCGAAAGTACCTGGGTTGACCAGATATCCGACCAGCCCATATTGCCCCTTTTAAAAAGAATTGTTACCATGGTAGCATACCTGCCGGCCAGTAGGTCTAGTGTTGTGCAAAAATAAGGAAAATGGAAAGAAATAATCCCTTCGAAATTCCAAGGACTTCAATGAAGTATCATTGATGATACCACCATTAATTCCACCTGCTACCCTTTTACGGTTTAGTGCATGACTTGTGAATGATTGACTCGGTTGGAGCTGCTTAACAATCTTCTCTGCATTATGCCTGGATGATATACTGCTAGATTAAGCAAATAACAATTAAACATGAACTGTAAATTATTTTGAGTGCTATTATGTAACCTTGGCGATTCTTCACTGTTTTCAATCAAACCAATGTTGTGTAGGTTGTGAAAAGGAACATCAACAACAATTACCAAAATTCCTAACTGATAGAAACCGCTAGCAGTGGCTTGAAACCATCCAAGCTCAATTTTGACTCCATGAAAGTCAAGCTGGGGGTTCCCATGAGTTTTTATCCAATTAATAACAGGAACTAAAGAAGACCGTATTGATCCACTTCTCACTGTCCTCAACTGCGCATTTAAACCAGATACCAAACGATTCCAAACAGATGAAGGAACATGCTGGCCAGCCACATACGCACACATGTCAGAAAGTGATGTATGCCACTGCTTGATACCAGTCGTGGCAATTTCGATCTATTTACTCATATGGGTCGGTTTGGATCATGATTTTTCTCAAATGAGTCAAATGGGTAAAATGAAATAAAAACTAATCTAAAAGGAGAATGGGTTTAAAAGGGTTGAAGGTGGCTCAAAGTGTATTTTTAATGAACAAAGCCTCTTATATCCCTTTTATCTAAAAACAAATATATTATTACTGAAATAATATGATTTCGTGATCATATTTGCTACCCTTTGTTTATAGATAAAAAAAAACTTTTGAAAAATTTTGACAAGTGTTTTGGGTATACCAAACCCTATGTCTGTACTCTGTACAAACAAAGAAACTTGAATTTTACCCAGTCCGCCCATGGTGACACCTCTACTTACTAATAAGAGAACATAGATCGCAAGAAAAGACCTGTCCGATAAGATTTGTCAACAAAGTATCACTATGAAGATTGTAAGGTGCCATGTAGCTTCCATCTCCCCCAAAGATGATGCACATTGGGAACCTTTTCTGTATACTTGTTACCATGTCTAACCGCTTCTCATCACCACCTAAGAAGAAATCGATGTATGCAACTGTTAAATCTGGTGTAGCACCAACCTGCATGCATTAGTTTTCACCCGTCTTGAGTATGATAGAATAATGTGATACATGCATGAAACACTTAATTTTGATGCTAATAATAAAATATATGTATGTATAACCTTCATCCCTTTGTATAAAGCTCTTGATCGGCATGAACGAAGACAAGAATGATCATATTCAGACTTAACAAACTCCTGAAGCTGATTGATTTTGTATTTCCTACGCCACTGTTTCCAGGACCAGCCACAAGGGTAAGCAAGCAACGAAAGTATACTGTGGACTGATCCTTCCCACCAATCATATGAAGCAACTGAGTTTATCTCATCGATAAATCTATTAAACGAATCTTCATATCTGCATCTCAAAATGTGTTGGATTTCACATCACATGTTCTTGCCATATAAGAAACATTCTATATAGCCATATTCACAACAAAAAGAACGTGTATTCTTACACAATATCAATGATTGCATCAGGAGGAGAGTAAGGAAGATGCCAGGGTTCTCTAAATGTATTGGGGCCCATAAAATACATTCGGTAGACATGGCTCTGAGTTTCATCACCTCTTGTTCCTCGGACCTATACAAAAATAGGTAAGGATATTTCTGGCTAGCATATATAGAGACAATTAGTTCAAAATTGCGTAGGGATGGGGATCATATTATTGTAATACCTGAGAGAGGGAAAGAAGAGAAGGAAAATGGTGATGATTAGTGCATTCAACTGAATCCACTTTGTCATAAGAGAAGGCTTGACCAACAAATTTGACTCTGAGGGTACTTAAAAGAACACCAAGAAGAATCACAACACAAGACAACATAAGAGCAAAAGGCCAGGGCCCTCCAAATGTGTAAATCAGCTCTTCAAGAGCCGTATAGCAGTTTGGCATCCTGTACTTTTCTGATCTGCATTTGTATGGGCATAATGATACTGATACTCCACCTGCGTCATCATTATTCGAAATATGTTAATGGCATATATTATATCTTTGTGTGTATATGTGTTGTGGCATGGATCCTGTGAAATTACCTCTGACATGTACAAAAGAAGCACGCCTGGGAAGTTTTTCAAGGGAACAGGGTATACAAAGATCAGGATCAGAGCCTTCAACATCTTTATAAGTGCCAACTGGACATTCCTCACAGAACGTACCATAAAGCCCTTTAGGGCATTCCTTTCCACTTATTGTACCATCTTCTCCAGGAAGAGCCTCTCCATCCCCTTCACCACCGCTGTAATAAATAGAAATAAGGTTCAGTTAAATAAAAAATTATTGTATTTATATGATGTGGTGATTATAAGTCATTCCTCTAAGATTTTGTGACAGTAATAACAGTGTTATCTACCTCGTGCTGATGGTACTATTTATCATTGCAAGAGGAACATATTCATCTCCTGTACCAATTTTGGACCAGTGAAAATGAAGTCTTCCACCGCCTCCACCACCACCACCGAGAGGGACACCATGGCCTCCGGCAACAGACAAAGATGAGTTATCATGCAGGGAAATCGATTGTATGAAAAGAAGAATCGTTCCACCAGAACCACCACCAAACCCTCCAATAAGAGTACCATTACTGTTTGTTGTAGCATTTCCATAGCTTTGACCATCAGCCTTCATGGCTCCAAATATGTCGAGGTTTATAAGAGGCCACATAATAGATCCCATCACTGGCAACATAGTTATTATTATAAAACGGAGTGAGATTTCAATTTTGACATATGACATAACAAATTTTATTTCAGAAAAGAAAGACTACCTATCATTCCTCCTCCAGCAACACGTCCGATAGACTCATTAGGACCAAGAGCTCCACTTCCTAATTCACAAGGAAGATCAGGTTTACCATAAGCCCTACCACCTTCACTCAACCTTCCATGGTACAATCCAGTACCACCTCTGCCTCCATGCCCAGCACCGCCACCAGCACCATTTGAATAGTTTCCTAAACCAAAACCATTTCGACAACCTGCAAAAATGATCCTAAGTATTTATCATGTCGAAGCAAGTCTGGGACAAATTTAACTTTGGACAAAATGAATAAGCTGGGAAAAAGAACTAAGAACAAAATTAATTTAGAAGCTGCTATCCAAATTCGTATAAGACATAGTAAAAAGATAAAAAAATGCTACTCTAATCTCTACGGAATTTGTTAATTATAGTTATTCAATATAAATTAATTTAGAAGCTGCTATCCAAATTCGTATAAGACATAGTAAAAAGATAAAAAAATGCTACTCTAATCTCTACGGAATTTGTTAATTATAGTTATTCAATATACTATTGTTAGGGCTTACTAGTACTGACAAGTCGGCCCAAGTTAGGTTTCTAATGTTTTTGTTTCTTTCCAATATATTGAGGTTCCCTTCCTTTGTACTTAACAAACTTTTAGATATCAATTCCAGTTTATTTTACTTTGTATCAGAGCTAATGCTAAATATGATACAAACGCTAGCCGCCGTCACTTGATACAAACCCTAGGCACCTGACTCATCGCCGCCCTGTTCCCTTCATGTTCATTCCATGTTCAAGTTCCAGCTCCAGATTGTTCCTACACTGTTTTACCGGAATTTCAGCCAGATTGTTTTGCTCCGGTCATTGTTCAGAGTGCCAGAACGACCAGTCCAGTGTTCAGAGTGCCAGAACGACCAGTCCAGTGTTGCTCCTAGATCGTCTGTCCCATTTTGCAGCCCCAGTCCACTGTAACTGCAAACCCTAGCCGCCGGCACTCCAGCGTGCGAGTGACGTCTCACGCCATCACAAGAGCCTTCAAAAGCCTCTATTAGGTAACCCCGCAAATGTTGCTGCTGAATGGCATTCACGCACCTCAACGCGACGCCGCTGGAGGTTCACCAAGATTCGGAAATCTGCCTTTGATCTTTTTTTGGGGCTGCGACAATTGCCACCACCCGCACCTTTGGCCTACTAGGACATCTCCGACTCTGTTGGGTTCTTCGGCCGTTGTAATACCGTAGTCAGCCATGTCTGGCGTATCCTGGATTCCTGCTCCTATCCTGTTCTTGTTCTGGTTTTCATGCTTCTATCCTGGATTTCAAGTTCCGGTCCCAGTCTCCCAGATCCTCGTTCCAGTTCAGATTCCAGTACGCAGAAACATTTCAAGATGCAAGTTGGGCATGATTAATTCAATGCCCCAACTTGAGGAGGGGTGTTTTTTTTTGGAAAAGCTATTAGTAAATGACCCATAGGGTTTACTTATAGTTATTAAGTATTTTATTATTAGGGTTACCCAAAGGCCCAAGTTAGGTTTCTAAGGTTTCTGTTTCTTTCCTACATATTGAGGGTTCTCCTCCAATATAATTAACAGCTTTCAAATACCAATTCCAGTTTATTCTATAGAAATGAATCAAAGAAGATAAGACACTACTCAATCCATTTTCATATTCATTAAAATCTGAGTTACTACACATCAAGATCCTCTGTTATATAAAGAATTTGGTAGTTCTACCCTAGAAAAAATAAAACGTAAGCGGAATTACAAGGGCATGCTCATTTAGATTTGCCAAGGAACAGAATCTGCAAAAATCCAGCTCTTTCAAGCACCATTTTGTCCTTCCCTGAAATGTTGACTTGCTCCTCAGTTTTTCCATATTTTGGTAGAAACAAAAAAGCTGAATTATTGTAGAATGTCAGACTTATTTGGGCTGGAATTTACATCTCTTTCCGTCCTCAAATGCTATTTTGGTCCCAACTTTATCAATTTCTGGGTAGACACAGATAAAACTGAATATTTGTACAAATTAAGACTGACTTGGCTGGAATTTTGATTTCTTCCTCTAAGTAGAACAACTTGCTGAGACTACTACCATCACAAACATATTAAGCATGTGCATGCGATCTGGTTACTGAAAGAAAGTATATAGAAATGCCCTTGGCCAAATTATAGAGAAAGGTGATTCTTTTGGTGAACTAGGATTACTCACATCTCATGAAAATGTGATCTAGCAAGTAGGAAAAACATGGCTTAGTTCGACGCCATGATAACTTCTTAGTTATTGTGTGGTTGCTTTCTTCCTTTGGAACATAAAATTAATATACATACAGTTTGAATATAGAAAATGTCATTTAAAAGTTTAAAGAAAAATACCTAACTCAGAAGCAGTTATCATGCCTTGTATGTCCACGGTGACACTCATTGCTCTGTGTATCTGAATGATACTCCCTTTAATTATGCCATTCACAACTATTTCTTCAACACGACAAATCTGCGAAAGGTTCAAATGGAGCCTGAATATTAGTACCAACTTTATCCAGCTGTGAATTGCAATGTGTGAACTCTTTTCATGTAGCAGCCTAAGACCTTAGTTCGTTATTTTTCGCCTCTTAAAAAATACAAAAACAAAACTCATCAAAAAATGATGGAGAAAGACTGCTATTTAAATTAAGGTAAAACATCATAGGATTAAGGGGCTATGACCACAATCCATCAATCAAATGGTCAATGCGAGAATGAAGATAGATGTACGAATGTTGGTTTACTTTCTAGCAAAGAACATGGTGAATAATCTTAAAAGATACACACGTAATCTACAGAAGCAAAATAGACCTTCAAGCTGCCCTCGTATTAAGACCCATATGAGTTTATGTCTACACTAGATCTAAAGTGTTAAAATAGTAAAAAATAATATTAAAATATACTTACAAGAGCAAAGATCGTATTTCCATAACTATAATATGCAACTTTAGTATTTAAGTACATTGGTAAATCTATAAATAGGGACCAGGTGATACAATTGAATTATGTACATTTCACTTAAAACACTAGGGTTCAATTAAGCATTGAATGGAGAGTTTGTTTACCACTCAAAAGTTTAATTTTATCTAGATAATTGGTCTCAAAAATAGGCAGTTTAGCAGTTATCTTGTTCTTTTATTCTAATTCTATATATTTTACTATTCAATTTCCTCATATCTTTGTGTTGACTCCTATTAAATTGTTCTTAAAAATCCCTGCTTAGGGATACATAAAAGGCATAGGTGCCAGCCACCTACATTCCCTCTTTTCTGGCGACTTATCTCTAACCTGGGCATTTCAAGAGTTGATAATATGATCAGAAGGGTGTTGGGTTTGTGAAGGCTTTGGGCTTGGGCCCATGTTTAAGTTTTCTTGTTCATTAAGTTGTTAACCCTAATTAGTCTCTATATATATCCATGTCATGCATTTGTAATCTTTGTACTGAGCAAATAAAGAAAAACCCTAGTTGCAGCCCGTGGACGTAGGTCACACAGACCGAACCACGTTAAATTCTCGTGTTCTTATTGCTTTCGTGTGCGTACGAGTGTTTTGTGTTTATTTCCGTTGCGTAAAGATACCTAACAACTGGTATCAGAGCATCAGGCTCTTGGAGATTTCGTACGAAACACGCCACCGTGTACCTAGGGTTTCTGCCGCCGCCGCCGCCGCAACCGCCTAGGGTTCTGCCGCCACCGCCGCCTAGGGTTCTACCGACGCCATCGCCGCCTAGGGTTCTGCCACCGCGCCGCCTAGGGTTTCTGCCGTCGCCGCCGTCACCTAGGGTTTCTACGCCGCCGCCTAGGGTTTTGGTTGGAAGTACCGGATCTGGTTTGTCTATCCTTTTGTTGACTGGTTATCAACTGTTCAGCGTGCCTGTTTCTTTTGGTTTCCTCTGTTTTGCTATTATGGCTGAAGACGGGAAGACTGTGATCGAAAAGTTCAATGGCACTGATTTTGGTTGGTGGAAAATGCAAATAGAAGCATTACTGTGTCAAAAGGATTTGGATATGGTACTGGAAAAGAAACCGGAGAGTATGGAGAAAGCTGAAGAAACAGTTTGGAATTCCAAGGACAAGAAAGCTAGAGCGGTTATTATGTTATCTTTGACGAAAAGCGTTGCTTTTAACATCATGAAAGAAACCACTGCAAGTGGTATGATGTTGGCTCTGTCAAATATGTATGAAAAGCCGCCTGCAGCTAACAAGGTGTTCTTGATGAGGGAACTGTTCATGACGAGAATGAAAGAGGGAAGCTCAGTCACCTCTCACATTAATGATCTGATGTCTATTCTTACCAGATTAGAATCAGTGGGAATAAAATTCGATAATGAGACTCGAGCTCTGGTGTTGCTATCTTCACTGCCTGACAGTTGGTCCGGGACTGTACCTACTGTTACAAATTCTATGGGGGCTAACGAAATGACATTTGAAAAGATCCGAGACATTGTGATAGGTGAAGACACACATCTAAAAAATGCAAATGTTGGATCATCTTCTGAGATGTTACATGTTGGCAGGGGAAGGGAAAATAGCCGAGGCAATGGGAGTCGGGGAAAGAGTTCAACTCGGACTCGGAAAAATGTGAGGTGCTGGAACTGCAACGAGGATGGACATGTTAAGAGTCAATGTCCAAAGAAAGGTCTGAACACTGTTGCTGAGGATGTCAATGATGGTGACGTGTTAATTCTTGAGGCTGAAAACAGTGTGGACTCTTGGATCATGGATTTTGGTTCTTCGTTTCACGCCGTACACAGCGGTGAAATGATGGTGAATCTGAAAACAGGCGATTTTGGGAAGGTACGTCTCGCTGATGGCAGAATGCTTGATGTAATGGGCATGGGTGATATTGATTTGGTGACTCCATTAGGAACTACATGGAACCTGAAGAATGTCAAGGTGATTCCGGGTTTGAAGAAGAAATTAATTTCTGTTAGTAAACTGGATGAACAAGGATTGGAAGTCAGGTTTGGTGATGGTCAATGGAGAGTAATCAGTGGAAACCGGGTGATTGCTCGTGGTGATAAGCATGGGTCATTGTACATGGTGGAGGTACCTGCTGAGGGATTGATCAACCCGGTTAAGCAAGTCAAAGTCGGGTTCGCTAAATCTGCTGCTAAGAGAGTTCATTTTGCAAACATGAAGTCTGGAGCAGAGATTGTAGCTGAATGGGGTCAGAAGTCTAAACCAGTCAGAGGATTTTGTGACAGTGGGAGCATGGGGCATGTTTCGGGTACAGTCAAGAAGAATCGTTGGGTTTTGAAGACTAAGACTGGAAAATTCTCTCCTGGTGATTGTTTGCTGAATTTGGAGAGTGTTAGTGGTTCTCGGTGTATCTCTGAATCTGGTGGATCGTGTAAACCAGTTGAGACAGAGGATGGGTCGCTGGTGGAATTTGCCACGACTGAGTTGGAGCTCGGGAGAGCTTCAACTGGCCCTTCTGGTACTTGATGATGAGGGGTTGTTGCAACTAGGAGATGTGATGGAGTCTTAGCTTGTTCTTTGGGAACTGGAGGCTTGGAAGACTTGTTTAAAGATTACTGAAGTTACTAGACGACTGGGTTGCTTTGTACTTGAATGGCGGGCTAGAATTTATCGCAAAGCCTTCAAGTGGGAGATTGTTGGGTTTGTGAAGGCTTTGGGCTTGGGCCCATGTTTAAGTTTTCTTGTTCATTAAGTTGTTAACCCTAATTAGTCTCTATATATATCCATGTCATGCATTTGTAATCTTTGTACTGAGCAAATAAAGAAAAACCCTAGTTGCAGCCCGTGGACGTAGGTCACACAGACCGAACCACGTTAAATTCTCGTGTTCTTATTGCTTTCGTGTGCGTACGAGTGTTTTGTGTTTATTTCCGCTGCGTAAAGATACCTAACAAAGGGCTAATCAAGGTAAATCAGCTTTATGCTTTTAATCAGACTTGTATCGCATTTATGCTTTTTAAATTATATATTTGAAGAAAACAAATTATTTACCTAGAAAAGTAAGTGCATCTAAATTTGTAGCTTAAACTAGTTATATATTATATAGTAAAATGAGATGCTTTGTGCATCTGATACCCTTCATTCCATGATTAAGCTTTAGAAGGTCACTCTACTGCCTAGCTCTGCTAAATGGTTTTTAGATTACTTATTTCAATGAAATGAATAACATTTCTAGGACTGACTACTAACTTGTGTTAGATAATTAAACAGGAGTTTCCAATTACATCAGAACCATATAGAAGTCAGCAACATGGTACACAATTTGTGGATTCATATGAACTTAAGAATGCATATCCCATAAGATTTTAAGTGTTATGTTTTTCTTACTTGTAGAGAAAATGAAAGGGTGTCATTAACATGACAATCATCTGGTGGATAAATCAAATCTCTTGGGCATGTAGGATTCTTACAATGGGATTTCGTAATACTGCCAAGAAAAGGGAAATTAGATTGCCTGATACACTGCTCATGCTTTGTCAACATATAAAACAGCCAAAATGGTTAGAAGTTCACACTCACAAGCTTTTACTCTGATCATTATCTAATGGGGCTTCAAGCAAAGAACCCGGCCCAATCTGTGAATAGTAAGTGGTTACATACAAGAGGCAAATTGCCAAAAAGGGTATCGTAGTATATCAAACATATAGTGTGGGAATCAAAGTATTTTATCATACCAGAAAAAGCTATAAGTATTCGACACCTACATTCAGGGTATTGCAACCAACCCATTTCAGTGGTAGTCGGTTCACAAACCGGTTAAATTTTGATATCAAAACACAATAAATGAGAAGTGTCGAATACCCTGAATGAATGGTTTATGAAACTCTTGAGTCATTTCAAGTGGAAACTACTTTGATAGCCAAACTATACGTTTGATGATACTATGGTGCCCTTTCCAGTAATTTTCTCATATAAGAACCCATCCAATTGAACATCAAGTAAAAAATATAAGCAATAAAAGATAACAAATTCAGAAAAGGGCTTACAGTAAGGCTATAAAAAAGTGAAAGGGAAAGTCTTTGTGCTTTGATTGCATCACCCTGACCGCTCAATCTCAGAAGTCCTTGACCATAAACAGCCAAGTTTGTATTTGAGTTGATGCTTGAATTTTCCTGCCAGAATAGACAAAGCTACCATCAGATTCAAAAGATCAAAATGTAAAAAACTAGGTGCCAATTTGACCCATTTGTAGGCGAACTAATTGATTCGGGCTCGTAACATCTCACATGTCAAATGGTTAGCCTAAAAAATTACCTATATTGAAACTAGTAAAAGATGGTCAAACAGGGTGAAAGTCTCCCAAATTGTACTAATGTTGTTTATTAAACATATGTAACGCATAAAGCATTAATAAAACCAGAAAAAAGGAACAAAACTATCTGTGGGCCAACCAGACCCTACCTGTTTCGACTATACCCAACTACCCAACCCACGCAGAATGCCCAATTTGCCCCCCTTCAAGGAAAAAAAATAGTGTTGGGAATCTGATTGACCATACCCGCAGAACAATAAGGTTACGAACTTCAAGGACAGAAATAGTGTAAAGTGTGCTGCCACCACCATCAACTTGGATTTGGGAATTCCACATGAGCACCATTTTGAAAGTAGCTCTAAGTGCCCCATACACCTTCATACATAGAGAGGACTCGTTTCAGAAGAACAGAAAACAGATGCCTTATGTAATGAACAAATGATTAGTTAAAGCTTTTACGTAGTTTCAGAATTCTAAGGGAAGAAAAGAGAGAAGAGTTTAAGTTTGTACCATTATGATGGAATCACTCATAAGAAGTTCTTCGGCAACAAGCTCAAATTCGGAAACTGGATACTCAGACAACCCAAAGATGATGCTGCCACCACAAGCTAGCTTAATTTGGCCTCTCACCTAATTATCATATATAATCACAAGTGAATTAATAATAGTTTACACGTCAATGGAGCCTCTACTATTGACATGGTAGATCTTATCACAAGACTAAAACATGCAAGCAACACCATGAATATTAATCAACTAGTGTGTGTATCTATGTGTGTGTGTGGGGTCCAAAAATGTTTACGCAAAACATGCCACCATGCAAGCCTAGTCATCCCTTAGGCAACAAGATGATAATAAAACACATTTTATATAGTTGTAATTCTAAATACATAGCATTTTAACATCACCTTAACGGAATTGATGCATAACAAGGGAAGAATTGTGGCTTGATTTTTGTTTGGCTAACCATCTTTGTTTTCAACCATTGAGACCCTCAAAACTAATAAAATTCCTATTATATGTAATCTATAACCTGTAGTAGGCTACCATTTTTTACAGTGCCAGATCAGATAATTGTCACTGTAGTCAAACTTACTAACATGTCATTTGTTGCATCAGCACTATGACTACCTGGTAATTTGTATGGATTACCTTAAATTGTAAGGATGAGGGTGAAAAATCATAATTACCTAATTTAGAAATGAAACAAACGTTGGTTACCGTTTTATGCAGTAAAACCTATGAAATAGAGTTATATTAAGTAGATGAACGCGTGCGCACACCTGAACTCTGCTCCAACGTAGGGGCACCAAAACTTTAGCATCATTTTCAATGTAAACGTTTGTCCAGAGTGGGCTAGTGGAGAAAACAAGTAAAGGGGTTTCGGTTTCTGTGGTGACATTGTTATTGTCCACTCTTAAGCTCAATAGATATGAATCAAAACAAGTACCAGCTGCTCCACCATTCATTGGACAACCCATACTCTGACCACCTGCGATACCACCACACACTCATATAACACATCATATCATATTCTATTATTCCAAAACGGAAAAAAAAAAATTATTCCCAAAGAATGCTAAAAATGGGTGTGATGAGCACATACCATGGACTTGGACTTTTATGTCTTCTTGTTTGCTGTGACAGTCGAGAGAAATTCTGCCTCCACCACCACCACCCCACCCATTACCGCCAGATGCACTTACGATACCATATCCCTTCCTATCCAAATTGAATCAGTGGGAGACTGGTTAGCAAAATTCAATTAAATAATGAGGTGCTGACATGATAATTTACAGATGTTTAATACAAATAATAAGATTTCATATCACAAAATAGCTAAGCATATGATTATGATTCTAAAAAATTCACTACACTACAAAATGTACTTTTACTTCATGCATCCACAATTTATAAAAACTTAGAAATCTTTCAAAATTTACATGTTATTTGAATACTGAGACTTTCTATGTGTCATAAAATACTCTCAATTCCTAATTCGAATTTGATATTAAATATGATGTCGAAAATAATAGCAAGTGGAGTAATATATTAATACACAAGGAATATGAAAAATATGTTTAGTCCACAAGTACTCGTCATATACAGAATTCACCACTCTTGCTAATGACAAAGGCTTTAATGCTCTTTTAACCATAATTAAATGGCAGAACCGGAAAAAAAAAATATACACATATCAAGTATCAAATTTTTCCATCCTTAAGTTGGATTCTGTTCTTAGTACCGAGGAAATTTGGTTCTTGGAGCAGTTGGTTTAATAAATACAAATGCCAACATTCCCATAATAATGTAACAACATATGATTTGTCTCACAATGACATACCTTCTTCGTTCTTATTTAGTACTTACATCTAAAAACTCTCCTGGGTCTATTTTTCTTGACTTCCATATAATACAAATTTACTTGTACACTTTCTGATTATGTTCTACTTGGTTACCTTTCTAATCAAAAAGGTAGCTTCATTAATCATTATATGAATACAAGCAACTTTTAATAAAAATGCAAGAAAATTTTCAGTCTAGTGCTCTTGAAGCTCGTCAAAAACAGTTTCTTATTAGTTATTCCAACTATCAAAAATGCCACTAAAGACTCATTTGTAAATCAAGTGCATAGAGTTCAGGCATAAAGGAAATGATGATTTGTTTTAATAATTTTATTAGTTTAATGTATGGTATGAAGTTTATTTGGTAAGCTTTAATTTAGAAAGAAAGTTCCCTTCTTAGATTAGGAGTCTTGGGGATTTAGTTATTGTTTTAGTATAAATAGAGGTGTTAGGGTATTGTAATATTTGTGCTTGTATAGAGAGTTTTAATAAATAAAAAGAGTCAGGGTTGTCCCAAAAAAAAGTGAAAAATAGTTGTGCATATCTTCTTTTCTGTTTTCTGTTTTTCTTGTGCTGTTTTGATTATGTGCTGCTTTTAGTTCAGATCTGTGCCAACAAGGTATATGACTAGTAGTGATATTAGAAGGGTCAAAATCCTAACTTGTTGCAGCTCTAAAATGAAGTGGTAATTTATCCTATACCTACTAACAAGAATATTACATGGAAATAAATGCTGTTATTCTAAAGTGTTAAAGTGGTAATTTAACCTATACCTAACAAATAATATCTGACAAGAAAATGAATGCATAAAGTACATCATAACATCTGCATGCGATATCAGAAAATAAAATGGCTATTGATGACAACAATTCTCCAATCTGGAATGACTTCAATCATTTTAATGGTGTCATCTTCCACGAATGATTCGTTAGCAGCATTTGATATTTACTTTTGCTTAGTAGATTACCTCAACAATTTATCCATGGTTCATAGCATCAATGCATCACATTGCTTAATTATATGTATGAATATAGTCATATAAACACACAAATGTCATGCTAAGAAAAAGGAAAGAAAGCAAGAGTGCATACAATTTTAATGCCTTTATGACTATGCTTCCACCAGATCCACCTCCACCATCTAGTCCTCCATCCCCTCCTTCTGCTAGTAGAGATCCGTTCATATATAATATATTTGCAACAATAAACTTAACACGTCCACCACCATTTCCTCCAAACTTATTTTCATCCGACATCCTACCACCCTTACTCCCATAACTCCATGGATAAGGCAAAGTAGACCAAGCATAAACATCCCCACCCCAGTACTTTGAGCCGTTGCTCCTTATACAAGAAGCTCCTCTGCCACCATGTCCCCCACCAGCACCGTCATACCCTACAGGAGTGCCACTAGTTTGAGAAGGTGGGTCTCCACCCATAGCTGTGGTGTTTATCACAGAATTTGATTCCATACTCACATTAGCTGCAGAGAAAATAACAGAACCAGCGATGACTGCAGAATTTCGCCCAACTTTAATGTTGCCTGAGAGGTTAAAGCTAATTACACAACCTTCGATGGGGCAAACAATCAAAACATGAGGAAGGATCTCCATATTTCCACTAGCCAATACATAAAGATCAGAACTTATAGTAACATCTGAGTTCAGTAAGCAGGTAGTGTCAAAAGACCCCACACCCCTCAGCTCTTCACAACTGATCTCATTATATGATAATGGCGAAGTTGTAATTCCATAATCAATACTTGGAAAAGATCCAGATTCTCGTCCATTTCGCTCTGAACTCAGAGAAAACGCAATTACAAAGACGTGTCCAGCAAAAATGCACCAGAAAAGATATCCAAGAGTCAGGAGCTGATGCATGACTGCCAGAGTCCCAATTTGAGCATGAAAATAACAGTATCATAAATCTTCAAGTTTGACCAATCTAGTACCAGTCAATTTATGCTATACTCAATCCATAAGCTGAGCATATCTTTTTAAGTAGTATCAGCACAAGACTACAGTTCACACACATCAGATTCACCTGTGATCACAACCAAATTATCTGCAGTTTAAATATGGCTATCTTTGAGTAAAAGCACATGAACATAACAGTTCAGAACTTATATTAAGTTCTTCAATCAATCCTATTATCATGAATCATGAAAAATTCCGCATGGGCTTTCTTGGGAGAGTTATAATCCGGTCACTGTTAAAACTTTGACCTCACTTAACTCAAGGCTGGAACATCAAACAATGATTATCCAACTGAATTGACAATAACAATAATAATATCTCTGAAAGTCCCCCAAAAGCCAGTGTATAAAGTGGATTTATCCTAGAAACACCTGGATTATAGCAATAAACATGTATTGATATCTTACTTTCAAAATTAAGCATGTCCCAAAGTCAAGTCTATTGAGATCAAACACATGCCAGCTACCAAAATTGCTAAACCAAGTATTCAAAATTAAGCATGTCCTACTAGATCTCTACAGCAAATTGATCAACTCATGTCGATGAGTTTGTGGCTAGTTTCAAAGCAGAGAATTTCATTCGATTTTCATTCAACAATTCCAAACAAACTAACACAAAAACAAGAACAACCACATTTACACAAATAACCAAACTTTCAGGTAACCTGAGATCTCTACCTGAATTGATTGATACGATAACAATCACGCCGCCATTGACTGAATTGATTCTTTAACGAAAACCCACAGCAGAATGATCGGAAGTAGATGCAAACTTTACATCAAACAGTTGGTGTGCGTGTGAGAATATGAAAGAACAGAATTGCAATCTTGAAGATGATGTTAGGGAAAAGGAAGCGACTTTATGGTTCCAAGTGTGTGTGATCTTGTCTGGTGAATAAACAAGAAATCACCCACTTTGTGTCTCGAAACTTTTATGCTGGAAATGAAATGGGATGATGGAGATGGAGATGGTGATGATGATGATGACAATTGAGTTTTGGGTTTTGATAAATGTTAGAATTTTGGAAATTAATTAGTGAGGAGAGTGAAGTGAGAGAAATCAAGTCGAAAAAGAATGGCAGATGCATAGCTGTAAATAACATTACCATTACGAAAGCGATCCCCACTCATATCTCTCCCTTTATTTTTTTAATTCATTCATTTCAGCAATATTAATATATTAATATCATTAACATATTATTATTATTATTATTATTATTATTATTATTATTATTATTATTATTTATTTTTATATATCACCTACACTTCTTGGCTTTTCTATGTCACCTTCTTTTGTTCTTATATTTCGGAACTGCCACTAGGTTGTCCTCTCTTTCGTAATAAATATAATCAAATGATAATTGTATTTTTGAGATAAAATATTAAAGAATTTTCATAGATTTGATACACACATGGATGAAGTCAAAGGTGAAACAGAATAGCAACGGTGTAGCAACATAATTAGTGGTAAAGTTATACATTATTTACAAAATAATTTATGATAATGTTAAATCCTTAGAAAATAATGTTTGATTACTAATGTTGCTCATTATAAATCTTGTTGATAAACGTTAACCAAACAAAATTTAGTCAAGGAAAAAGAGTATTGTTTATGTTATGTTCTTGCTAAAATTTACCGCCTTCTGTGTGAAGTCAAATCTTCTTTTACAATTGTTCGAATTTGCTTCTAGGTAAAGATCTTATGTACAAATCACTAGATTTTTGTTTGACTTGATCCGGCGAATATCAATTTTCCCTTCATTATTTGGTTCATATGTTAGGGAAACTTTGGTGATATGTGTTTCGTTAACCATCTATTAGTAGCCTTATCTGATATGAGCTATTGAAGTCACGTTGTTTTTTTATTGAAGTCGCACTATCTTCATAGATACTCGTCGGATCCTTCTTGATTCACATTAAACCACATTCTCCTTGTATGATATTTTGTCATAATCTCTACCACATACAGCCTCCACTGACATCGTATAATGTAATCGGTTTGGCATGATTTAATGATGATGTTGTTATCAGTGTTTGCTTTATCTACCTTTAATAAAACAAATCAGTGTGTCAATATATGTGAATATATAACCTATGAGATCATGTATTATGTGTACTAGTGGGTGCCCGCGCGCGTTGCGGCGCAAACATCACGTTAAATTAAAGAAGAAGATGTTGTAACAATAATCGAGCATCAAATCTTCGTGTATATAAAACTTACTTGAATGCACCCACATGTTGCAGCAGGATACGTGTACAATTGCAATCCATTGCATATATAAGGTGATTTATGTAGCCACTTGTGTAATAACTTTTGTGTTCCTTTTTATTAAAGTACTTCTATATGACATCTTTATGCACAGTAAAGAAACAAAGCCCACTAATATTGTAAGTGATGTATAACAACATAATAACTTACATTGTTGCACACCACGAACAGTTGCAATGGGGGTGACTTTGGGCTACCCCTCACATTAGGAGGATAAAGAGATACATTTATTTCATCTCTTGCAGCCTACCTTGTCAATTTTGCTCCATCTTTCATTAAAATTGTAACAATTCTCTCCAACCCTGTTCATGTAATATATATTAAGAAGCATATACTTATCAATACAAATATCAAGTTAATATGCGACGCAACAAAGTAGAACTAAATGATCACATGCTACTAATAACAATAATCATACTTCTACTACTAATAATGATTTCAACTAATAATAAGTATATTGTGTTTTTAGATGGTAGAGAGTGAAGAGTAGGACCATTGTGTAATAGTTCTAATTTAGAGTTCAAACTACTTGTTGTAGATCCTTTGAGTATGCCAGTGGACCATTAAGCGATTAGTGCATTAGACATTCATTTAAGTAAGGGTGTTAACATATATTTAACAACATACTTTTAATCAAATGACAGAAGGCCATTTGTTACTACCTCATATAGCTTATATATTGTTTTAGCAGCTACTTTTACAAAGCAGATCATACTAAAGAACCTGGTTAGCAATTGTTAAATGATAGACAGACTACTAACATAGAAAAATATTAAAATTTTACCTTTTGTTATGGTCTCCTAACAAAAATAATAACATGACTCAAATCTACAACAAAGCTTTCCAACTGTTAGTCTTAAAAACAATCAGTTAGTTTTTCATCATGATCAATCTTACTCTAAAGTTATTTAATCAAGGAAAATTCAGATTCATAGCAGCATATAAGATGTACGACTCCCACCTTCTCATTATGGTTTCATAGCATCTGTTGCATCCAGACTCCACAATCCAGCAAAGCGTTCCCAACTCTTCTTTTTCAATTGGTAAATAGCTAATTTTTGTTTAAATAATAACATAGTTAATTAATTTAGTCTTCTTTTATGTAAGATTGCACACTGTTTGTTAGATTGATAAATGAACTCAAAGGAAGCCTTCTCAATGTATCTTCAAAATAGAATGACAAATTTATAAGAATTTGTTATCTTGTGTAGTCATATCACAGTCAAACAGAGCATCACATATATGAACAGTCCTACACTTAAAATTTCAATCCAATTTTCATTGATGTGTGACAATGAAGCTCTTCAAGTTTGACTTTTGATTCTTAATGCTAGTGCATCTCAACAAAACAAATCAACCTATGTTAAACAAATAATAACCATAAGCATTGTTAGGTTCAATGTAAAAGCAACTATGCACTAAACAACAATACATAATGAATTTTCTTTGAAGTGAGATCACAAGCAAGGAGTGACAATGATGATGTTGCTGCTAATGCTAATGCTAATTAACAAACATAGTGGTAAACCGGAGATCATGATTGACCTGGTTCAAGTCAAGTTGCTAGACATGATCCCACTTTGGAACCCAAGAGTAAGGATGCAACCAAATTTGATCTTAGTGAGCTTAAAAAGATTAAATCTTCGTAAAAAAACCATAAATCCAAAACCAAAAATGAGAAATTGCTAACCAGAACATAATTAAAGAACTAAAAAGGTAATTAGAATGTGCAGGCAAGTTCTTTACGAGTATGACTTAAAATGAGCATAAAGATCAACTTCATCTTTACAAAAAGAACCTAAGTTATTATAAGCGGAAACAAAGTACGTATGTTTAGTTATTAACACCACTCTACCCAAACTCGTTACCAGAGTCTTAAAAAATAAACGCAAAATACATGTTGTGCACCTTTTCTTGCAAATTTTATGTCCAATAATTTTGACTCCTTTCCTTTGTACATTAACTGATGATGCATCTACATTGACATATTACTATTTTTAGAATAGATCTTGTAGTGACCAGAAAGATGAAAACGGTGAAAGTAAACAAATAAGGTAAACAAAAGTAGACAATAGGAAGACAAAGTTAAATCCTTACCCACAACTCAACATTCACTGATTTGATCGGCGTCACTATTCCCTTCTTTATGTTGTTTGCTTTCTTGGTTAAAGAGGTGGAAAAAAAAGAAAATGTACATATAAATATGAATTCTTGCTCAAGATAAATTAACTAAAAAAGTTACAGATAGTTAAGAGTAAAAAAAATCTTCATTGAAATGGTGAATATGAGATTGAATTAAATCTAATGATTCATTCACTGGATCAAACTCACCAATCAATCAATCACCATGTATGGTTGTTGATGCTGCAAGGGCTTTCTCCAAATGCCTTTTCTTCTTCTCGGCCTATTTGATACGATCTAATTCGTCCTTCACATGCTTCTTCTTAAATTTTCTAACACCAGATGGTGCTTTACCATACTCCATTATTTCTTAATTCTATATAAAGTACTAAAACTTTTTTTAATTACTCAAATATAAAGTTCTCTCTAAAAAGTATAAATCATCACAATGAATTATGATTTTAATTGATCTTCTTTCTTTTGCTCCCAATCCCCTACACCCATTCAGATTTTAATTAATAGCTCATTTTACGAACAATACATTCCCAAATAGAAAGAACTGGAGAGAGTGTAAGAGAATCTTAAGCTCCCATTAAACCATCCCTTTGCACCATAGTGTGTTGATTTCCCACAACCTTTGTTTAGCACAAAACAACTAAATAAGCAATCGTATCCCGAATCTTCTTGCTCTAATTCACATGGCACACTCACCTAAAACTCAAAAAAAAATTAGATAAACACATTAAAAGATGAAAAATAGTATACAAAAAAGAAAACACATACTAACATACATGGATATGAAACATATCATACTCTTAACATGAATACTTCATCATTAAAAGTGATTATGATTATAATTTGGATTATTTAGGGTCCAACTAATTGGATTTGGATGAATATGTAAGAAGTTACAGTGATAAACCAATTATTAAAATTACACTCTTCACAAACAGCAATTATTAACTTAAAATCCTTATATGCTCAATAGACAATATGCAAAGGGCTATTAAAATCTAAATTCTGAAACCTAAAACTTAAAGGATCTAAAAGATCAAAAAATATAAAAAATCAGGAACATTCATACTTGATCGATGTCATGTGGTCCGTCAAAAATATATATTAAAGAGTACCTAATCACCCTTAATAGTAAGGGTAAGCAGGGTGTCGAATCCACAGGAAATCACAGGAAAGTGCTAGCAACGATTAATCTAAAAAGACTAAACATTAAAAAGGAAATTGCTTGATTAATTGAATTGAGAAAGAATCAAATTAACGAAATAAAAGTTTATGTTTTTAACAATCTTTGTGAAAAAGCAATCCACTTCAGGATTCAAATTTGACAAAGTTGCAATTTTCTTGAATGAAACCTAGTGAGAAATAATTAATGGTGACTTACGCATGATAGGATTTAAGTGATAATCATGGATTAAAGCTTAAAGGGCCTTATTCACACAATTACCAATTTGAATAATGAAACCCTAATTCTAATAATCAATCACACAATGCTTAAAGACAACCAAAGTTATAGAATATCAAAATTAGGTTTAAGCATAATCAAACGTTTAAATAATCAAATCATAAATTGAATCCAAAAGAACTTAAAAGGTTCAAGATCTAATCCCAAATCTAGGTTACAAACTAAGAAAAACAAAAACTTGCACAAACCCATCCCCTGAAGTGAATCACAAACGAATTAGCCTTGCATCATCATTGAATCTTCAAAGCCAATTGAATGAATCTAGTAGATTTGATGATCTTGATGTTGGAAGAGCTTGAGAATAATACAAGATTGTTAATTTTCATCCAATATTTCTGTTCTAAAAATTAAAATTCGTATTAGGGTTTTTTTCCTTTTTAAATCCCTTCAATTTAGGTCAAATCTCAACAAAAACCCGGACCCTGGTGTCGGTGGCGCCTATGGAGGCGTTGGTGGCGTCACCCCCCCTGTACAACCCTGATTTTCATGTGCAACTTTTTGAGATCTTTCCGTTGATAGCTCGTGGGTCCCGTAACTCCTTTCCTAACTCAAGTTATGCCTATTTTAAGATACCGTTGTCGTGCAACTTCGGTTGATCATATCTTTACTTCTAGAGCTCCAATTCTCTTCCTGTTTCTTCCAATTTCTTCGTATTCTTCACGTTTGACCTACAAACACAAGATAATCCCAAATTAACTCTATTTCTCATAAATTTACACATAAAACACGGAAATAAAGCTATTAAACATTGAACTTTCACCACCCGATCACAATCCCCACACTTACCTTTTCTTGTCCTCAAGCAAAGCTCAATTGTGATTTATAAAACCATCATTGATAATATACATCACTAATCACTTATTAAAAATCATTTAAGGTCCAAGGTCATGCCCTTATTCACAAGACTTACATTGTTCAATAGATTTACATTCTAGCAAGTTAATTATATTCAACTAAACGAGGAATTTACCCGACTAGGTTTAACGTGATTTTGATTTTTTTAGTCTCATGCACACACCCCTCATAATAATTCACTCTTCTCGATTTATATCTGGACTAGTAAAATATGTACTAGTATAGTCACTCAATAACCCAATACACCATCTTGTCCATATAAGCTTGTATAGCAATCACACCTCCACCACTTGCATAGATCTTGCACACGTCTAAAGGACTTATGGGTTTTTAGGCTTAGGTACGGGTAGGAGATTTTTTGGATTTTGGATTTTCACAGTGGCTAACACAAACATAAAATATAAATCAGACCGTTAAACCATCCGTATTATCATGACTTTCGGAGCTAAATCACTTTGATCCTTTTTGAATCACTACTTTTTCTCCTTTTTTATTTTTATTTTTTTTTATTTTTTAATTTTTTGTTTCATAATATAAGCTTGACTTTGAATGCTCTTTTACTGTCTGTTTCAACAAAAGAATGGCTTAAGGCTCAACATGGCTACTAAAGGGTAGGATGGATAACAATAACACACGATAACAAGTAAATAGGTTCCCAAATTGCCTTTGTCATTTATGTGCAACACCTTGCTTATAGTCTTGATATGCATCAAACAATACAAGTTCTGCAACAAAAGTGGTATATGGCCTACCCTCAACAAATGCATATATGTAATTGTGTTTTAAGTAATAGACTCAAAATCTCACCAAGTAGGAATTTAGGCTACCGATATACACATGATTTTATTATATCAAAAACTCGCTAACACTAACCAGGCATCCGTTTACGTTTCCCAAAAATACCTGCTAGAAAGCTTTTTCCTGAACTTAAAGAATATGGCCATGACCTAAGATCTATACCAATCTTCTAATAACAACAAGTGACGTATATTGAAAATTCTAGTTTCATGAATACATTAAACTTTGCTTGAAAACTTTTGTAATTTTTTTTTCCATAACTCCCCTCATCCCCACACTTAGAAGGTGCATTGTCCCCAATGTACCATTCCATCGTTAGAAATAGCATGGATTTAAGGGCATTTGTTTGACACCCCCAATCACAGATTAAACACACCAAAATAAAAGCGAAGAAAATAAAAGAAAAATAATATGTTCGAACATGAAACAGATAGAGTGCAGAAACACGTGGACCTGATCAAGTGATCAGAGAGTGTTTTGATCTCATCCAAATAGAGGTCTGGGCAGTGGTGGTCCAAAGAAAGATTTCATCAAACTTTGGTGCATGGCATGCATGTCAAAGCTTCAGGCTTCTCCTGTCGCGTGTGAGCTCCTATCAGGCATTGTATCCATTGGTACCCACTGAGACGGTTGAGCTTGTGGGTACCTCTCATATTATTGTCAGGGCATGTATTCTGGTAGAGTACTCCAATCCACCGGTTGTGGGCGAGCTTGATATGGCAGCCCTGCATGGTAGTCATTGTAGTGGCCAACCTGTTCCTGTTACAAAAAATAATCATTAATAGCTTGTCTCGTGCATACGCGGCATCCCACACATACATCCTCATATCATCACGTAGCTCTCTATCGTGTTGCTCTTGTAACGCCCATGCATCCCTCGTTTTTTGTTCATACTCCTGTGTCCTCCTATCGTAGCTCTCTTTCCACCTTCTTTGTCTTTCCCTTTCGCATGATTGTTTATCATACATATGCCTCTGATCTAAGGTCCATCTTGAGATTCCAAATGGTCTGGCCCTGACAACTACCTCCTGAATCTCTTCTTCCTCGATTCGTTCCCTTGTATCAGTACCCACGTCTTTGAGTGCCCCCACACTACCTTGTCCCCTTGCTACATCATCTGCATCATCATGGTGAGGTACATCATCTCGTCTCACCATCAGTAGTCGACCACTATCCTTATCCCATAGTTGATAATGAGTGGCGGTCTTCTTGTATTCCCATGATTGTCCTCCCAGATCATTAAGTTTGAACTTCAAAACAGTGATTGGTATGGCCAAAGCATCATTGGACACGACCTTTTGCTTACGCAAAAGCATAGTAATTAGTCAACAATGTGGAATCATCAACCGGGCCCTACTTTCTCGACTTTCCCAAATGTTCATCATTACCAATTACCGACAGGATAACATGTGTCTATTGGTGAGGAGGGCATGAAGTACTCTTAACTCATAATGTCGCACCTTCCCTCTATCAGAAATTTTGGATCACATTCTTGCTCAGGATCACTATCAGTAGCTTTGGTAAAATCTTCATGTTGCTTCTGTTCATGTTATCAGAGTCTAATGTAGTGATAGGAATAGCAAATATATCGTTCAATACCTCTCGCAGATAATCCCCAGTTGGGATTTCTAGAATTGAGCTTTCATGGGAATATTCATAAGGCCTGGGTGCATTGTCAAACTTGGCCACCTGTGAGATTATCTGAAAAAACATAACCATTGTCTTCCCGCCAACCTTGTCAGTTAATGTGGTGGTCTGTGGTGGGTTTGATCCATCTTTTCTCACCAAGGTAGACATCCATTCCATGATTTGATTCACATAAACATGCGGGCGATCCATCTTAACAAATGTTAATACTTCCCTCCACCCCAGTCTTTCAAAACATTCACCCACGCCAAACATTTGAAATTCTTGTAGTTCCATAGGTCTCTCATAAACCATAAGTGTAGTGAGGTCGTTTTTGCCCTTGAATTTATCCATATACAACTGTGGTTGCATCTCTCGTGGGAATTCGGACAATGGTTTCTTGTACTCCGTCCAAACAGGATTCCCATCAGAGTCATAGTCAATGTCATCGCCACTAGAGTTAGTTCCCATTGCTTCATCCGTTTCTCTGTCAAAACTTGCTTCACTTATGTCGCTTGTGCTTCGCCTTACGAATTTTTCCATAGGGTTCTGAAGATGAGGCAACAGCTTTGCCTTTTCCTCTAGAAGTTGATTCCTTGGTTCGTGTCATTGTTCCTGCAAATAACAATATCTCTATTTAGACACCATCATGATTAAACAAGCAATTATGTGGTTTAGAAGTTTTATTACACATAACTAATAAGGACGTTTAAGTCTATCTTGAGCAAGTAGACACCAAATCAAGTATGTGAAATAGCATAAGTGCCAAGAACTCATAATCCACAATATTGAGTAGCATTCTCATGACTGTGTATCTTTTAAGCACATCTACCATAAAGTCCACAAACGTCTTCATAGCGTGCTCATAACGAAATTAGAGTTGTTGGACTTCCACTTTATTCCATACAAATGGAAAGGATTTTTAAGTTAATTTAAGCAATAACACCAATTCATTTATATGAAACAACTTTAGCATCAACTTATTACCAACAATTCACTTCTAACATCATCATGTTTTAATTTATCTCCCAAACTCATGTATAATTAACAATAGAGCATAAGTCAAAGAACTTTAACATATGCATCATGTGTACATGAACCCATGAAGAATTTGCTAGAGATTTTAAGATTTTACTCATGAAATTAAACATATCTTGGCAACCTAGAAGGAAAACATGTAATTATGTAATGAAAGTCATACCTTTGCACAATGTGATGCTTTTAGACGAAAAAGAAGAAGGATGGAGTGAATTTTAGCAAAAACCCCCAAAATTTTCGAACTTTAAACCTTCGTTATCTCGTAAACGAGTGGAAATCTTGTGAAACTAATCAGTGAGAAATGATCTCCTCGAAAAACTAAGCAAGATGCACCTATGATTTGCTTGATTTGGTGGAGAGTTGAGAAATTTAGAAATCTTGGGTTTGAGTGTTCTTGAGAGAATTAGAGGAGAAGATAGAGGAAGATGATGAAAAAGTGAAGTTTGATTCACAATGACATAGATTTCCTCGGTTTTAGATGTTTGTGGATGAGAATTTTCGAGTAACCCACTCGAAAGTGGGCCGACCCGCGCCCTGCTGGGCTTCGGCGTTGGTGGCGGTGAAGGTGGCATCGGTGGCGGTGGACTGGCGCCAAGCCCAGCATCAGTCGCACTGCCCTGCAGTGGCCTTAGGCTGGACTGACGCCTTTGGCGTCAGTGGCGGTGAGGGCGGCGTCGGTGGCTACAGAAATAATTTTTTTTATATGATGATAAAACTAGATAACTAAGTAAAAAAAGAAAACTATATATAAATAAAATGTAACAAAATCATAAAATTTAGAACATATGTTTTTGTTTGTTGTTCTTCTAAAATCGTGCCACGTTCGCACACCCCACCCCTATAAATTAATGAGGCGCCCCGACTCTTGAAAAATTATAATCAACGTACCGTGATAGCCATGAGGTTCCCCACACTTGGGCGTTTGCATCTTCTTGCATATAAACACAAAAACATGAACACGATAGAAAAAAAATAAAAAAAAAAAAAAAAAAAAAATAATAAACTAAAATGTAAAACACAGAATAAGAAAATGAAAAGAAAACAACGGGTTGCCTCCCGTTTAGCGCTAAGTTTTTAAAGTCTTCAGCCAGACTTTTACCTGACCCTTTACTTATCGGTCGTGTAAGTTGGTTCACTTACCGACAAGGTCACCAACTCGTTAATGTTTTTGCTCATATCCTTACTTTCCAAGTAATGTTTTAATCGATGCCCATTCACCATTTGTTTCACATCGTCTTTAGGGTCTTCAATCTCAACCTCGCCAAACTTACCAACCCGAATCACAACGTACGGTCCCATCCATCTGCTTTTCAACTTTCCGGGAAACATTTTCAATCGCGAATTATACAACCAGACCTTCTGACCTACCTCAAAGGTTTTCTTTCATAATTTGGCATCATGCACTTCTTTCATCCTTGCCTTATATGCGGCTGTCGTCTCGTATGCCTCGTTCCGTAATTCTTCCAATTCGTTCAAACTCAACTTCCTTGCATTTCCTGCAGTGTTGTAATCAAGATTAACATTTTTAATTGCCCACAAAGCACGATGTGCTAGTTCTACAGGTAAATGACATCCTTTCCTGTAGACCAACTGGTATGGGGTCGTGCCAATAGGCGTTTTAAAAGCGGTACGATAGGCCCATAAGGCGTCGTTTAACTTGGTGGACCAATCCTTACGGTCCGATCGTACCGGTTTTTGTAAGATTTCTTTAATTTGCCTATTGGATACCTCCACTTGACCACTCGTTTGAGGGTGGTACGGTGTTGCAATACGGTGGTCTACGCCATAACGTTTTAACAGTTTACCAAAGTGAAAATTCTTAAAATGGGTCCCACAATCACTTATGATCACACGGGGAAGACCAAATCGAGAGAAAATATTACTTTGGACAAATTTACACACAACCTTATGGTCGTTTGTTTTAGTGGCAATTGCTTCCACCCATTTGGACACGTAGTCAACTGCCACTAAAATATATAGATTGCCATGCGAATTTGGGAATGGCCCATGAAATCAATTCCCCACACATCAAATATGTCAACCACAAGAATTGGTTGCATGGGCATCTCATTGCGTTTCGATATGCTTCCCATTTATTGGCATTCTATGCAGTTTTTAGCAAAATTATAAGAATCACGGAATATAGTTGGCCAAAAGAGTCCACAAGATAGGATCTTGTGGCCCATTTTCTGTCCGCTAAAATGACCCCCGCATGCAGATGAATATGCATGCTCTAACACGTCTGGAATTTCAGATTTAGGAATGCATCGCCTTATGATTTGATCTGCTCTAACCTTGAACAAGTCTGGTTCATCCCAAATATAGTGTTTCACCTGTGACATGAATTGTTGTCTCTTCCTTTTGTTCCAATGGTCGGGAGTGGTACCTGCAGCCAAATAATTTGCAAAGTTAGCATACCATGGTTCTGAAGATATGGACAGTAATTTCTCATCTGGGAAGGTCTCATTAATCTCCTGTTGTGAATCAGTGGTGTGATGTACGACTCTTGATAAATGATCCGCTACCACGTTCTCGCTTCCTTTCTTATCACGTATTTCCAAGTCAAATTCTTGTAGTAACAAGATCCATCGTATGAGTCTAGGTTTGGCATCTTTCTTCTCCATCAAGTATCTTACTGCACTGTGATCAGAATAAACAATTACTTTACTTCCCCATATATATGATTGGAATTTATCTAAGGCATATACTACTACAAGAAATTCCTTTTCGGTTGTTGTATAATTTAATTGTGCATCGGCTAATGTTTTGCTTGCATAGTATATGGCAATGGGTTTCTTATCCACCTACTGACCTAAAACAGCCCCGATTGCAAAGTCGCTTGCATCACACATAATTTCAAACGGAAGTGACCTGTTAGGTGATTGGAAGATTGGGGCTTCCACTAATTTCTCTTTTAAATTGTTAAAAGCATGTAAACATTCTTTATCAAACACAAAGGGTACGTCTTTCAAAAGCAAGTTGCATAGGGGTTTAGTTATGACACTAAAACCCTTAATGAATCTTCTATAAAACCCTTATGTCCTAAGAATGACCACACACCTTTAACATTAACTAGAGGAGGTATAGTGGAAACTACCGTAATTTTGGCCCGATCTACCTCAATTCCCCGACTAGATATAACATGAACTAAAACCGTGCCCTCTTGAACCATGAAATGACTTTTTTCCCAACTTAAAACCAAATTTGTTTCAATGCATCGTTTCAAAACTTTGGTTAATTCATGTAAACACTTATCAAAAGTAGAACCAAAAATTGAAAAATCATCCATGAAAATTTCTAAAGACTCCCTGACCATATCTGAAAAGATACTCATCATGCACCTTTGAAAGGTGGCCGGGGCATTACACAAACCAAATGGCATTTGCCTAAATGCGAATGTGCCATAAGGGCAAGTGAATGTTGTCTTTTGTTGGTCCTCGGGGTAAATAACACTTTGATTATATCCCGAATAACTATCTAGAAAACGGTAAAACTTCTGACCTGCCAGTTTCTCAATAATTCGATCAATGAATGGAAGTGGAAAGTGATCCTTAGATGTGGCAGCGTTTAGTTTCCGATAATCAATACAAACATGCCACCCGGTTACCGGCCGAGTGGCAATTTGCTCACCTTTCTGGCTTTTGACTACCTGAATGTCTGCTTTCTTTGAACTGTTTGCATTGGACTTACCCACGTACTGTCAGAGAATGGGTAGATTATACCTGCATCCAACCATTTAAGTACCTCTTTCTTCACTACTTCCCGCATGTTTGGATTGAACCTCCTTTGAGTATCGCGTGATGGTTTGGCATCGGCATCGGTTATGATCTTGTGCATCACAATTGAAGGACTTATGCCTTTCAAATCAGCAAGTGTCCACCCTATCGTTGCTTTGTATGTCTGAAGAACCTATAACAAAGAGTCTTCTTGGTCCTCTTCTAAGTTGGCGGCGATGATCACGGGTAGTGTGTTGTCTTCTCCCAAAAATGCATATTTAAGGTGCTTGGGAAGATCTTTCATCTCTAACTCCGGTGGACTTTCCAAAGAGGGCTTCATCTTTTTGTCTATATGCTCAGGCAAGTTTTCAACTTGATGTGTCCATGGTGGTCTACCGGCATCGATAACCCTCATATCCAACTTTTGTTCTTCAATCTCTAGAGCTTTCATATGGTTCAAACCTGCATCATCACAAGCAAAACAAGTCTCTGTGGTGGCATCCTCACTTTTGTGAGGATTACACTCATCAATGATGTCCACCATAAAGCATTCCTCATTGGGTAGAGAGTTGGGTGTGTTAGAAAACACATTTAAACCCACGTTTCTCTTACCAAATGTCATATCTACTATCCCAGTTCTACAATTTATCAAAGCATTTGTAGTGGCCAAGAATAGTCTACCAAGTATGACATTAGGTTACTTTGTTTTATCATTTGACATATAATCTAAAACCAAGAAATCAACAGAGTAGTAGAAATCTTCAACCATGACAATCACATCAGACATGATCCCTCTTAGAAGCTTAGGTGTTAAATCGGCTAATACCATGGTAGTATCTGCCTTACGAAGTGGACCGAAATCTTATTGATCATATAAGCTCCCCGGAAGGATACTTACACTTGCTCCAAGATCCAATAACGCCCCTGCCATTTTAAAGTCACCAACTTGAATAGGTATCAAGGGCGTTCCAGGATCCCAAAGCTTCTAAGGAACCCATTAACACAACACTTACTTTTTTTGTTAAATCAAGCATTTTTGGAAATTTTTTGTTTTGTTTTTGAGTACACATGCCCTTAAGATATTTAGCATAAGCTGGCACCTGTTTAATTGCATCAAGTAAGGGAATGTTGATTTTAACTTATTTGAAAATTTCCCAAATTTCCTCCTATTGAGGACTTCTTTTGTTTAATATCTTTGACTTTTCAGGATTTTCTAAAGCTTTTGGATAAGGGATGTTATTAACCTCCGTATCCTTACCGTTGACCTTAGGTAACTCTTTTTTAAGCACAGGTTGTTGTGTATCTTGAAAAGTGACTTTTTTCTGTTTCTTAACTAAATGTATATCCGATTCACACTCATCATCACTTTTCCCATCCTCACCAAGATCCTCCACCACTCCTTCTTTAAACAGTGGTGGAAGGACCACTTTGTTGTCATACACTTTACCAGAGCGAAGAATACTTACCTGACTGATGTTTGCACTCTTCGTGTTCCTTGCACCAGACGTTTGATTCTAAGGGTTGACAGTGGTGTCACTAGGCAATGTTCCTGGATTTCTTCTCAATTATGCCATCTCCTCTGCTATTTGACCAACTTGCTTAGCTAATGCCTCCACTGTTTTGTCTAGTACCTCGTTGTCCTTCTTAATCTCCTTAAGAAAGTCCATTATTTCTGATGAGTTGTTTGAGCCTTTTTGGTCAACATTAGATTGATAATTTCTTTGATATCCTTTGTTATATCCCCTTTGGTTGTAATTTTGGTGGTTATATGAAAACGGTTGGTGATTCTGATATGGTTGACCTCCCTGATTTGGCACTTGAAAATGAGGATTAGATTGGTTAGATGTGTTACCATACTTAAAATTGCGATGATTACGCAAACCTGGATGATTTGTGTTAGAATTCATATCATATTGCTTTCGATCACCATATACTTGGTTGACCTCTTCCTCGGCTCGACCCAATTGCACCGGGCAATCCACAATGGCGTGTCCCAAGTCACCACATCCTTCACACATGGGAAAATCTGGGCCACCTTGAGGTATCAAATTTCCTCCATTAAAATTCAAACTTGCCAATTGACGTTCCAACATTTGGTTGGCTCTCTCTAATTGTTCTAATCTTTCATTGGCATTAGTAGTGCCTGCAGATCTAACAGTGGCATGTTTCTTCTTCCGATTAGATTGAGCTTGCCTTTTTGAGTTCACCGCCATCTTCTCTAAGAATTTCCAATCCACATCCACATGATTTGAAAGAAATGTTCCTCCCGTGGTGGAGTTCACATCCTGGATGTCATCGATGGATAAAGCATCATAGAATGCATTGATTAACTCCTATTGTGGAATACCATGATGAGGGCAGTTTCTTAACAATTGTTTAAATCTTTTCCAAGCTTCATAGAAAAGCTCACCCGGTTGTTGTTGGAAGTTCTGAATATTGGCCCTTGCATCAGTTGTTCGTTAAGGTATGTAATATTCTTCTAAGAATTGTTGTTGCATATCCTACCACGTAAAGATGCTAGCGGATGGCAAAGATAAAAACCATTGTTTTGCAGCATCCTTCAATGTGAATTAAAAAAATACTAGCTTTACTTGATCTGGTGTGAACCCTTGTCCTCCGATTGTGCCACATACCGCTTCAAATTTAGAAATATGAAGATGCAGTTCCTCAGTTCCTTTACCACAGAAAGATGGCAACATGTTCAATCCTTGTGGTCTCACTTTAAAAGATCTACCATGTGCAACAGGGTTTACTATTGGAGATGAGTTGACCGCAATTTGAGGTCTGAAATGGCTTTCAAATCTTCGGATTAGGGCACGATGATGGACTTTTGGAAGACCATCATGATGTTGAGGAAAACCCGGTTGAGGATGTTGATTCATTGGTTGCCTCATGCTTCTTGGTGGACCTTGATTAGCCATTTGATAAATTAGGTTAAAGTGATGACTATATCCTCCAGGATATTGATAGCCATAGTTAAACCCAAATCCCTCTTCATCTCCCCCTCCATAACCAGCATTTGAATGCTCATGCTCTATTCCATCATCCCAATTCGATACCCAATCCCTTATATCCTCATCATCATTAACACCATCATTCCAGCTTGAGTTTGATTGATTGAACTAAACTGAAGGATTTCTTGGAGCCTCATAGTTAACATTTCTTATCGGTTCTTGCTGAATAGGTGGATTGGGCTATGGGTATACATGAGTATTTTCACTCTTTTGGAATTATGGTGGTTGAGGTATAGGGTTTCCCTGAACTGGGTAAAATGGCGGGGCTTGTTGCTGAGGTGGTGGAGAATTATGTGGTGGGAACGGTGGGGGAGGGATATCACCTAAAGGTTGTTCTCTTTATGGAGGAGGTTGATTAGGCGGAGCACCGTGATTACCCGAGTTAGTCATATTGTTGAGTGGATTACTTTTCGGTGTTTTGGATAGTCTTCGTAAATTCTGACTCGCTTTGGCTGATGAAGTTCCTTCTTCAGACCAAGTACCTCGTGAAATAAAAGCTATTAAAGTATTTGCTTTGTGAAAGACTCGGTTATCTCATGCTGTTTTTTCAATCTCAGGATCAAAGAGCAACGGTGAAGTCCTTCCGGAATGTCTCGTATGCATAAGAGTCTTGAACTACCTACACACAAGAAACAAATACCCGTGTAATTCCGAACGCCGAAAATAACAAATAAACTAAAAAAAAGAAAAAGAAATTATTTTTGGTTTTTTTATGGATTTTTAATTAAAAAAACAATTAACTATTACTAACACTAAGCACAACGATTCCCCGGCAACGGCGCCATTTTGATCGATGTCATGTGGTCGGTCAAAAATATATATTAAAGAGTACCTAATCACCCTTATTAGTAAAGGGTAAGCAGGGTGTAGAATCCACAGGGAATACAGGAAAGTGCTAGCAACGATTAATCTAAAAAGACTAAACATTGAAAAGGAAATTGCTTGATTAATTGAATTGAGAAAGAATCAAATTAACGAAATAAAAGTTTAGGTTTTTAACAATCTTGGTGAAAAAGCAACCTACTTCAGGATTCAGATTTGGAAAGTTACAATTTTTCTTGAATGAAACCTAATGAGAAGTCATTAATGGTGACTTATACATGATAGGATTTAAGTGATAATCATGGATTAAAGCTTAAAGGACCTTATTCACACAATTACCAATTTTAATAATGAAACCCTAATTCTAATAATCAATCACACAATGATTAAAGACAACCAAAGTTATAGAATATTAAAATTAGGTTTAAGCATAATCAAACCGTTTAAATAAACAAATCATAAATTGAATCCAAATGAACTTAAAAGGTTAAAGATCGAATCCCAAATCTAGGTTACAAACTAAGAAAAATAAAAACTTGAACAAACCCGTCTCCCGAAGTGAATCACAAACGAATTAACCTTGCATCATCATTGAATCTTCCAAGCCAATTGAATGAATCTTGTAGATTTGATGATCTTGATGTTGGAAGAGCTTGAGAACGATCCAAGATTGCTAATTTTCGTCCAAGATTGCTGTTCTAAAAGTTAAAATTCGTATTAGGGTTTTTTCCTTTTTAAATCCCTTCAATTTAGGTCAAATCTGAACAAAAACCCGGACCCCGGCGTCGGTGGCGCCTATGGAGGCGTCGGTGGTGCCACCCCCCTTTACAACCTTGATTTTCATGTGCAACTTTTTGAGATCTTTCCGTTGATAGGTCGTGAGTCCCGTAACTCCTTTCGTAACTCAAGTTATGCCCGTTTTAAGATACCGTTGTCGTGCACCTTCGGTTGATCATATCTTTGCTTCTCAAGCTCCAATTCTCGTCTTGTTTCTTCCAATTTCTTTGTATCTTCACATTTTGACCTACAAACACAAGATAATCCCAAAGTAACTCTATTTCTCATAAATTTACACATAAAACATAGAAATAAAGCTATTAAACATTGAACTTTCACCACCCGATCAATACTCCATGAATCATTTTCCAGTAATCAGACCTCAAAAGCTTGGTAAATACAATCTCAATCCAAACCTAGATGTGTTCACAGTGTACACAAGTAAGAAAAAAAATCAATTGACAAAAGGCGAAATTTGGGGTTATTCACTAATAGAAGTCAAGTCAATAATTACTAAATACACAAATAGTAATAAAAAACAATGAATCAAACCAAAGATCTATGAAACCAAAGCAACTACGCAATCAATCATCGACCCAAAAATGAGAACCCCAACTAAATTAATTGGACACAATTGTAGAAACGGATACTTAAGCATGAAATTGGTATGGTTGATCTAATCTGATGAAAACACAGGGAACAAAACTAAATTAGAAAGAAAAATGAAAACCAAACCTTGTAAGAATTTAATCAGGGGTTGTGATTGTTGATAGTTGGATCTATAGATGTAACAAGTAGATGATGAAATCAACACGGAAAGCTAATGAACAAGCCTTGTCGCCCTTCTTTAATGAAACAAAAAACTCATATGCTAATACCACACATCATAGATTAGGGCTTAAGAAACAAGGAAACCCACCAGCCATGCATCATGACCATAAAATAGATGAGGGCTTGCACCGATTACCATTGATGTTATAGGGGAGAAGGGAGTGTAACCGATTGCAGTCATTACCATTGATTTAGTTGGAGGTTATTAACGGAAACCAACATAGGAAGGGGAAGGGGAAGGGAGCATGTGATTCTGTCATTGAGGCAGTAATGATGCATTGATGCGGCGGTAAGGGGGGAGAGGTTGGCAAATGACAACGGGTGAAGGGGAAGAGGCGCGTCTTACAAACAATAGTAAAATTCCAATTTTGCCCATCATATATGTTTTATATAGTAGTAAAGATTTGACATACCCTATATCAATATACCTAAAAGGCTAAGAATTTTATTTTTTTGTAGAAAAGACCTAAGTTTTGTATCTTGTAAATACACCAGAATATGTGTTTTATTCTATTCTAGCCTTCACATGTGGGGTTTGAACTGTATCTCATTAGTATAAGTCCAATAATGCAATATCAGATCTTATGTTATTTGCAGGATTCATCAATATATTACTTCTAGACCAAATACCTCTTCATTCTATTCTTGGGGATGGTAAAGATTTTATGTACATCTTTCTATCAAACAACCATGAATTTGCAGGAGTCCTACTACCATTAGCATCTTTTTTAGTACTCACTGAGTTAATTTCTTATTGTTTTTGTGCATTAAGCTTAGTTAAATATTGTTTTTGTGCATTAAGCTTAGGAATACATTGCTAATATGAAGGACGATCAGAGTTTAGTAAAGATTTTAAGTGGGTTCGCTTGGACTATGCTATGTATGAATGATCTTTCGTATTTTATAGGGGATCTTGATCCTTATTTATAGTTCTTGCATTAACTGGCCTGTAATTAGGTGTAGCTATATTACAAGCTTATGTTTTTACGATCTTAATCTGTATTTAATTATATGATGCTATTAATCTCCATTAAAGTGGTTCTTTATTTATAATTGAACAAAGGCGAGTCTGAATGGGTATACTTAGTCGTGGAACATTCCAAGTATATGCTTTAGGGATCATTCCTACGCATCTGCAACCTTTATAGCAGTTATTGCTCTGGTTCCAAAAAGGTATAGCTCTTGCCTAGGCTTAGCCTTGGAAATCAAATACTTGTAACAAGCAGGAAACTGCACTGGATATTGTCCGCTATTTGGGGAGAATACCCCCATCGCGGGTTTAAAACACATCCGATAGGGAAGGTATCCAGCCCCTTATAAAGAGACTTTCGTTCCCCTTCCCAACCGATGTGGGATGTTATATCCTCCCCCACTTGGGAGACTAGCATCCTCGTTGGCACACCGGCCTGGCCCTGGCTTTAATACCAACTGTAACAAGCAGGAAACTGCACCGGATATTGTCCACTACTTGGGGAGAATACCCCCATCATGGGTTTAAAACGTGTCCAATAGGGAAGGTATCCAACCCCTTATAAATTCGTTCTCCTTCCCAATCCATGTAGATGTTACAATACTGTTTCAATTTCCTACTGAGATAAGCAAGAAGAGGGAGAGCTAGACGTATGTTGCTAGGCAAAGACAAGTTAGAATGGAAAGCTTCGTGAGGTGTCCCGCAATCTGCTACTGCTAATTGAAGAAAGACTCAACCCATTTTGCCCAGGAAACTGGTGAGTTTTTCATATTATAAGGTACTCACTCCTTTTAGATATAGCTTATCCGATGCGACCAATGTACGATTCCACAAGGTACTTACACTGTAGGACCAAGCATGGTTTTCAATGTCGATATGTTTCACTTGAAATTCCCTCTTTAGTAGTTTAATAGTGTGTTTTTTAATCTCCTTTGGAGATCTTGTGATGTTAGATCTTTAACATAAAATGATATACTAATTCTTTTGATAACAGCCATGAAGAGATTGTATCACATTTGTATCCATTCTTTTCCTGATATTAACTAAGTCGATTATACCACATATGACCCTATATACTTGAGATCGTACAAAAGATCTCCTAAGTTTGACAACACACTTTTCAAAGTATTAGTTTTGATGCTTCAACTACTTTTATTCCCTTAAGGATTTTCATATGTATGTCAGTTCAAGTGTCTTGCATAAGTATGCGGTGACTATATCCATTATCTCATCTAAAGTCTTTTTGACCTAGTGTTACACAATAGAGATCTAAGGATTACTATTGGGTTGTTAGCATGTCATTTTGGAATCATTTTTAACGGATACTCTAGACATATAGGTTTATGGAAACTTTTTAGAAAGAAAACCCACAAAGAATCCATATGTTAGTATCTTGAAAATTATAAAATAATATATGTGATATTTAGCATAGCAACTTTCTATAGAGAAGAGGTAGCTCGTTGATGAGATAAGGATCAATCTATCACACCCCCACATGGTGGGTCAAAACAACAATTACACGAAAAGAACATAACATGTAATAAATACTAAAGATTTACTTAACAATCACCGTAATCCATTGATAATACTAAAATTTGACAAAACTACCCTTCCTAAGGGACTTTTTACATATACCCAAAATGTGTTCTTCTAAAGACACTACATAACCATCAAAATTTGTCCATGTGAAGACTATAACATCTTGTCTACACAAGTCACTAATACATAAATGTAGTTATCACAACAGATCCATGATTGGTGCTCACACATACAACCAATAGCACCAAAACTCAAAGGAATCCAATCCATCCACTGTCCTAAATACGATGACCCAACTATACGACATCCTTAATTGCTTGAAAACATGTTAAAAATGTCAACTAATGTTGGTGAGTTTGTAGGTTTAATACAAAACAGATAAACAATGAAGTATGATGCATATTAAGTAATTCCACAACCAACAATGTACGTAACATCCAGATCCCCAAACCAACTAAATTATTAAGCAACTAAATCCTTATTACTTATACCCTGTCATAAACATAGATATAAATGCACATAAAAACAGATAATATGCCGCAATGACTAACAAATCTTAGTGGGGCTTCCCTAGCGTGGAGATTGTCAAGTAGTACTACTCATATGATCTATTGGCTCGACTTGAGTTAATGGTTGTGTAACACAAAAACAAAGCAGGGCACAACCGACAGTAAACAACATGTTTCATTTAATAACGCATCATAAAGTAATACATAAATGTTCCCAAAAAGATTAAATAGAAAACGGGACTATGGAACTCACTTCAGTCCAGCAATACCAAAGATAGAATTTGAATGATATGACGATCCTATAGTTGTTTAACATGTTACGAAATTTGTAATACACAAAGAACTACGTCTTAATTTCTAAATTTGAAGATTAAAGTTTAATCACAGAATAATATAAAGATTAAAAGCTGATGACCAAACTACATGCTTTTAACAAAAATTAACTAAAGTATTATTAATATCACAAAAAATAATATTCATCTAAGTTTATTCATAATGCTTAAGTCTTTAATTACTTAAAGATTGAAAACATTTTAAAATAATGTTTAGTTATAAAATATTATTAGTAGAAAAATAATCTAAAAATATTTTATAAATTCTATATTATTAGAAACTTAATGAAAATAACGATATTTTATATTTTTGCATATATTTTTCTATTTTTATTATTTCTGTTTTTACCAGACATATAAAATAATAAAATTTGGTAATAATAATTAATTTTATTGTTTTCATAAAAAATAGGTTACCTATGCCCAATGTACTCTAACCAGTAAATTGTCCCAGGCTTTGCTGTGACTTTGGTTTCCGAATAAAATTTACATCAAAACGTAAACCAATTGAAGACGTACATAAAAATAAGCATGAAAACATATTATATTTGACCGGACATATTTCTGAAATTTTTTTTGTTGAAACGTAAACCAATTTGAATTTACACAGACACGTACATAAAAATAAGCACATAAGAAAATAGTTTTTTTTTTAAGTTAAAGAACGGTATGGTGCGTTGTGGCGGTATCAAAATACAAAATAACTCGAATTTATACCTTCTAGTGAGAACATATTATATCGACTTGACTCATTTCCGAACAAAACTCATGTCAAAATGTAGACCAACTGAAAACGTAAATAAAAATAATCACGAAAACATATTATATTTGACCTGGCTCATTTTTGGAAAAAAAATAAAATTTACATCAAAATGTAGACCAGCTGAAAGCGTACGTAAAAATAAGCACAAAAACGTATTATATTTGACCAAACTCAAGTTACGTCGAAATATAACCAATTTGAATTTATACTGACACATACATAAAAATAAGCACATAAGAAAATAGTGTTTTTTTAAGTTAAAAACGGCATGGCGCGTTGCGGCGTTATCGAAACGTAAAGTAACTCAAATTTATACAGTCTATTGAGAACAAATTATATTGAACCGACTCCTTTCCGAAAAAAATTTACGTCAAAATATAGATCAACTGAAAACATACATAAAATAAAGCACAAAAAAGTATTATATTTTAACCCACTCATTTTTGAAAATAATAATACATCAAAACGTAGACCAGCTAGAAATATACGTAAAAGTAAGCACAAAAACGTATTATATTTGACCAAACTCAAGTCCGGGAAAAATTTACGTCAAAACGTAAATCAACTTGAATCTATACCAACACGTACATTAAAATAAACACGTAAAACTCGATTACAAATTCTTTAGAAAGTTAAAAATGTAAGCGTCAATGCTGAAACTTGAAGGGTAAAAGTATATAAAAAACACATATAGACACAAAGATAAAAAAAAGTAAAAAAATTCACTGTTCACCTCAAGTTGCTAATTGTATTATAGATAATATGACCAAATATTATTTTTGTTATATTTTGTGATTTATTTTGTAGTTTTATTCATTAATTATCATTGTAAAGCTTAAAGTTCAAAATATAAATCATTTAACTCTTAAAATTATAAAACTTTACTAGGCATAATAGAGTCCTATTTCATGCTAGACATCACACAGTCCTCATACACCACCGAGTCCTCCTTGAGGTAGACAATGTAGAGTCTTATCTTATATGGTAGGTATCATAGTGTCTTGTTGCCTATGATTACAAGTTTAACGTTGCTACAATGTATACTGATTAATTTTACAAGTATGTGCTTACTAGTGAAGTATTTTACTAGATAATTGATCAGATATGGATATATGATTACCTACTAAGGATAAATGTTAACCATCTTTTATTATGATAACACACGTTAACTCGTCAAAATCAATAAAATTTATTATTTTTGTTGGCATATTGTTACACATAAAAATTATGTTTTTTTATGTATATATGTAAACTCGCAAGTGTAAAAAATTAAAACAAATGAAAGTTACACCTACACCTTTCTCACCTGTCTTAACTTTGTTACAATCATAAATTTACGTATATACATAAATGAACATAATGCTCTATATGTAAATGATTTTATTTGAAAATAATAATAATAATAATAATAATTTTGAATGGTCTTTACGGGTTAACATAGATTATCACAATAACAAAAGGTTAGCATTCGTTCGCAACCCTACCTATTAAATCTACTTACTTTGACAGTAGGTACGATGCTAGTTCTTGAAAGCTTTTGTTACATTCATCTTTACTAATGGTTTTCAATTATTGCTATTCAATAAAATCAGAACTCACTTATCTGATTTTTAGCATATATGTCAAAGTTAAACTGTTACCCTCTAAAAGCACCAATCTCCTCCTGCACTGAATCAAAGTTATCTGTGCCATGAAGGACTAGCGTCCTTTCATTAGACAATTAATGGGACTAATGTGTAATTTATTTGAGTTTTATGAGGTAATGGATTATGAAAGAAATTTCTATCTCCATTTCTATCTAATTTGAAGCTTTTAGTTTAACGACTATATGATTGCCATGGATTGCTAACTGTGAGGTCCGCAGGGTCTAAGGTTTACAAATTATTGTGTCTAAGACCATTAAATTATGAAGAATGCTATGATAGTACGAAATTATAGATGTGAGACCGACAAGGTATATAATTTACTATATACTAATTAGCAACTTAAAATTGCATTGATAGTTGTATCATGAGCATTAAAGGTTGTACACAGCTTTTGTTTTTTTTCCCTTTTTATTTTTTATTTTAAACCCAATACTATTACATCTTTTACAATTAACCTCTATAATTTTTCACTTTCAACTTTGGTCCTCTATACTTTTCATCTTTTACATATATTATTATTTTACATTTCGGTCTAAATCAAAATTAACCGCCAATTTTTTTTCGTTTAACGGTCCCGTCATAATGTGTGGGTTCTAGATCAACTTATTTATTGTTTTTAATGTTTTATGTTTCACGTGCATGATTCAACGTTTTTACGTCTACAATCCCTTTGGTTTTATTTTTATTTTCTTTTTAATACGAGTTTTTCCGGTGTTGGTGATCACTGAATGTGACATTGGTGCTACTTGGCATGGTTTACGCTCCTGCTATAACACGAGGGCTTAATAGTCATGAACTAAGGTAGATCATGTAAACTAACTACATTGTAGATGATAGAGAAAATGATTATTAAATTAGAACTTAATTAGTATACACGGTAAGGTGGTAGCCTAAACATGTTGAATTAGTCTGCCTACATTGGATAACCACAAGTACAGTAAGAGAAAAGATAACAACAATCCATCAAGAAAGGAATGTGATTTATTTCTTGTGACATCCGTCACCAAAATAAGTGCATTGATCATTGGCTTTGACTTTTTGACTTTGATATGAAAATTGACCTAATGTTGGCTTGGTTTGAAAATAGGACATTAGACGCGTGTAGACTAAGTTCTAGAACTATGTATTATGGGTTTAATATATTCTAATGAAGTAAAATGGGTGATATGGACTGGATGTAGTACGATGATTATGTGCTTTGATCTTGGTCAAGGATTGACAAAACATAAAATATTAACATTTACGTTGAGAACGCAACAAAAATCAGACATTAGTGGGTTTTGCCTAAAGTCTACTAAATAGACTTAATTTAATTCAAGAGTATAAATTAAATAATATATATAGCATATAATAGTTCGTAAATAGACTTAGTATTTGTTTTGGACTTGGATTGGACTGTCATGTGTTGTTTGAGTCATATGATTGAGTCTAGATTCCCTTCTTGAGTATTTATGCTTATTTTAGACTTGGATTGGATAATTATGGATATGTATTGTTAGTACTAGTGGGTTGACACTCCACCCTTATTATTGGTATGCTAGCTGAGATTGACGTAGCCTGTGCATGCCTTTGGGTGAATATAATGTAGTCATTTGGACTTGGATTAGTCATGAGCTTATGTTGGTTTTTATGACTTCTATGTTCTCATACATACACATATTTTGTGCATGACTGACACGACAACTTCATTGTACTTATAAAACGTATGTTAAGTTTTTTAGAGCATGTCCTTTTCAGGTAATTATGCTTAAGTACTTAGACAGTGACTTTAGATGTGACTGCTTCATCAAGAGCATTAGAAGTTTGGAATATATTGGCTTTGGATAATGTGTTGTTGTTGGATTTGTAACTGGTTTGGATTGAACTTGTATTGGTTGTTTTGGTTTGAAATTTTTGGATTATTTGTGTATGTATGGAATAACGTTATGGTATTGATTGTTCTTGACATTTGTTCTTTTGTGTCGGGTGACGTCATGATCTATTGATGGAAAATTCATTTAGAGATTCTCTTGGACCCCCAATCGTTATGACGATCCCATCCGTTGCATCTTCTTGTTTCTGCTACTGGCGGGGGTGTGACATTTCATAAGTTAGACAATGTTGGTTAATGATTATTGAGAAATTAGTAGTTAAATTATTAACGCATATTAAAATGAACACATGATTGTTGTTAAAATTAAATAATATGCATCGATGAATGCTGTAAATATATAAGTTCTTCTTATCAGTCAATCATTGATCAATTTTGGCTACTTCCATGACATAGTGGGAATGATTCGAAATCAGGGAACGAAGCTATCTTTAATGGAGTAAAATTTTAACATCCATTTTTTGGAATTTGTATTAATATGATAAAATACCATTTATACACTACATACTTATGACTTGGCAGTAAAACTGTAAAACATTGGGGACTATATTGGGTACTTTAAAACATCATATGGTTGATTAGATTTCTAGTTTGTTACTCAAAATAATTGAAGGGCCAAACTATGAAGTGTTAAAGCTCAATTTAACTCGTTTATAAACACTTGAGTTTGGGATGAGAATATTCAAGAAGGTCAATATTTCTTTTTGTGTGTGTGCGTTGAGATGGAGAAGAAGCAAATGGGCCTCCCCAAGGGTTGGGCGGAGGCAATTTTCTTAGCAATTAAAAGAGAAAATCAAAGCTTGGTGTTGTATCTATCACCCCTTAAGTATAGAAGAACGAGTTGGTATATTGATCGTTTAGAGAATTAAATTAAGATGGTTTGAGAAGCATGCTATATATAATGGATAAATTTACAAGATTGGTACATACATAATATGAAAATTACATAACATGTAATATTTAGTTCTATCTAATATCCCCCCTTAAGAAAGACGGAGGTGACCGAGGTGAAGTTTGTCCCGAAAGAATTCAAATTGTTGGCGTGGAAGACTTTTGGTAAGATATATGGAACTTGTATTCTTAGGAATAAACTTGGTGTAAATTTTTCCTTCAACGACTAGCTCCCAAGTGAAGTGATTAAATCAAGTTCAATATGTTTAGCCTGCTTATGGGAAAGAAGATATTGAGTGAGAATATAACGCTCTTGTTATCATACAAAAGAGTTAGATGACGAGTTGCAGTGTTTGCCATTGCCTCGTTTTCAAATTCGCAACTTGATCGAGAAATAGTAGGTTGTTTCTTTGCACTCCATGACACAAGATTACATCCTAAGAATATAAATAGCTATATGTGGAGCGTCGGGTCTATATACATCAAGTCCAAGTAGCATCGAAACATCCAAGGATGGTAGTTTCTTTTAGCCGAGTAAATGTAAGGCTAAAGGTAATAGTTCCCTTGATGTCACGAAGTATTCTTTTAGCACAATGATAATGAGAAACAGTTGGAGTTTGTAAGAACTGACTTACTTGGTTATCAACATAGAAGATGTCTGAATGAGTAATGGTTAGATATTGTAAGGCACTAACGAGGGATCAATAATAGGTTGGGTCACTATACGGTTCACCTGCGGTGGTCAGCACGGTATTGGGAGAAAATGGGGTTCGCACGGGTTTAGAATCTAGAAGAGCGGCCCTTTGAAGTATGTCATGGGCATATTTTGATTGGCTTAAAAACAATCCATTATTGTCATTAACAACTTCAATCCCAAGAAAATAATTTAATTGTCCAAGATCTTGATGGTAAATTAACTATGTAACCGGGTGATGAAGGACGTGACCAGATGTTCATCATTGTTGGTTAGAATCAAATCATCGACATACATAAACAAATACATGATACAAGGGTCCTTTTTTTAACACAAAAAGGGATGTGTCAGGTTGATTGCAAACAAATCCTTTTTGAATAAGAAATGTGCTTAAGCGATGGAACCATGCATGAAGTGCCTACTTAAGTCCATATAGGGCATTGTTCAGTGCGTCAACGTGATCAGGAAATCGAGGGTCCTCAAACCCAAGGGGTTGCTCCATATAGATGTTATAAGATAAGTGCCTGTGGAGAAAGGAATTATTGACATCAAGTTGTGGAGTTTCCAATTGTTGATAACAACGAATGAAAGAACAATACAAACTACAGAAACTTTAACCATTGGGCTAAAGGTGTAGAATTTATCTAACCCAGGGATTTGACTAAAACCCTGAGCGACAAGTCTAGCTTTATGGCACTCAATGGAGCCATCAAAGTCATATTTGATGCAGAGTAACCATTTTGAGCTAACAACATTAAAATTTTTGGGACAAGAAAAAAGAGACCAATTATTGTTTGACGAAGAACAGTCATTTCGTTTTCCATAGCCTCCATCTATTTAGATTTTTGGTGGTGATTTTGAATCCTTTAGAAACATATGAAGCGAGTAAGAGGAAGTAAAGAGCATGTGAGTCAATATGAGCTAAGTGGGTCTGATTCTTGGGTTTGATAATGGCGGTGGATCTATTTGTGACGTTGTGACAACTGACATGCATGGAGGTGAGTTGGGCTGAATCAGGTGCCGTTGTGCTTGAAATATTGGTAGAAGTTTATGGGCTATCATTACTGGACTGGAGCATGGAATTGGAATCTTCATACGGGTCCAAACAATGAATACAAGGTGTGACTAGGGTAGAGATGTTTGTTTGGTAGGTTGGATAATAGTGGTTGTAACAGTAGGGATTTCTTTTAAAAATTTTGTTAAAAGCACATAAACATTTTGTTGTGATATATCACCCGTAACTGGGAAAATCATTTTTGGCGTGTAAGGGCACGACAAACGATGAAATGTGCCATTTTCATTAAGTAAATTTAGAACATTATGATTCACGAACTCTATTCCTCCATCATTTTGGAAAGTAATTTCATGAACACCTTTAGAATTGAACAAAATTGGATTTCGTTTTTAGTGGTTAAAACCGTGTGAACCATGCAAAATCAACAATGAATACCACATAATAATAATAATGATGAATATCAATGGACATTATAGGAGAAGGTTCCTGTAAGTCATACAATATCAAGTGTAATGGGTTTAGAGATCAAGTTTCATGTAAAGAAAAGAACAACCGATGTGCTTTGCAAGTTGACAAGGCGAACACATAATTGGTTTAGGTAAAACCGTGATAATTCATAAATGTGAAGTCTTATTTAAAAATAAAATCAATTTCAAAGGAAACATGTCCAAGTGTAGAGTACTAAAGTTCAAATGAAGCTTTTGGAGAGAAGGAAGAAGTGGCCATAAGAGCTTGAGAGTCGGGATGTGGGATGTATAGGCCCTTTTTACATCTTACTTGAGCCGGGACTTGTTGTTTTGTCCTGAATAAAAAATGAGGTTGAGAAAACATAACATCCGCATTAATTATTAGTTTTACCAACTTAAAGAAGATTTTTCGTAACATGGGGGATAACCAAAACATCTTTTAATTGCACACTAGATAATCTGAAGTCATCCGTATGCGAAATAGAAAGAGTATTAGCGGAGCCAACGCAAGTAATGGCATTAGGAACATTATCGGTGGTGGCGGTCATATCATCACAGGCACTGGAATCAACATACCATCTGGGAGTTTTGCATGGTCTCCTTCACGTCAACACAACTTACAGTGAGGGGACGTACAACCACGACCTCATCCGCCCCGAAAAATAAATCCCCCACGTCCTTGCTTGTTGAAATCTGGACGGTTTAATTGGTTGCGCATTAAATGCAACAATGGGGGTGCCAGGAAATCACGAAAGACGAGACCAGGTTTGGATGTGGAGTCGCTATGGAGAATGTCTCGAAGGACAACAAAAGAACCAGAGCAGCGAGTTGATCACAAATGGATTTTAATTTGCATTCAAATTTAATTAGCAACATATTAGGTTCCTTTCAAGGTTTGATGTAACTGATCACGAAGATTTTAAATCCGTTCCATTTCCGTCCTTTTCATTATCATTTATTGCATCCTTTCTATATTATGAATAATATTTCATATTTTTAACTCTAGAACATAAAAACAAACCCTTCTGACGTGTTTTGAGCCTATGATAAAAATTTATGCTAATTAAATCTAATCTATCCCATTTCTTTTATGTAAATCCTAACTTACTATTACTAGTTTAATTTATTTTACAAATCATTATGTACCCATAGTCGTAGAAATACGATATTATTTGCTATTAATAATGCTGAAAATTACATAAAAAAATAGGAGCATCTTTAATTTTCATATAAGGCCCCACTCACGCCAACCTTTCAACAGAATTCATTGTTGTATGATGATGACATTAAGAAAGGCTGGCTGATACCACGATGGCTTAGAGAATTAGATTCCGCATACCAAAATGGTATGAGAAGTATGCTATATATAATGAATAAATTTACAGATTTGTACATACAAAATATGAAAATTACGCAACATGCAATATTTAATTCTATCTAATATATATTTCTAACCTAAACTTAGATTATAACTTAATTCTTGAGTTAGAAACTAAATTATACTTAATCTGAGTTTATATGCCTAATTACTATGATGAATGCTTATATATATATATATATGTATATACATATATATACGTATGTATATACGTATATATATATATATACACACACACATATATATATGTATATACATATATGTATATACATATATACATATACGTATATATACGTATATACATATACGTATATATGTATATACGTATATATATACGTATACATATACGTATATACATATATACGTATATATATACGTATACATATACGTATATACATATATACGTATATATATATATCTATATATACGTATATGTATATATGTATATACATATATGTATATACATATATGTATATGTGTGTGGGTATATATATATATACGTGTATATATATACGTATACATATACATATACATATATGTATATACATTACGTATACATATACGTATATATAGATATATATATATACGTATTATACATATATATATATATATGTATATAAGTGAATATATATATATACATATATATATATATATATATGTATATAAGTGTGTATATATATATATATACATACACACACACACACATATATACATATATGTATATACATATATACATATATATATATATATACACGTGTATATATATATATATATATAATATATATACACGTATATATATATATACACGTATATATATATATATATATATATATATATATATATATATATATATATATACACGTATATATATACACGTATATATTATATATACGTATACATATATATACAATATGTATATACATATATGTATATACATACATACATATATATATATATATATATATTACATATATATGTATATATATATGTATATATGTATATATATACGTATATACATATATATACATATATACATATATGTATATACATATATACATATATATATATATACACGTATATACATATATATATAGTTATCCATCAACTACAACCACAACCTAACACCGACCTCATCATCGTCTACAGAATAATCACAACCGATTCCGACCACCACTGCCACTCCAGTAATAGAAGCCCCTCCAGTGGGTTTGATTACGGTTTATGGTGGTGAACCGAACAACACATAGCTCATCGTCTAACGACTACTAAACATAACCTACATTGGTGACCCAGATCTTGATTTAACTAATGTAAACCAATATTAACCAATGTAAATCAATCTGTAAAGCAAATGATATTAAACTATGTAACTACAACTCCATGACTTTAGAAACCTAACAAGAAAATCAACATTTAATCATGTAACCGCACCATCGTAAAGAAATTTCATCATTGTAATTAAGCCACATCTAGGATGGACATAAATGTTAGTAAATGTCTGCTGTGGACACTTAGGTTGTCCGCTGTGGACACTTAAACATTCAAGTGTACACAGCGGACAGCCTAAGTGTCCACAATGGACATTTTAAGAATGTTAAGTGTCCCAGCGGACAGCCTAAGTGTTCACAGCGGACACTTAAACATTCTTAGAATGTCCGCTGTGGACACTTAGGCTGTCCGCTGTGGACACTAGAACATTCTTAGAATGTCCGCTGTGGACACTTAGGCTGTCGGCCGTGGACATTTAAACATTCTTAGAATGTCCACTGTGGAAACTTAGGTTGTCCGCTGTAGACACTTAAACATTCAAGTGTACACAGTGGACACAACGGACAACTTAAGTGTACATCTGGTAATTTTCAGTTACCAAACTCCGTTTGTTCCGTTAACTCTTGCATACACGTGTCGGGAGCACACACTAGTTGTCGTTGAACGTTGGTGACATAATAATAATTAATAATGTTAAACAATAATTTCTATGTTGATTATTAGTTGTGATTATGTGATTTAAATGTTTATTGTGAATTTTATCGCGTAACGTGGAAACGTGTGTATTTAATTCGTGGATTGTGTGACTAGTAAAGATAAAGCATATAATTGTTATTACTAGTTCATGTGTTTATTATTTTGGTTAAAAACATCTTAAAAGGGTGTTAAAAGCCTAATTTTATAAAAATACAAATTATAAGGGTTAAAAGGGTAATTATGAGTAATTAAAATAAAAAAAACCCAACCCTAGCCCCCCACACCATTCTCGGCCGCGATCATCACCTCCACACACACACACCTGCGAATTCAACCTAGAACAAGCAATTGTGCTTCGGTTTTGGTCGATTCCAAGAACTACAACACGTTAGAGGCTTCAATTCTCATCCATTACGTGATTAAAGGTTAGTTTCTTTGTGGTTTTCATGGATTTTTAGTCTTGGCCGAACCCTAGTTCGAAACCTGCAATTGAAGGTCGATTCTTGTTTGTTTGGTGATGTTAATATGTTAGTTGGATTGTATATATGCTAGTTAACGTTGATTATGCAAGAAAGTTTGGATTTTGGTTGTTTGTTCACATGATCATCTTTGGCCGAGAGTTTGAGGCGATTTTGGATCAAATTGGATGTTGAATGTTGGTTGTTTGATGTTGTAATGATGCTAGTTAGGTTGTATGCATATTGGTTAACGTCGATTTTGCAAGAAAGCTTCGATTTTGATTTATGGTTCATAGGTTACTAAGAATAGTAACTTTATTTTGCATGAATTGATGATTTGATGATGTATGAATGTTATGGATGTGTTTGTGATGATGATTAGATGCTAAGTTGATGTTATGAACAATTTAAAATCAAGAAGATGTCTTATAGTTTATACATTGCTAAAAATAGTAACTTTTGGTGTTGAATGTTGATGAATCATGATGATTTGGTGTTCTGATCATACTAGATGTTGTCATGGACTTGAATTGGTATATAATGATGAATTCATGAATGTAGTGTGAGTTTGATGAATTTGGGATGAACTTTCCCAAAAGGGAAACTTTAATTGTGCAAATCCTTGAATTGGATGATTTGAGCATGTTTGGGATATTAGGATCATGCTAGTGTGTTCATGGATGATTTCTAAAGTGATGAAATGTGTTGTTTAGGCTATAGGGATGTTGATTTGGTTTGTTATCTGTTTTGGCCTGTTGTGATTCGCATGACTTGTGTGATATCTAGTTGCATGATGATCTAGGTTGTATATGTGGTTAATGAAGTGCTATATGTAATCAAGTTGTATGTGAACATGTATGACATGCTGTTGTGTTAGTATTAACGAGTTATCACCTATAATGTCACCAACGGGTCAAACGGGTCAACTGGGTCAAATGTGTCTTGTATTTCTTAAACCTTGAGTCTCTTGGTTTGTAGAACACTTAGGGTTTCATGTTGATTCCGTGTACACGTGCTTATGTACTCTTGTATTCTAGGTGACCTTTGAAGGTTGTCTTTCCTTCTTTCTTTCAAGTTAAGCTCTAAGTTAATTCTTGCGCGTATCAGGTGAGTTCTTGCCCCACTCATTTTACATAATCTCTTTTGGGGGAGATAGCATACTGTTGATCACAAACGCTTTTATATATGAGTGTGTATAATATTGATATAGTGCTGTTTACCATGGAAAAGTCCTCACACTTTCGGATTGTTAATATTGACTAGCGGGGAAATTTTGGGTAGTACTACTGGGTCTGACGAGCCCCACCTGTGCGACTCGAGGTCAAACGGGTGCAATTTTGTCCTAACTTATATTCGTCACGACCTGGTAAGTCGTGACGGGAGGCAACAAACGTAACACAGTCAGCTTCGATCGCGAAATCACTATGATTAATATTTTTATGTTAATAGACTAGCTATCTATTGCAATACACTACTTATGCTCTGGAAACTGTTGATTGGTTTATATTTTAACGCAAACTCTTGAACTCACCAACCATGTGTTGACTTGTTTAGTATGCTATTCTCAGGTTAAGGTTGCCAGTTGCCTAGGAGCACGCACACCAGCATCGTTGAGTTGTCTACATTTGTTTGTTTACAAATTTGGGATATTTTTTCATATTAAACATTTGTGTTTGGGGCGCGTATGTTTTGCGCATTCTCTTTACATACTACTTGTTTTGGGTTTTCTGTTTTAAAAACGCTTCCGCAGTATTTTAAACGTTAACTCTGGTTTTGTTTATTAATCATATATAGTCGTTCTTGGTAACTAATGACTGAGATCCTGGTATGTCACGCGCCTCGCGGTAAAACCCCGCACGCGGATTTTGAGAGTGTGACAGATTGGTATCAGAGCCATTGGTTATAGGGAACTAGGTTGCATACACACACTAGACTATAACCGCACAGTTGTTAGTTACTCATCGTTTACTCTCCTTACTGTATACTCATTGGCATACGCAACACGTACTTCGCAGCATGGCATCGTCGTCCAGAAATTTAGGCAAGAGACCTGCACCATCTGATTCACCTCCTACTTCTCCCGTACCGGATAGGGGATTTAACTGGCCACGACATCCTTATCCTCCTAGCGAGATAGACTGGGATCAGCCTTTCATACCTTCTGAGCTCGATCCTCCGCGTAACTGGGATTTCTACCCCACTTACATAAACCGTATGGCTTATAGAGAACGCGTACCACCAGTAGCACCTACACGACCTAGGACTAGGTCATCAACCGCCTCTACTTTGCCTACACTCCCTACTTGAGCATTCCTCTGGAGCAGGCATTTGCAGCCCTAGTAGCCACACTGGACACAGAGCGATAGCGGATTAGAGGACTCACTGATGAGAACTTTGCATTACGATCTGAGATGCGTCAGCTGCGTTTCCAGGTAGAGACGCTTCAGGAGCGACTTTCGATGGCCATTGGTGGACATCATACGCTGGCAGGCAACGTGGTAGCACTTAGTGAGCGCATGGACGCACAGGATCACCATAACGTTGTGATCGATGATAGGTTTGCTGATTTAGAGGCACAACTAGCAGCACTTCAGGTTGTTGAAGCCCCTGCACCTTTGGTGGACCGTGATGAGGAAGATCCAGAAGAAGAACCCGAGGAAGCCCTCGAAGAAGAACCAGTAGAGATGGATGAGGACAGTGACGGATCTGATGTACTGGACTGATCCTACCTTTTAAATGACTTAGACTATGTAGTGTTTCTTTTCTTTGAAACCTATGTGGGAAGGGTTGTTTCCCACCCAACTGACAAACTTAAATTTTGACATTGATGAAATATTTTGTGACTCAATTACAATATATTTATCTTTGATTATTATTTCTGTTATAAATGTTGTGGTTGTGGTGAATGCATTATTTCTTATTGTTTACTGTACCTTGATGAGATTAATGTGTTGGATGTTACTCATTATTGTAATTGTGAATTTTAAAGTGAAATATGGACGCACGTGGAAGAGGACGTGGGCGTGGTCGTGGACGTGGCGCCGGAGGCCGTGGAGCCGGAGCCATAAACATGACGCCTGCGGAATTGGCGGCATTAATTAACGAACATGTTCAGGCGGCAGTGGCTGCTGCCCAACCGGGACAACCAGCAGGTAAATGATAACAAAAAACTGATTATCCTAGTTATTTGTCTAGGATATCTGACTAATGTTTGGGTTGTCAAAACAGGACCACCACCATGTACCTACAAGTCCTTCATGGACTGTAAACCCCATACCTACAGTGGGACGGAAGGAGTTGTGGGCTTGTAAGGTGGTTTGAGAAGACAGAGTCTGTCTTCGCGAAATGCAACTGCCCGCCTGCTGATCAGGTGAAGTATGCCACCGGGACATTGGAAGGCGCAGCACTTTCCTGGTGGAATGCCCAGGTACAAATGCTGGGTCAAGCCATGGCCAATGAACTACCTTGGGATGAATTCAAAGAAATATGACTGAAGAATACTGCCCCCGAAATGAAGTGCAGAAACTGGAGATTGAGTTCTGGCAACTCAAAATGCAAGGCTCAGAAATTGAAGCCTACACGACTCGTACTCATGAGTTAGCCACTTTATGCCCAGGGATGGTGAATGAAATGCACAAGAGGGTGGAGCATTATATACGGGGATTGGTGCCCGAAATTCAAAGTATGGTAACTGCCTCTAACCCCACTACCATACAACAAGCTATCCGAACAGCCCACAGGCTGACTGACCAGGCAGTTGAGCAAGGACGGTTACCCAAACGGGGTGCGGTGGCAAGCGTGCCCGACCAGAAACGCAAGTGGGATGGTTCAAGCAACAAGGGATCGTCATCCAGCAGCCAATCTCAACCTCAACAACAGCAGCAAAGTCAGCAACAGCAACGGAAGTTCGATAACAACCGAAGCTTCAACCAGGCGACTCCCTCAAATCAAGGACCCGGTGGGTATGGTGGAAGACTGCCAAGTGCAACCGGTGTAACTACCACCATGTGGGTCGATGTGATAACTTCAAGTGCCAACGTTGTGGGAAGATTGGTCACGCAGCCAAAGACTGTCGGGGTGAACTGATGAAGAAGCCTCAACAATCACAAGAAACTCCGAAAGGTTGTTTTGAGTGCAAAAGAAGGCCATTACAAACGCAACTGTCCCCAGCTTAAGAGGAATGGTAATGGCAACAACAACAATGGAACAACAGCAACAATAACAATGGCAACAACAATAACAACAACAATGGTAATGGCAACAACAATGGTGGAAACAACAATGGAGCCAAAGGAAGAGCCTTCGTCATTGGCTCAGGTGAGGCTCTAAACGATCCTACAACAGTAACTGGTAAATTTTCGGTTAATGGTTGTTTTGCTACCGTATTATTCGATACCGGAGCCGATAGAAGTTTCGTGTCCACTAGGTTCTGTAGTCTTTTAAGTGATATGCCCTCAGCCTTAGAATCTAAATACACCGTAGAGTTAGCTAACGGCGCACAGATTCACGTAACGCATATTCTTAGAGACTGCAAGATAGAGCTTGCTGGTCATACATTCACCATAGATCTCATGCCTGTTACACTAGGAAGTTTCGATGTGGTAGTAGGCATGGATTGGCTTTCCGATAAACAAGCAGAAGTCATATGCCACGAGAAGATCATACGGATTCCCCTTGGTGAAGAAGTCCTTACGGTCAGAGGTGATAGGAGTGGTGCGGTGATAGGCATCATCTCGTTTATGAAAGCACAGAAGTTGTTACGAAAGGGTCGACTAGCCATATTGGCACTCGTCACAGATAAACAGGTCGAGGAAAAGAAGATAGAGGATATCCCCGTAGTTCGTGAGTTTCCTGAGGTGTTTCCGGAAGACCTTCCTGGATTACCGCCTCATCGTCAAGTTGAATTCCAGATTGAGTTGACTCCAGGAGCCGATCCAATTGCGAGAGCACCGTACCGATTAGCTCCGAACAAACTGCAGGAATTATCCGCCCAACTACAAGAGTTGTTGGATAAAGGGTTCATCCGACCGAGTTCGTCGCCCTGGGGAGCACCAGTTCTATTTGTAAAGAAGAAGGATGGTACATTTCGAATGTGCATTGACTATAGGGAACTGAACAAGGTTACTATCAAGAATAGATATCCGTTACCTCGTATCGATGATTTGTTTGATCAACTACAAGGATCAAGCTATTACTCTAAGATTGATCTGAGGTCTGGGTATCATCAGCTGAGAGTTCGAGAAGAGGACATCTCGAAGACTGCTTTCCGTACACGATATGGTCACTATGAATTTTTGGTCATGCCATTTGGGTTGACGAATGCACCAGCAGTATTCATGGACCTCATGAATCGCGTGTGCAAACCCTATCTTGATCAGTTTGTTATCGTCTTTATTGATGACATACTGATATACTCAAGGACCGAGGAAGAACATGAGAAGCACTTACGTTTGATCTTGGAATTACTTAGAGAAGAACAACTGTATGCAAAGTTTTCTAAGTGTGATTTCTGGATACGTGAGGTACAATTCTTGGGTCATATTGTCAACGAGAAGGGAATACATGTTGATCCTGCTAAGATTGAAGCGATAAAGAATTGGTCTGTTCCTAAGACACCAAGTGAGATACGACAATTCCTTGGATTAGCGGGATATTATCGATGATTCATTGAAGGATTCTCTAAGATTGCACAACCTCTCACAGCCTTGACTCACAAGGGAATGATGTACAAATGGGGTGAGAGTCAGGAATCTGCTTTTCAGTTGCTGAAACATAAATTGTGTAGCGCACCAATATTAGCGTTACCGGATGGTAGTGATGACTTCGTAGTCTACTGCGATGCATCTATTCAAGGACTTGGATGCGTCCTGATGCAGCGGGATAAAGTGATAGCTTATGCCTCTAGACAGTTGAAGATTCATGAGAAGAACTATACCACCCATGACTTGGAACTGGGTGCGGTAGTTTTTGCCTTAAAGATCTGGAGACATTACTTGTACGGTACCAAATGCACCATCTACACCGATCACAAGAGTCTTCAGCACATCTTTGAGCAAAAGGAGTTGAACATGAGGCAAAGACGCTGGGTGGAATTGTTAAACGACTATGATTGTGCTATTAAGTACCACCCGGGGAAAGCAAATGTAGTTGCTGATGCGTTGAGTAGAAAAGAGACTGCTAAACCTCGACGTGTGCGAGCTCTGCAACTAACGATTAGTACGCAATTACCTGAAAAATCCGAGAGGCTCAAACAGAAGCTTTGAAAGCAGAAAACATTGGGTCTGAATCGTTAAGGGGTATGGAAAAACAATTGGAAGTAAAAGCGGATGGAATTCGTTACTTCATGGATAGACTATGGGTACCTCTACACGGAAATCTGAGAGGTTTGGTCATGAGTGAGGCTCACAAGTCCAAGTATTCTATACATCCTGGATCTGACAAGATGTACCACGATTTGAAGGCGCACTATTGGTGGCCTAACATGAAAGCAGATGTAGCTACTTATGTGAGCAAGTGTCTGACCTGCTTGAAGGTTAAAGTGGAGTATCAAAAACCATCTGGTCTACTACAACAACCCGAGATCCCTATGTGGAAGTGGGATCAGATATCAATGGATTTTATTACTAAGTTACCTCGTACTTCTACGGGTTGTGATACAATATGGGTTATCGTGGACCGATTGACAAAATCTGCTCATTTCCTAGCGATAAAGGAAACAGACATGATGGAGAAATTAACTCGACTCTATTTGAAGGAGATCGTTTCGAGGCATGGAGTACCAATCTCAATCATTTCTGATCGCGATTCTCGTTTCACATCACACTTCTGGCAGTCGTTGCAGAAAGCTTTAGGTACGCGATTGGATATGACTACTGCTTATCATCCACAGACTGATGGTCAAAGCGAGCGTACTATACAGACTTTGGAGGACATGTTACGTGCTTGTGTGATTGACTTCGGGAATAACTGGGAAGTTCACCTACAATTGGTGGAATTTTCTTACAACAACAGTTATCACACTAGCATAAAGGCAGCACCTTTTGAAGCTTTATATGGGAGAAAGTGTAGATCACCAGTTTGCTGGGCTGAAATTGGTGATAGTCAATTAATGGGTCCCGAGTTAGTACACGAGACAACTGAGAAGATTGTTCAGATAAGAAACCGCATGGCCGCAGCGCGAGACAGACAGAAAAGCTATGCTGACAAACGACGAAAACCTTTGGAATTTCAGACAGGTGACAAGGTTTTACTAAAAGTCTCACCGTGGAAAGGCGTAGTTCGGTTTGGTAAGCGAGGAAAGCTAAATCCGAGATACGTTGGACCATTTGAGATAGAGGAAAGAATTGGTCCAGTGGCTTATCGACTAGCCTTACCTGATTCATTGAGTGGAATCCATGATGTATTCCATGTTTCAAATCTAAAGAAATGTTTAAAGGATGAAACGATGGTCGTACCACTGGAAGAAGTTCAAGTAGACGAACAGTTACGTTTCATTGAGAAATCTGTCGAAGTGATGGATCGTGAGGTGAAAACGCTTAAGCAAAGCAAGATACCCATTGTCAAAGTTCGCTGGAACTCGAGACGTGGACCAGAATTCATGTGGGAACGTGAAGATCAAATGAAGCTTAAGTACCCTCAGCTATTCGAAAGGACGATGCCAGCCGGCGAAGGTATTGATTAAATTTCGGGATGAAATTTCTTTCAACATGGGGATGATGTGACAACTCATCCAAAACTCACACGATTTCGATTTCCTTGTGCCAATGCAGTAGACCAGTGATGGAACACTCACCATGTAACGCAATTTTCGGGACGAAAATTCTTTCAACATGGGGATAATGTGACATCTGGTAATTTTCAGTTACCAAACTCCGTTTGTTCCGTTAACTCTTGCATACACGTGTCGGGAGCACACACTAGTTGTCGTTGAACGTTGGTGACATAATAATAATTAATAATGTTAAAACAATAATTTCTATGTTGATTATTAGTTGTGATTATGTGATTTAAATGTTTATTGTGAATTTTATCGCGTAACGTGGAAACGTGTGTATTTAATTCGTGGATTGTGTGACTAGTAAAGATAAAGCATATAATTGTTATTACTAGTTCATGTGTTTATTATTTTGGTTAAAAACATCTTAAAAGGGTGTTAAAAGCCTAATTTTATAAAAATACAAATTATAAGGGTTAAAAGGGTAATTATGAGTAATTAAAATAAAAAAAAACCCAACCCTAGCCCCCCACACCATTCTCGGCCGCGATCATCACCTCCACACACACACACCTGCGAATTCAACCTAGAACAAGCAATTGTGCTTCGGTTTTGGTCGATTCCAAGAACTACAACACGTTAGAGGCTTCAATTCTCATCCATTACGTGATTAAAGGTTAGTTTCTTTGTGGTTTTCATGGATTTTTAGTCTTGGCCGAACCCTAGTTCGAAACCTGCAATTGAAGGTCGATTCTTGTTTGTTTGGTGATGTTAATATGTTAGTTGGATTGTATATATGCTACTTAACGTTGATTATGCAAGAAAGTTTGGATTTTGGTTGTTTGTTCACATGATCATATTTGGCCGAGAGTTTGAGGCGATTTTGGATCAAATTGGATGTTTAATGTTGGTTGTTTGATGTTGTAATGATGCTAGTTAGGTTGTATGCATATTGGTTAACGTCGATTTTGCAAGAAAGCTTCGATTTTGATTTATGGTTCATAGGTTACTAAGAATAGTAACTTTATTTTGCATGAATTGATGATTTGATGATGTATGAATGTTATGGATGTGTTTGTGATGATGATTAGATGCTAAGTTGATGTTATGAACAATTTAAAATCAAGAAGATGTCTTATAGTTCATACATTGCTAAAAATAGTAACTTTTGGTGTTGAATGTTGATGAATCATGATGATTTGGTGTTCTGATCATACTAGATGTTGTCATGGACTTGAATTGGTATATAATTAATGAATTCATGAATGTAGTGTGAGTTTGATGAATTTGGGATGAACTTTCCCAAAAGGGAAACTTTAATTGTGCAAATCCTTGAATTGGATGATTTGAGCATGTTTGGGATATTAGGATCATGCTAGTGTGTTCATGGATGATTTCTAAGGTGATGAAATGTGTTGTTTAGGCTATAGGGATGTTGATTTGGTTTGTTATCTGTTTTGGCCTGTTGTGATTCGCATGACTTGTGTGATATCTAGTTGCATGATGATCTAGGTAGTATATGTGGTTAATGAAGTGCTATATGTAATCAAGTTGTATGTGAACATGTATGACATGCTGTTGTGTTAGTATTAACGAGTTATCACCTATAATGTCACCAACGGGTCAAACGGGTCAACTGGGTCAAATGTGTCTTGTCTTTCTTAAACCTTGAGTCTCTTGGTTTGTAGAACACTTAGGGTTTCATGTTGATTCCGTGTACACGTGCTTATGTACTCTTGTATTCTAGGTGACCTTTGAAGGTTGTCTTTCCTTCTTTCTTTCAAGTTAAGCTCTAAGTTAATTCTTGCGCGTATCAGGTGAGTTCTTGCCCCACTCATTTTACATAATCTCTTTTGGGGGAGATAGCATACTGTTGATCACAAACGCTTTTATATATGAGTGTGTATAATATTGATATAGTGCTGTTTACCATGGAAAAGTCCTCACACTTTCGGATTGTTAATATTGACTAGCGGGGAAATTTTGGGTAGTACTACTGGGTCTGACGAGCCCCACCTGTGCGACTCGAGGTCAAACGGGTGCAATTTTGTCCTAACTTATATTCGTCACGACCTGGTAAGTCGTGACGGGAGGCAAAAAACGTAACACAGTCAGCTTCGATCGCGAAATCACTATGATTAATATTTTTATGTTAATAGACTAGCTATCTATTGCAATACACTACTTATGCTCTGGAAACTGTTGATTGGTTTATATTTTAACGCAAACTCTTGAACTCACCAACCATGTGTTGACTTGTTTAGTATGCTATTCTCAGGTTAAGGTTGCTAGTTGCCTAGGAGCACGCATACCAGCATCGTTGAGTTGTCTACATTTGTTTGTTTACAAATTTGGGATATTTTTTCATATTAAACATTTGTGTTTGGGGCGCGTATGTTTTGCGCATTCTCTTTACATACTACTTGTTTTGGGTTTTCTGTTTTAAAACGCTTCCGCAGTATTTTAAACGTTAACTCTGGTTTTGTTTATTAATCATATATAGTCGTTCTTGGTAACTAATGACTGAGATCCTGGTATGTCACGCGCCTCGCGGTAAAACCCTGCACGCGGATTTTGAGGGTGTGACATTAAGTGTACACATTGGACAGCCTAAGTGTCCACAGCAGACATTCTAAGAATGTTCAAGTGTCCACAGCGGACAGCCTAAGTGTCCACAGCGGACACTTAAACATTCTTAGAATGTCTGCTGTGCACATTTAGGCTGTCCGCTGTGGACACTTAAGTGTACATAGCGGACAGCCTACGTGTCCGCAACGGACATTCTAAGAATGTTCAAGTGTCCACAGCGGGCATTCACTAACACTTGGTTTTGTTCCAGTGTTGAAATTTCATTACAGTGTTGTAGTTACATGGTTTAATGTCGTTTGGTTATTAGCTTTGCTACATGTTACAACAATGTAACATTATAATATGATGTAAATACGTACGGGTGAATAAGACAATAGTTTTACATTGGTTTAAAATAGGTTTAGTTTTTGTTAGTGCATCAATTGGTTTACATTGGTAAACATTAGTATTACAGTGATGTAGTTCATTATAGTGGTGTATTTAAATTGGTTTATAACATTGTAACCTGATGTAATTGCGTACGAGCAAAATGTTTTTTTCAATATAATTTAATGTAAGTAATTACAATACAATGTGATTCATTATAAGCATTAGGATTTGCATTCAAAGAACATGATGTAAATCATTATAGCTAAGTAATTCAGTTACATTATAGATGTAAATCATTGACTAAAGTGATATAGTTTTGTTATACTGGTGTAACACGTGGTTTAGGTGTTGTAAAGTGGTTTTTAGGTGTTGTAAATGCTACTTATTATTATGTTGTTAGTGCATATGTTCTTAGTTTACTAATTGTGTTTTGTTATTAAAATAAATATGATATAATTCACTGTAAGTATTATGAGATGTCATGCTACTTATTGTTATATTGTTAGTGCATATGTTCTTAGTTTACTAATTGTATTTTTGTTATTTTAGTTTGACTACAGTGATGTAGTTTCGTTATACTGGTGTAGAGATATGTTTTAGGTGTTGTAAAATGACTTTTTAGGTGTTGCAAATGCTAGTTACAGTGATGCAACTACAGGGGGATGATAACTATGATGCATCAGATCAAGATATGTTTAAAGTTTGGATATGAATTTGAAAAAGAATTTGAACTCATTTTCTTAGGTTTTATTTTTGTTGGTTTATATATATGTTTTTTGATGTAATTTATTGTAAGGAATTACAATATGATATAAGTCACTGTAACTATTAAATTTGTAATCAAATGAACATGGTGTAACTTCTAACTGTTGCACTTTGCGGCATCACCGTATCGTGAAATTACATCAACACAATACATTTGTCTTCATGTTACAGTAATGTAATAAGCAACATTCGGGAAATTTTTTTAAAAATCTTCGAGACTATATTGGAATTAAAGAGAAAAAATGAGTCGAGTTTAATGGTGCACTTTTTATAAAATATTAACAATCTATAGAAAAGTTATAAAGGCTTTAAATATAAAAGGGGTAAACGTTTTTTAAAAAGAAAGAGAAAAACTAGATGAATTAAAAGAGCGTAGGTGGTGACACTTGTCACCATCATATTAAATTTGAACATTTGACTTTTTAAGAGGTATGTAAAATATTTAAAATGCCCTTTTCTATTAAAAAACATGTGATGACACATGACATGATCTTGTTCTTTCAAAACTAAATCAATGGCTGAAAAATAGTTAAAGAGTTCTCACAATAAGGTAGGGTTCTCATTTGAACCTTACCCTATATATATATATATATATATATATATATATATATATATATATATATATTTCAGAACCAAAAGAATCATTGATTACATAAATGTAAATTACGAATCATTGATTTACATAAATGTAAGTAAAAGCTGATGATATTTAGTTGTTTTACATAGTTTATTGTTCATGTCTGATATGCACATATGTAAAATAGATTAAGTATCACCAAACTTAATTTACACTTATGTAAATCAATGGTTCTATGATTCTAAAAATAAAAAGTGGTTCTGTAATGATCCTAAATATATATATATATATATATATATATATATATATATATATATATATATATATATATATATATATATATATATATCTTGGAACGATCTCTATGTAAATTGAGAAACTTGATACTCGTATTCAAGAATCAAGGTTTTAAGTGGGTAAATGATAATTAGTGCTAAAATGGAGTCCTATGAACCCTTTTAATTTTTATCCTTTTAATTTTTATCCTATCATTAGAACTAACAATCAAGATGTTGAAGTCTAGTTAATGACTGGGGGGGGGGGGGGTTGTTTAACCTTACATAGTGATTTACAATTTGGTATCTCCTAGGAAATTGTGGACTAGAATGGAAATGATCCATATGAGTAATAAATTACTTTTCTTATATGATGATAAAAAGGCTTGAGTTAATGGGTCGAAATGGGTGGACATAAAGATATCATTTACGTTAAGGTTCAGCTCATATGTTTGATGATATTCTTGTAGGACATGGGTTCACTTTCGTTAATAATTAATAAAATAATATTTACATTTTTATGGGAAATACAAAATTAAAATATTGAAGTAATACAAAGTTCACATGAATTGAAACCAGTTCAAACCGTGGGCCTTATAGAAAACTTCCTTCACTTGAATCTTGAAAGAGCAGAGACACTTCATAGCTTCGTCTACGACTACACATTCAACGAACCAAAAGGTGGAGTGGTGGTTGAGGAATTCTTATCAATAAAGGTCTCTTAAAACAGATTTTACACCTCTTCAGGACACCTTCATTTCCAGGGTGTGTGTCTAGTTTCTCAAACATGTGTGGGTGTTTCAGGTGTTTAAAACAAGACTCATATGCCTTGTACTTATACCCACAACCGAGAATATAAAGAGTTAGTCACATAATACAAAAATTAACTTCTAATTAATTGTGAATTAATATTTTAGAATTTGAACAGTCTATTCGCTTCTGCATAGCGGAATCATGTGCTAGTTATTTGCAACTTGACCTATACTACAACCTCTAATGGCATTATAGTAGAAGACCCACAGTGACTCGATATCTATTTCCTTCAACCACACACCTTAGATCATGAATATCTAATTCATCTTAGCTCCATTTTAGACATGGTTTGATTCGTTGTGATACTCCCACATAGAAGAATGCAAACACTCTAAAATTTTATTATTAACAAATAAAAATAATTATTAATGTCCAAAACAAGTGAAACACCATATTTTTCACTTAAATATCCAACAATTCTATCTTTTATAAAAGTTTATTTGTTTTGAGATTTGGTTGTTAAATATAAATAAAGCTTAAGCCATTATAACATTGTAATTTATAGTGAGATTAGTAACATGAAGCTTTATTCGATGGGTTTAAATTTGGCATGCTTAAACACTCTTTAATCCAAAGTACATAATTTTAAATGTTTAATTTTATACATTATTGTTTATTAAGAATTAAATGAGTGTAATAAGAAATAAGATTCCATTAAGTTAAAGTAATACTAAGGTTTGGGTAAATTGAAAGTTCGCATTATGTATTCTAAATTTTAAAAGTTCACTTGGTATCAAGCTAGGTATGTTGAAGCTAAGAAGTTAGCAAATAAAATGGATAACAAGGAAACAAAGCTCTTATGCGGTGAAGGTGGGTTCTTACTAACCTTAACTTGTAGATATGTATAAACTTATACAATGAACATATAATTTGGTTGATGTGCTAGGTATAATTTGTCAGTTTGATAAAGGCCTTTTGCTTGCATTTTCATATAGATCATAATTACAATCGAGTATAACACGACTACATATGAGTATAATGAAAGGGAAGGCATTTGATGTCATTGTTATAGTAATTTAGATGAAAATAAGATCAAGTTGAGTGCATAATGTGTACTATTTATCAATTTGATTGTTGTATGCAGAATGGATGGTTTAGTTCTTAAATAAACCATCATATATGTGATAAAAATTGATGTTTGATAATAAGTAGATCTTTTACACGTAGCACGTTCCAGCGGCTGCGATCGTACGTGACGTGATGAAGAGACTACAACCGACTTGACTCGTTTTCAAACTAAATTTATGTCGAAATGTAAAGTAATTTGAATTTATAAGCCTATGAAGACGAATTATATTTGACGTGACTTCAAACAAAATATATTTTAAAATATGGATATACTCAAAACATATACAAATTCACCCCAAACACAAATAAAATTATAAAACAAGTTTAAATTATATATTTATATACCAATTTTCAAATTAATACTTTTTTTTTTAAAATACCCAACAAATATATCCATAAATCTTTTATTAACAAACCAAATGAATCTTTGTCTCCATTTTGAGCATACTTGTTTATAATTACATGTATATTAAAGTTACGTAATGTTAAACTTATTTTTTTTTATTAAAGTTACGTAATATAAGAACGGGAAGGCCCTTGCTGGAAACAAGTGGCGACACCATCATCGTTCTTATTCCACACAAACGGGTGTAGAGTCAACCATCGGCCTTTGCGGAGGAAAAAGTGCGAGCCTTGTAGAAATGTCCGATCTCTCTAGAAGCAAGAGGCTAAAAGGGGTACAAAGTATATAATGAGAAGCGTACGTGCTTCAAATAGTAATACAAAGAGCAAGAATAGTTACACACACTACAAAGATTTCGCTCATTGGCAGCGACATATGTCACTGCAATTAGTATCCCTTATCGCCGCTAATGGTATTAGTGGCGACTTGTAGAAAAGTGGGCGTCATTGTGTTTGCGGATCAATACTCGGTTATTACCTAAAACTATACTACCATGCGATAGGTGCACTTGTCTATCGTGTGTGTAGTTATTCTAAAGATAATAATAATTTATTTTATTAAAACAAATTGATTGTAATTTCATATTAAAAATATATATGCACCAACACACATCATGTAGAAAAGTGGCAGGGGTCAGAGGTTACCAAGGTCACAAGAAAGCACCGAACTGTGAGCATATGTTGCTTTGTCGATGACGGAGGTAGTACTATGCCTTGGCAATAACATAAACGTTACTGGATTGATGACATTGTATAACAATGATGGTTGCACTTGATGAGTGGTGAGCTTCAACAAATCACAATCGACAATTGTATTTTTGTTGATTTTACTGTCATTGGAAAGTTTGATGACAAATCAAGAAAGCCAATTAATAAGAGCTCCCGGACTAATGAACGACTTGTGATAACGACTGATTTTAGAATAACGATGAAGAGGGAATTTCTTTTTGAAATAGGTTAATTTCAAAGTGTTAAGTGGTTTTTACGTTGACCTTTATGGATTTTATGGTTTTAGGTGTTTTGCTATCTCAACTAACTGAACTACCTAATGTATTACTCGTGTTTAGACTTTTTTGATGAGGTGTGTGATGAGATAGACACTTTCACTAGTTGAGATAGTAGAAGCAATGCAGACAGTTGACTTTCGTTTTCTGTGGTAGTGGAACAAACTTATTAATGTGACTTTCGCTATCTCAACTGGCGGAACTCCCTCTTTTAAAAAATATAAAATAAAAAAAATTCTGTTAAGAAATTTATCTTTTTATGGCAAAAATTTCTCATGTTTAAAAGAACTAAATCAAATTTTAAGAAAGAAAATCAATCTTATTTACAACAAAATCTCTCATACATAACTTATAATCTATAATTTATAATCTATAATTTGTATATTTATATAAGCTATACTTATTAATAAAACAATATCTTTAGTGCCAGGTGTCATTTTCTTAGGCCTTTATTTATTTGATTTTCCGCCTAAAAATGTATTTATCCTTATCCTTAGTCATAGTTCATTTGAATAAAATCAACTATTGCTATAATAATAAAATAATTTTTTTTCTTAAATAGTGCATATAGAAAATTTATTTACCAAAATAGATGTTTAAGGAGGTGTTTCTTTTTCTCACTACAATGCTATTGGTGAAATTTATTTCACTCTAAAATAATATTATTTAAAAAGGGTCAAGTACAAAAGTTAATAAAATTATATAACCATTTGGTTCATATATTGTAATTAAAAACAGAAAGTTTTTCTAAAACTTATTTTTGTTTTTTTTAATTCACTTAGACTTAATTTTAAATCGTCTTTTTATATAGAAGAGTTGAATTTTTTTCACTATAATTTTGTTTCAATTTCTCACAAAAGTAGGCGCATTTATTTTTTTTAGTCTTTTTAAAAATATGTATTTTTTTAAAACTATTTTTAAGTAGCTTAAAAGATGTAATAAGAAAAAATATTTTTAACAATAATGTATTCTTTAAAAATGTTTTATATAAATATCATGATGAAACAAAAAAAAAGTTAATAGTTTTTTTTATTTTACAAACTATAAATATAATCCTTAATTTTCGAGGGCATGTATGTTGCTACTAGACTCCCAACAACAATTAGAGGAGATACGAGTCACACTGTCTAGTGAGCCACTCGGGACCGACTCGCTAAAAACTCTAACTAAGCTGAGCTTAAACAAGCTCGAACTCATTTTATGACTCATTTAATAAATGGTTTTGAGCCCGAGCTTCATATGTCGAGATCGAGCCGGCTCGCAAGACGAAACTAGCGTTGTATGTATACGATGCTTATTTTATCTTTTATGTATATACTTATACAAATGATTATTACTATATATAAATTTATGTTTAAAACAGTTATATAATATATATCATTATGATAAAAAAACTACATAAACCATTTAATTTCTAAACAGGATCTTTTCTATATAAAAACACGTATTCTATAAAGAGACGTTAAAGAAATACTGATGAAAGAGTGCAGGACCTGTGTAATGGTTCACAACAGTTTTACAGTTGGAGATTATATACTAAACTCACTTACTAGATCAAATAGGGAACCATGCAAGAAAACAAAGAACAAACAAGTAAGGAACACTCAAAAAGACAAAAATTGGTTTTCAAGGATGATGTATGTTACTCTCAAGTATTTTACAAGTGTTACAAAGCTTTACTTAAGACTGATATATGAGATATTTTATACTATATCCTACAGCCGGCCATACTTTGAAGGCCAGCTGGACGCTAATCTAAACGACAAGATCAATGTAAAGTCAACAGCCAAATTGCCTTTTGACATGTGACTGTGATATGCCATAGCTCACATCCTATTGTATTACAATAAGGATAAAAGTACTAAAGTAGAAAGTTACAGATAAAAGATCATATTTTATAGCTGACAAACATAAAAAGGTAATCACCAACTTATATAAGCTGGTGAGTTTTTAGAGTTGGCAGCGGAAAGGTGGTCTGCTTTTGTCAAAAGTGTGTCAGTAGACACATGGCTTCTTAGTCTTCGGAAGAGTTCAGTCTTCAAGCTTTAGAAATCTTTGTCTTTAAGCTTCGGAAGGCTTCACTTTTGGCTTCGGAAGATTTCTGTCTTTGGCTTCGGAAGATTTGACACTTAGTTAGTTTTTATTGTACATTGTCAAATCTTCCGAAGTACTTCCTTGTACTTCAGTGCATGCTGAGAGGTCTTTGGTTAGCATCAGCCTTTAAGATAAACTCTTGATCCTACAAACTCCCCCTAAGTTGATGCCATCAAAACTTGAAGATTACTATGAATGGTTGATCTTCTACTTGTTTACAACCATCATCAGAGTCAGAGCCATTTCTCTCTTCATCAGCTGGTCTGGATTCTTCAGGCTTTCAGAGTATCTCCTCATGTCCAAGAGATCATGTTCAGGCAGGTCAAGTATGTTCTGCCAGAAGAATACTTGTGGACCTTCTTGATCTCTTATGACATACCATCTGTCTGGGTTTGGAGAGTACACCCAAGACATGATGGGTCTCTCAGTAGCTAGAGGCTCTATAGATAGGGGAGTTTGTTAAGCAGCCTCTTTTGGTTCACCCTCAAGATGTTTTGACTCATCTTGCGGTACAGAAGTGGATGCCTTAGACTTTTTTTTCTTCTTTGACTTCAAATCTCTTCTAATGGCCATCCTTTTCCTCTTTCTATACTTCAACTGAGAAGGTTGGTCTTGATCACCTTGTCTTCTTTTTTCCTTCTTAGTTTGGTCCTTCCCCTTCACATGATCTGAAGAAGGTTCAGGACCCTGCTGTGGGTCAGAAGATGAAGCTAGCTATGGATCATTAGTATGTCTTGGTTTTGTTGTCTGTTAGGGTTCAACCTTGACCTCAGCTTCAGGTGCAGTTTGACTTGGTGGAGAATGCAAGTCTTGAAGCTCACCCCTTTTGATCTTCTGCTTTATCAGCTTGATGTGCTCATCCATTGTGGATAGAGACATGGAACCAACCCTCCTTCCGAAGAACCCATACAGCTTCAAGAAGCTCACCATCTTTTGTCTATCTTTAGACTTCTTCTGTTAGCGTTGATGATGGCCCTTAATTTTTGAGCTTCCTCCCTCATCTTTCTCTGAGCAGCTTTTCTTCTTTAATAGCTTCTTGTTCATGCTACTTAAGATACTCAAACTCTATATAGTCATAAGATAGAGTGAGTAAAGCTTCTGCCTGGTAGAAACCTATGGCACTCAAGTAGTTGATCATATTTTCTCTTTCTTGTTCTTTACCTACTTGAGTTTCTTGTTCAACTGCCATAGTTTCTACATCAGGCATCTCTTGAATTAGGGAGTGGACAGGAGCTTGATATAATTTTCGTTTCTTTCTTTCTATTTTAATTTTGAGGAACAAAGTAGCATCCTTAGCCTCCTTCCTCTCCATAGCACCTCTGTGTCTGTGTGTTCATTCAGTTCATCCAAGGGAAAAGAGATTAGGTCATCTATATTATAGTTCCTAGTTATTAAGTAGTTCAATCTGGCTGCCCTTAGCTCATCTTCCTGAGTGTTTGCCTATGGGCAGCCGTGATTGTAGCCTGCATGAAACTAGGAGTCTCTCTCAGTGTTTCTTCCCTTGCCTTCCTCTTCCTTTCTCGTTTCTCCTCCTCAATCTCCTCAGAAGTTAAAACTTTCTTTCCTTTGTCAATCATTGGCCTATGTGACTTCGGGAGGAGAGAGCTTTGTCCTTCTTGTTCTTCACTTGAGCTCTAGCCAAGGAGAGGCTGTGAGACACCTTCACCAACTGATGTCTCACTTAGAGGGGTTGGTGCTGAAGGAGTAATAGTCTCAAGGTTCACAAGGTCCACAGCTGGGCCATTAACTAAGGTTTCCCCTTCGAAGCTAATTAGGGTCCAACTTAGTATCCAGTTGACCAACTAATTTTCTTGCTAGCCTTTGTCTATACATGGCTATTCTTCTCTTGAACTCCTCAAACACCCTCCTTTGAATCCTCTCTGCCAACCTGTCAGCATGTCTGTTTTGACTTGGATTGACAAATGACAGGATTGACAGAAGGAAGCTTTCATAGAATCCCAAATTATAGATATGAAAGTTTTCTTGTTGACCCTAGAATCTAGAAAGCACCAAGGCCCTTTTATCACTATCATACCCCCATCCTATGATTGGATTGTCAGCAAGATTGGATGGAGGTGACATGGCTCTTGGTATAAAACCCTCCTTAAATATGATTTTAAGAATGGCATCCGTATTATTATGGGCCAGAGGAGGTTGTTGAGTCTGGACAGTTGCAAGTGAGGTTGGTGAATCCTTAATGTACATAGTCTGTGCAGTGCTCCCATATTCTATGATTGTAATGGCTTTCTCCCCTTTTTGGTAGCATCACTTACTTGCACAAGTGAGCTGAGGTTAGGTCCACCACATCCACAGGTTCTTGTGGCCATGGTTGAGCATGCCTGGCAGGCCTCTCAGCTAGCTTACCCTTGAGATTGGTGATCTTAAGTTGCTAATTAAGCACATGCCTTTATAAGGTAGCCACCTGAGATTCCAAGTGACTAACCTTTGAAACAAGATATGTGTAGGTATTTGTCAATTTTTGCACCTTTTGTTTCATGCTCCCCTCATCTTCATCAGAAGAATCATGGGGGGATGAGAGTACATAACCAAAGTCATCCCTCTCACCACCAGATATTTGTTCTTGGTCTTTGGATTTCCCCTGCTCTGTGATAGCTTCATAAGAAGTGTCAAGAGGCTGGGTTGCCGTGGTTGAGGTCTGAATGATGTAATCACTTGCAAAAGTGAGAGCCTCTTCCATATGGACCTCTTGAACTTGTTCAGAGAGGTCAACCTCAGTAGTAGGTGGATAATATGGGCTTGACATGGGAGTGTCAAAAGCGCTTATCCCTCCTTGAGCAGGGGAGGAGTAGTGAGACTCATGGTACTCACTGAATCCTATGTCATCATCATCATAGAATTCAAGGTTGGGGATTGGTTGGTTAAGATCTAAAGGTTGGGGATTGTAGCTTTCCCCTAAAGGTTAATTATCTGAGTGTTGAGACTCAGGATTATGGCTTAAGGCTGGGGTTGTGGGTTCATCAGGCTGAGCATGAGGAAACTCAACACTAATCATAGAAGGAATAGGAGTGGTCTGCTCCTCAGGAGAAGTAGGAGGTCTTGGTTCCACTTGCTCCTGCTTGGGTGAGTATATGGGGGCCTGCTCATTTTGAATAGACTGAGCAGGGGTTTGTTTGGATTTTTTAGTGTAGGTGATGGTGATTTGTGGCTGTGTAGGTGGTGGTGAAGAAGGTGTGGGTTTAATATTAACTTAGATTGCCAAGTTGACACCTTGAGTAGCTTGCTCTAATAGTTTGGGGACAAGGGTTGTTTCTACCCCGAAAAAACCAACAGTGGTTTTCCATATTATTTTAAAGATGTTGGGCTTCATTTGTCCCAGCTTTAGAACATTACCTATTCCCGTGAACTATGAGCCCAGTTCACAGTTGAGAATGTGCTAGACATATCTAGGGAACATGTAATATTCAAAGGAATCTAAGTTATCAAGTAAATTTGTATAAACAAATTAGGAATACCTAAACTTGATCCCCTGGATCATTCCATGGACTATATAGGAAAGATCTTCTGGAACTTGGTCCCATCCTCCATGCTTGTTGGATAGTGAGTGGATGACTACATGGAGGAGGTATTTCCATTAAGAAGAGACCTTCCCTTTCTTGGAGGTTTTAACTGAGTAGTCACCTTCATAACCCATCAATTGGAATGATCCATTGACTACCTCCTTGGTGAAGAACAGTTCACCATCTTCATCATCCAGCCGCAGGTGATGGTGTATGGTGGCTGGAGTGATGAAAACCATCCTTCCCAATACTGAGGCAGAGAGTGCCTTCTCAACATCCATGATGACCTCTTCGCAGGTCCTCCAAAAATCCAAAAGTTGATCTTCATATAATGGAGTGTCAATGGTAAGGGCGGTGAGATAAGATGAGTTTGAAAGAAAGTGGCAGATGTCTGAGAAACCAGGGTCTTTCTCAGTGGTTAACAGTGCAACTTGGTTGTGTTGCCTGTGTAGGTGCATGCGAAGGCTGGTTGGTTTTGGGGTTCAGGGTTGGCCATTTTATGAAGCTTTTAGAGGAGAGATTGGAAAATCAACGAGGGGTTTGTGAATAATTTAGGACCTGAAAGTTGTAGAAGAAGAAGAAGAATAGAGGGAGACCTGTTGGAAAGGCTATTTATATGCTTGGATTTGAGACAATATTATTACAAAAGATAAACTTTGAAATCCGGATGTCGGTCCCACCTCTAAAAAAGTGCCCAAAATGGTAGTTATCTTGGAAGTTTAAAATCTTCCAAAGGTAATTTCCCTTTCGAAGTTTAAAGAAAGCTTCCTAAGCAAAATTGACTTCGAAAGATATTCCTTAGTTTTTGAGAAGAACTGCTTCAGAAGAAAAAGTACTTAGAGTAATTTTGCTTCCGAGACAGATTCGGTTTCGGAAGATATTAAGCTTCAGAAGTTTTATTTAAGGAGTAAATAAAACTTCCGAGACTAAATTGCTTTCGGAAGAAAATTTTTCTTCAAAACATATAAATACTTCGAAGCTGATTTAAGCTTCAGAAGATATATCAGAATTTTTTCCAAAGTTAAATTCTATAGTAAGTAGTTATTTGTTTTGAAGACATAATTTTCTTCCGAAGTCAAATCAATGTCTTCCGAAAGAAAATCTGTCTGTACTTCTTAATAATCTAAGAATTAATTTCTTTGAAGAAATTTCTTCTAAGATAAACATGGCTTAGATGAGTGATAAATTAGAAAACATTAAAGACACATATTTTTGAAAAACAATTTTGAAATTAATTTAAGAAAATCTACTCAAAGTTAATCATCCCAATAGTGATACAAGATATTTAAATCTCTGTTCATCAAATGCTTTTGTGAATAGATCAACATATTGTTCATTTGTGTTAACTTTAACCAGTTTAATCAATCATTTTTCAAAATAATCTCTTATCAAAAGATACCTGATATTGATGTGCTTTGTCTTTGAGTGCTGTACTGGATTTTCTATGATGAAGATAGCACTATTGTTGTCTATATGGATAGAAGTCTTCTTGAAGTTGAATCTATAATCTAGCATCTGATTCTGAATCCAACGCACTTGAGCACAGCAGCTTGCAGCATCAATGTATTTAGCTTTAGTAGTTGTTACAGATACACAGGATTGCTTCTTGCACTGCCATGAGACTATCCTTCCAACAAGAAACTGACATCCCCCAGATGTAGACTTGGTAGTCATATTGTAGCCAGCATAGTCATTATCTGTATATGCTTATAGATTGAAGTCAGAATCCTTTGGATACCAAAGTCCTAGTGTGGGAGCTCCTTTGAGGTATCTAAGAATCCTCTTGATAGCAACTAGGTGTAACATCTTGGGGTTGGCTTGATATCTTACACATATGCTTATGGAAAACATGATATCAGGCCTACTGGCTGTTAGGTACATAAGAGACCCAATCATAGCTTTGTATTGATGTTCATCCACACACTCCCCCTTAAGATCAGGTCCTAGGGAGTGGTTTCTAGCTTTGGGAGTCTTAGCAACCTTACAATCAGTCTGATGAAATCTGGTTAGTATGTCCTCTACATACTTTGACTAGTTTATGAAGATGCCATTTTCAAATTGCTTCATTTTAATTCCTAGAAAGTAATTGAGTTATCCTATAGCACTCATTTCAAACCTATTGTTCATCAGATTCTCAAACTCTTTGCAAAGGTTTTCATTATTTGACCCAAAGATAATGTCATTAACATAAACTTGAACTAGCATCAAGTCATTTCCTATTCTTTTGATGAATATTGTGCTGTCAATAGTACCTATTTTGTAACTAATGAAAGGTCTCCTTTTGTGCCACAGTTCATAAGGAGTCTTACGATGAGTTTTGACTACTAAAACTCTGTTCTGCATATAGCAGGCAGTGTTGACTGCCTCTGCCCAGAAGGTGATGGGTAGTTTAGAAACAAAGAGCATGGTTCTTGCAGCCTCAATAAGTGTCCTATTTCTCCTTTCAGCAACACCATTTTGTTAAAGAGTTTTAGGAGCGCTGTATTGTCTTGAAATACCTTTTTTATCACAAAATGAATCAAGGATTTGGTTCTTGAATTCAGTTCCTTGATCACATCTTATGATCTTTACCTTGTGATCACATTGATTCTTAACTTTTAGAATGAAGGATTTTAAGATTCTAGGGGTCTCATCCTTACTTTTAAGAAAGAAGACCCAAGTATATCTTATGAAATCATCTGTGATTACAAGGCAGTATGAAGTTTTTCCTAAACTTATTACACTTGTGGGGCCAAAGAGATCCATGTGTAATAAGTGTAGGGGAGTAGTGATGGAGTTCATTTCCTTTGGCTTGTAAGACACTTTGTGTTGCTTTCCTTTCAGGCATGCAATACAATGGTCATCACTTGTAAACTCTTTCTTTGGCATTCCAGTTACCAAATCATTCTTAATCAGTTTATTCATGTTCGTAAAGTTTACATGGCACATTCTTTTATGCCAAAGGAAAGACTCGTCACTATTTGCTTTAGATAGAAAGCAAGAAACTTCTCCTGAAGGGGAGGTTTCTTGTAAATCCATCTGTACATGTTCCCCTTCCTAGGGGCTCTAAGAAAATATGCTTTTAAGGAATGATCACCCCGGGTAGAAAATAACGCACTCATGCTTAGTAAAGAGCATATTATGTCTTTGGTCACAAAATTGAGATACACTCAAAATATTATACTCATGCTCTTTGATAAAGTTTATCTTCTCAATGCTGAGCTTACCATTTATGTCTATGCCCTTTAGTAATGTAACCTCCTGAATCAACTCCAAAAGCAACTAGCCTTCCTTTAATTTTCTTAAAGTCTTGAAAAAAATACCCATTGCCAGTCATGTGCCTAGAACAATCACTATGAATGATCCATACATTTCTTTTGGTCTTCAGTTGTTCTTGCACATGAAAAGAGATGATTAGTTACATTTGGAAATCCAAGCCTTGCTGGTCTTGGGCTTATCAAGATGAACTGAAGATAGTTCAACAATTATTGATCCTATATGCAAGCTTTGAGGATCCTTGGCTATTGTTAATGAAGAAACTTCAGTCACATGACCTTCCTTCATCTTCCACACCATCTTTGGAAGATTAGACTTGGCTTTCAAAACTTCAAAAGTTTTTATGACTTTGGAAGTTTGGAGACTGAACCTTCAGAAGCTTTTGCATCCACTATAGCAGACTTCAGTGCTTCGAAAGCATTCTTTTCTTCTGAGACCAATCTTGCTTTCGAAGGCATTTTTCCACCTATCTTCTTCTGGGTCTCCTTGATGCTTTCGAAGGAAAATGATTTTCCCTTTGAAGCTATTTTCTTCTTCTTCTTAGAAGTCTTCTTATTATTTATGTGGATGGTACTCTTAGGATTGTAAATGCAATCCTTAGCATAATAAGTTGTACCACTACACATGATGCATTCCATAGGCTTCATTCTGAGAGTCTTGTCCTGAGGAGAATGTTTGTTTTGATCCTTTTCTAGCTCCTTCTTTATCTTCTTGGATGATGCAACATGCATCTAAGGGTGAAGCTTGCCTTTGGAGTTGGATGGTCCAGTCTATGCAGTAGTGGTGCATAATGGTTCAACATCTTCTCCTTACTAGGATGGCTTTGACTTGAACTAGGAATCCTTGTACTAGAGTCCTTGGTTAGGTCTTCAGTCTTCCTCACCTTAAACCTAACAGGGAAGAAAACTTGTTTTTTCCTAGGTTTGAAAGTGGGCTTGATCTCCAGCTTTCTCTTTGATATTCTCTTTACAGCCCTGATCAAGTTCTTTCTTGCAGACTTAGCCATCCCTAGTCTTTCCTTCTCTCCAGGGATATAGTGACCCTTATTAGAATGAACCTCTTCACTTATTTCTGGTTCATCCTTCACTATATCCTCTTCATCCTTATCTTCATCTTCCTCTAGGATAGGATCAATGGAAGGCAATTCATCTTCCCAAGTTTTGCACCTTGGTTCTCTGATAGATAATAATGTGTGTGGAGGAGCTATTTCATTTGATCCAAGTCCCTACCTGTTCTAATAAAAAACTTTGAATGCAAGGATGAAGATATAATGTTCTTGAAGGTTTCCTCTTTAAGAACATATTTTCTGTCTTGGCTTTGCTGATCACAAGCTCAGCCTGACATTCAGTTAACTTGGTAACAAGATCTTTAATCTGAGTCCTCTAGTTTGTGCAGGACCGGGTAAGGGTACTTAACACTTAGTTTCACACTAAGGAGAGATCTTAGATCACTTAACAATTCAAATAGGAAACTGGTAACTTAAAATAGATGCTCCAAAGAACACAAGTAAATCAAAGAGACAGAACTAAGAATCAACACAAGATTAGTTTTCAAGGATGTTGTATATTGATCTCAAGTTCTCTTACAAGTGTTATGAAGCATATCGAAATTACAAGGACCTGAGACACTTTTATACTACAACCTACAACCGTCACTTACATGTAAAGACAGTTGAGATTTGACTAATATAAACAACAAGATCAATCTAAAGTCAAAAGGCAGATTGCCTTTTGACTAGTGACTATGATATGCCATAGCTCACTGACTTTTCCTACTGCAAAAAGTCTACATGAATAAGTAAGGTAAGTTACAGACAAAGACCATTCCTACTTTTTGATAAAGCATGGGAGTTTCACCAACTTGTGTAAAGTAGGTGAACCACCAGAGCAGGCAGCGGAAAGTGTGTCAGCTTTATCAAAAGTTGATTAAGAGAAAGCATATTTTCTCTGTCCTCTGAAGAAATCAGTCTTCACAGCTTCGGAAGACTTTGTTTCTGAAGCTTTGGAAGATTTCATCTTTCGCTTCGGAAGATGCTGGTCTTTGGCTTCAGAAGATTTCATACTTAGAATATTTTTCTGTTTGAGTGTAAAACTTTTGAAGTAACTCCTTCTGAACTGTTAGCTTCGGAAGATCTTACACTTAGACATATTTGAGAGTGTCAGACTTCCAAAGCTAGTTCATCTTTGTTCCTTAGTGCATGCATGGAGGACTTGGTTGTTCTAGCTTGTTGGTTGCATCAGCCTTATAATCTTCAGATGATCTTACAAACTCCCCCTAGGCTGATGCTACCAAAACAGAGAAGTTCTTCATATTTTGATAGTCCACATCATGATCCTCAGCATACCTTTCTTCATCATTAGGTCTGGATCTTTCAGACTAACATAGAACCTTCTCATGTCAAAGAGATCATACAGAGGAAGATTGAGTATGTCTACTGAGGAATAGACATGCCTGCCTTCCTGATCTCTTATGATATACCATCTGTCTTGATCTTCATCATAAGACCATGACATAATTTGTCTTCCAACAGCAAGAGGCTCTACTATGATTGGAGTTTGTTGAGAGACCTCTTCATGCACTCCCTCAGGATGCTCTGACTCATCCTGAGGTTGGGAGGTGGATGCTCTTTTTTTCTTTTTTGAGGATGATCTTCTGGCCATCCTTTTTCTTCTCCCTGATGATTTTAGCTGAGGGGATTGGTCTTGAGTTCCAGGTTGTTTAGTTAAGTCCCTCTCAGTTGGGATCTCCTCTCTCACAGGTTCAGAAGAAGAGAGAGGAGGACCCTGCTGTGGATCAGAAGATGAAGTTAGATGAGATGCAGCTCCAGGTTCAGGTTGTGTTGTCTCAGTGGGTTCAACCTTCACCTCAACTTCAGGTTGAGCTGGACTTGGTGGAGAATGCAAGTCCACCAGCTCTCCCCTTTTTATCTTCTGCTTGATCACCCTAATGTGCTCATCCATTGTGGATAGAGACATAGGTCCAAGCCTCCTTCCAGAGAACCCATATAGCTTCAAGAAGCTCATCATCCTTTGTCTATCTGCAGACTTCTTTTGGCTTTTGAGGATGATGGCCCTTGAATTTGCAGCTTCTTCCCTTAATCTTTTCCTTTTCAGCTTGTTTTTCTCTTTTAGCTTTTTCTTCCATCTGCTTATTGTATTCAAACAATATATACTCAGATGGTAAGAGAAGAAGTGCATTTGCCTAATAGAGACCTGTGGCACTCAGGTAGCTAATCATCTCTAGTCTTTCTTCTTTAGTTTCTACCTGAGATTGTTCAGTGGCCACAGTCTCTGGCTCAGGACTTTCTTGAACTGGGGAGAGGACAGGAATGTTCTTGTGGAGTCTTTTCAGCCTCATTTCTTCTTTGTGCTTGAGGAGCAGTGCTGCATCCTCTGCTTCCCTCCTCTCCTTTGACAACTCTGTGTCAGCCAGTTCATTCAGCTCATCTAAGGGGAGAGAGATGAGTTCATCAATGTCGTAGTTTCTGGTTCCCAGGTAATTTAGCCTGGCTACCCTGAACTCATCTTCCCGAGTGTTTAGCCTGGGGGCAGCCCTGATTGCAGCTTCCATAAACCCTGGGGAACCACTTGAACTCTCTCCCCTCAGCTTCCTCTTCCCCTCTCTCTTCTCCTCCTCAATCTCCTCAGGAGTCATTTTCCTTTTGCCTTTGTTGACCATAGGCTTTGGTGACTCAGGCTGGAGATAGCTTTGGCCTTTATTGCTTGGTTTAGTTGTCAAGCTCTGGCCAGAGAGTGGTTGTGAAACACCATCACCAGCTGGTGTTTCACTGAGGGTAATGGGTACAGAGGGAGATCCTGTCTCAAGGTTCACAGGTTCAACCTCTGGGCCTTCAGTCAAGGTTTTCCCTTTAAAGCTAAACTCCAGGTCTACCTCAACATCCAGTTGACCAAAGATTTCACCTGCTAGCCTCTGTCTATATAATTTTGATCTCAATTTAAACTCCTCTAGCACCCTAACTTGGATTCTTTCTGCCAATCTTGCTGTTTGTTTGTTATTGCTTGGGTTGACAAGTGGCAGATCTACCAAGTTGATGCTCTCATAGTAGCTCAGGTGTGAAATGTTGAGAATTTCTAGTTGACCATGAGCTCTAGAGATCACAAGAGTTTTCCTATTTCTGTCATACCCCCAACCCCAGATTGGGTTCTCAGAAGGGGTAGATATTGCTCTTGGTATTCCCTCCTCAAACAGTTGTTAAATAAGCAAACGTAGATCACTGTCTAGAGGAGTTTGTTGAGTATGAACATCTACAAGAGAGGATGGTGATTCCTCTATGTCCATACTCTTAGAAGAACTCCCAAGTTCTGTGATTTTCAGAATTTTCTCCCCCTTTTTGGTAGCATCACCCTCTTGCATAGGTGAGCTGGGAGATTTATCCATGAAATCCACAGGTTCTTATGGACCTGGATGAGTTGTCCTCATGGGTCTCTCAGCAAGTTCCTGGTCATTGACCCTCTTCAGTAAGATAGTCACCTGAGATTCCAGGTGAGCTATCTTTGAAATAAAATAGGTGCAAAGATGTGACAGTTTGTGCACCTTTTATTGCATACTCCCCTCATCTTCAGATGAAAAATCATGGGGGATGAGAGAATTGGACCTAAGTCATCTTCCTCACCACCAGCATGGGTTTCTTGGCTGCTGGGTTTCCCCTGCCCAATGACAATTTCCAGAGAAGTGTCAAGAGGCTGGGTTGCCATGGTAGAGGTCCTAGTGATGTTATCACTTGCAAAAGTGATAGCCTCTGCCATATGGATTTCCTGAATAAGTTTAGGATGATCCACCTCAGTAGGGGTTAGCTGATGTGGGCTAGAGATGGGGGAAGCAGGAGTACTCATCTCTCCTTGAGTGTGGGAAGAGAGGAAAGACTCATGGTACTCACTGAAGCCCAAATCTTCATCAGAATAGAAGTCAAGGCTGGGAATGGGGCGGTTTAGATCAAGAGGTTGGGGATGGTAGCTTTCCCCAGAAGGTTGATCACTAGAGTATTGTGACTCAGAGTGATGGCTTAAGGCTGTTTGTGGGGTTGTGAGCTCATCAGGTCGAGCATGAGGAACCTCAGTGCTGAGTTGTGGAAAGATGGGAGTGGTCTGCTCCTCAGGGGAAGTGGAAGCTCGAGATTCCACTTCCTCCTGTACGGGTTCTGATATGGGGGCCTGCACATACTTAGTAGTAAGTGTAGGGGTTTGTTGGGATTTTCTTTTGTAGGTGATGGTGATGGTAGGCTGTGTTTGAGGTGGGTGAGAGGTAGAGGGTGTTGGTTCAACACTAGTTGGTGCTGCTAGGTTTTCACCCTGAGCAATGAGCTCAAACATTTTTGGGACAAGGGTTGTTTCTACCCCAGAGAAGCCAACAGTTGGCTTCTTCAATATTTTGAAGATTCCAGGCCTCATCAGTCCTATTTAATGAATATTACCTGTTCCCCTCAACTGTGGTCCCAACTCACAGTTGAGAATGTGTTGAACATACCTAGGGAACATGTAATACTCTAAGGAGTCCAAGTTTGCAAGTAAATTAGTATATACAAACTGAGAGTACCTAAACTTGACCCCTTGTACCATCCCATGGACTATAGAGGAGAGGTCTTCTGGAACTTGATCCCATCCTCCATGCTTGTTAGAAAGGCTATGAATGACGACATAGAGGAGGTATTTCTATTGAGATGAGACCTTCCCCTTCCTGAAGGTTTTGACTGAGAAGTAACCTTCATAGCCCATCTGCTAAAAGGAATGGTTGACAACATATTTTGAAAAGGACAGCTCACTTGCTTCATCATCCAGCTGCAAATGGGTGTTTATGATGGCCGGAGTGATGAAAACCGACCTTCCCTGCACTGTAGCAGATAGTGCCTTCTCCCGGTTCATGGTGACCTCTTAACAGGTCCTCCAAAACTCAAGCAACTGATCCTCATAGAGAGGAGGATCGATTGTAAGGGAGGTGAAGTAGTGAGACAAAGAAAGGTACCTACACACATTTGAGAAGCTTGGATCCTTCTCAGAATGTAACAGGGCAACTTGATTGTGTTGCCTGTGTAGGTGCATGGAAAAATCAGGATCGTTGCGACGATCAAGGTTGGCCATTTGAGGAAGCTTTATAGTGAAGAAAGAAACAAGAAGATGAAATTTGAGGGTAAATTTAGGGTAAGGATCAGTGAGAGTAGAGAGACGAAACAGAACCATTTGGAAGATATATGCTGTGGATTTGAGACAAAGTTATGACAAAAAGATAAAATTTGAAATCCGTAAGCGGGTCCTACTTCTGAAAAAGTGCTCCCAAAAAGTTAGTTTTCTTGGAATCTGTAAAACTTTCGAAGACAATAAGCTTCTGAAGGCAGATTTAGCTTCGGAAGATATTTCAAAGAATTTTGAAAATTTGGCTTCGGAAGAAGTGAATAAGTCTTTCGAGACTTAGTTGCTTTTGGAAGATATTTGTTCTTTAAATGCATTTAAGCGCTTATAAAAATTTAAGCTTAGGAAGATACCCAAGAATTTCTTCTGAAGGTAAATCTTAGATAAGCTGTTAAATGATTTAAAGACATAAATTTCTTTCGAAGGCAATTTGAGTTCTTTCGAAGAGAAAATTTCACAAATCTAAGGAATATCAGTTAAAAGTTAATTTTCTTCCAAAGAGAACAGGGCTTATGAGGTGATCTAATAGACAACTTAGGACACACGATTTTAAGAAATAAAGTTGATTAAGTTATTAAAGAAAATCTATTCAGAGTTAATCATCCCAATAGCGAATACAAGATATTTAAATCTCTGTTCATCAAATGCCTTTGTGAACAGATTAGCATATTGTTCATTTGTGTTAACTTTGATTAGTTTGATCAATCCCTTTCCAAAATTATCCCTAATCAGATGATACCTGATGTTGATGTGTTTGGTCCTTAAGTGCTGCACAGGATTCTCTGTAATAGAGATGGCACTGTTGTTGTCTATATGGATGGGAGTCTCCTTGAAGTTGAATCCATAGTCTTGCATCTGATTCTGAATCCAAAGCACTTGAGCACAGCAGCTTGCAGTAGCAATGTATTCAGCTTCAGCAGTTGATGCAGACACACAGGATTGCTTCTTGCACTGCCAAGAGACTATCCTTCCACCAAGGAATTGACATCCCCCAGATGTAGACTTTGCAGTCATATTGCAGCCACCATAGTCACTATCTGTATAAGCATATAGATTAAAGTCTGAATTCTTTGGATACCAAAGGCCTAGATTTAGAGCACCTTTAAGGTATCTGAGAATCCTTTTGATAGTGATTAGGTATGACATCTTAGGGTTAGATTGATATCTTGCACATATACATGTGGCAAATATGAAATCAGGCCTGCTAGCAGTAAGGTACATAAGTGACCCAATCATAGCCCTGTAGAGATGTTCATCAACACACTCCCCCTCAAGATCAGGACCAAAGGAGTGGTTTCTGGCTATGGGTGTCTTTGCAACCTTACAGTCAGTGATCTTGAATCTTGTAAGTATGTCTTGTACATACTTTGACTGACTAATGAAGATGCCTTCTTCAACCTGCTTCATTTGAATTGCTAGAAAGAAACTGAGTTCCCCTATGGCACTCATTTCAAATCTATTCTTCATCAGCATCTCAAAGTCTTTACAAAGCTTTGGATTAGTTGAACCAAAGATGATATCACTATATATTTTGAACTAGCAGTGTGTCATTTCCTGTTTCTTTGATGAAGAGAGTCCCATCAATAGTACCTCTTTTGTATCCATGTTGATAGAGGTATGTTGATAGTGTCTCATACCACTTTCTTGGAGCTTGATGCAGTCTATATAGAGCTTTATCAAGCTTGCAGACATAATCAGGATGATCTGGGTCTACAAAGCCAGGTGGTTGTTTGATATAAACTTCTTTATCAATCACCCCATAGAGAAAAGCACATTTCACATCAAGCTGGTAGACCTTAAAATCCTTGGATATTCTTACAGCTTCAAGTCTTGCAACTGGAGCAAAGACATCAGTGTAATCAATCCCTTCTTCTTGAGTGTATCCTTAGACAACCAGTCTAGCCTTGTTCTTGATGAGAATCCCTCTATCATCCTTCTTGTTCCTGAATACCCATTTGGTTCCTATGACACTTTTCCCTTAGGAAGAGGGCATAAGTTCCACACCTTCTGTCTTCTGATTTGAAGCAGCTCATCTAGCATAGCTTCAATCCAGCTTCCATCCTTCAAAGCCTCATCAACCTTCTTCGGCTCTATCTTGGATAAGAAACAAGAATGTAGACCAACATGACTGTCATGAGTTTGTCTTCTTGTTCTTACCCCTGAGTCAATATTTCCAATGATTTTTATGGTGGGATGTGATTTGTGGATCCGAAGTTGAGGGATCACAGCAAGTTGGTTAGACAGATCTAAATTTGGGAAATTCTGATCTGGCAATGAGGTGTCTCCCACCACATCAGCACACTTATCAAGAGAAACTTGATCCAATGAGTGTGTGACATCATTCATGATGTCCTCAATGGAGTGGTTATCAGTATCAAGAAATTCTTGATCACTGTCACCACCTCTAGTTCCTCCTGCATTTGAAGTTCCTTCACCTGGATTTAGAGCCTTTGAGCTGGAATTTGAAGGCACCTTAGATGAATCAAAAGTATTTGTCATGCTTGTGCTGATAGGAGCTTTACTTGCTGGGTTAGTTACCATTGGAGCTGAAGTAGTCTTCTTGGTTGGTCTTCTCAGCTCAAATCTTAGTTCAGGATCTTCTGCTGATCTGTTATCTGTAGTTCCTTAAACATTCTCACAAGACTTGTTAAAACAGTTGGTAACTAAATCAAGATCAAACAGCCAATCCGGACCGAAACCTTTCACACAGGGTGTGTGTTCATTGAAAGTCACATTGGCTGACTCCTCAATGATCCTAGTTCTGAGATTGTATACTCTATAAGCCTTAGCTTGAGAAGGGTATCCAACAAAGTGTCCATCATCTGATTTCTCAACAAACTTGGCTATTTGATCTTTGGTATTCAAGATGGTGCAAGGACATCCAAATGTTCTGAGAAAACCAATGAATGGTCTCCTTTTGTGCCACAGTTCATAAGGAGTCTTACCATGAGTCTTAACTACTAAAACTCTATTCTGCACATAGCAGGCTGTGTTAACAGCCTCTGTCCAGAAGGGGATAGGCAGTTTAGAGTCAGACAACATGGTTCTAGCAGCCTCAATAAGTGTTATGTTTCTCCTCTCAGCAACACCATTTTGCTGAGGAGTCTTGGGAGCACTATATTGTCTTGAAATACCCTTTTCAGAATTGGTTTTTAAATTTTGTTCCCTGATCACATCTTATGTTTTTGACCTTGTGATCATATTGATTCTCAATTTTCAGAATGAAGTTCTTGAAGATCTCAGGAGTCTCATCCTTAGTTCTCAGGAAGAAGACCCAAGTGAATCTTGTGAAGTCATCTGTGATCACTAAAAAATAAGAGGTCCTTCCTAGACTCATTACATTGGTGGGGCCAAATAGATCCATATGTAACAAGTGTAGGGGAGTAGTGATGGAGTTGGTTTCCTTTGGCTTGTGAGACACTTTGTGCTGCTTTCCTTTCAGGCATACAACACAATGGTCATCACTTGTAAACTCTTTCTTTGGCATTCCAGTTACCAAATCATTTTTAATTAATTTATTCATGTTTTTGAAGTTTACATGGCCCATTTTGTTATGCCAGAGGAAAGACTCATCACAATTTGCTTTAGATAGAAAGCAAGACACTTCTCCGGAGGGAGTTATTTGTTGCAGATCCATCTTGTACATGTATCCCTTCCCGGGGGCTCTGAGCAGAATGTACTCCTGACGAATAACCACCCCAAGCTTGAGAACAATGCACTCATGCTCAGTGAAGAGCATGTGATGTTTTTGGTCATAAAATTAGGACACACTAAGAAGATTGTATCCAAGCTCCTTGATGAAATTTACCTTCTCAATGCTGAGCTTACCATTTAAGACCATGCCCCTGCCAGTGATGTAACCTCCTGCATCTCCTCCAAAAGCAACTGGCCCTCCATCAAACTTCTTAAAGTTTTGAAGTAAGGACTCATTGCCTGTCATGTGCCTGGAGCAGCCACTATCAATGATCCACAAATTTCTGTTTGCCTTTGGCTGTCCCTGCACAAAAGAGATGATTTAGTTACATTTAGAAACCTAAGCCTCATTGGTCTTGGGCTTGTTAAAATGAGTTGAAGGAAATGAAACAGTAAGTGATCCTATGTTCAGGCTCTGAGGATCATTTGCTGATGAAGAATCTTCAGTCACAAGGTCCTCCTTCATCTTCCACAGCATCTTTGGAAAATTTGGCTTGACCTTTAAAGCTTCGAAAGCTTTTGCAGCTTCAGAAGATTTGGAGAATGGACCTTCAGAAGATCTTGCTTTCACTGTAGCAAGCTTCAGTACTTCGAAAGCATTCCTTTCTTCAGAGACCAAATTTTCTTCCGAAGGTAATTTTTTACCTGCCTTCTTCTTCATTTTGGAGCTTCCGAAGGAAATAGAATTTCCTTCCGAAGCTAGCTTTTCCTTCATCTTCCCAGAAGCTTTCTCTTTAAACATGTGGATAGTGCTTTTGGGATTGTAGATACAATCTTTAGCCAGATGGGATGTACTACCACACATGAGGCATTCTATTTGCTTTCTTCTGTGAGTCTTCTTCTGAGAGCTAGACTAAACTTGAACACTTTCTTTCTCCAGCTTCTTCTTCAAAGATGATGTAGCAATTCTCTTAAGGAGAGACTTGCTCTTGGAGGAGGATGGTTCAGACTATGTAGCAGTGGTACACAGCAATCCAGCCTTCTCTTTACTAGAATAAGTTGGAACTGTGCTTAAACTCCTGGTACTAGAGTTTGTTGTTGATTCCTCAGGCTTTACCACTTCAAACCCTGTAGAGATAAACACTTGTTTCTATTAGAGTCAAAAGTGGCCTTGATCTCTTGAGCCTTCTTTGATCTTCTCTTTGCTCTTCTGAATAAGTTCTTCTCTTTGTCTTTGTCATACCGGCCTTCTTACTCTCCTCAGGAGCATGGTGACCCTTTTCGCCCTTTTCGGATTGGCTCTCTTCACTTATTTCAGAGTCATCCCTCACCATCTCCTTTTCATCCTCTTCAACACTAGGGTCTATGAGGGGAAGCTCATCTTCACCAGTTCCACACCTTGGAGATCTTACAGATAATAGAGTGTGTGAAGGAGCTATCTTAGTAGATCCCAGTCCCTACTTATTCTGATAACAGACTTTTGCATGCAGAGATGAGGATATGATGTTCTTGAAGGTCTCTTCTTCAAGAACACATTTTTCAGGCCGGGCTTTGCTGACCTGGCATTCAGTCAACTTGGTAATGAGATCTTTAATTTGAGTCCTGTAATTTGTCTGCTCATGTTTATGAGTTGAAACTGTTTTCTCTAGATCTTCTATCTTAAGTTTATAGTCATTTTCAGCTCTTTTAAAATCAGCTTTTAGGATATTCAAGGACTCAATATCAGATCTCATTTCCAAGTTATAGGACCTGTATCTATTCACTTTAGCAATACATTTAGGAGAGCAAAGATGTTCTAGTACCTTAGCCTCGTCATGGTCAGCCATGAGTGCCTAGTTTGGTGAAGTATCTTTAGCTTGAAAGCTCCAGTCAAAGCCTCCTTCTTCAATAGCAACAACAACTTGCTGTCATGGCTTCTTATTCTAGTGCCCTCCCTTAGTGTAGTTTGGTCTGGAAGATGCTTGGCCACCATTTGACTTAGGTACCTTGCATTCTCTAGCAAAGTGACCCATCTGGTTACAGTTGTAACACTTCACTTTGCTCTTGTCCAGTCCAAACTTGCCACTGGCAGCATTGCTGGGAAACCTTCTCCCTGTCCTCTTGTAGAATTTCTGGGCTCTGTGAGTGAGAAGAGCCATCTGCTGGACTATCTCCATGTATTCCAGATCATCTGGATGGATACAATCCAGGTCTTCAAGAGTGAAGAGAAAGTTGTCTGAACTTCCATCAGCAGCGACAAAGGCTTGAGAGGTGCTTGTTTCTTGGAAGGGACTTCCTTGGATGTAGCTCTCTCTGGGTGTCTCTGGGAAGGTGATGAAAGGACCCTTTTGTGAACTTTCAGGGTAGTAGATAAGATGATGCTGTGGTTCTCTACTATCCCTTTCACCCACATGAAGGGCTAAACTCTGGTGAGTATTAGAGTTACCAGATGAGTTTTGCATGTTCATCTCCATCTGGTATCCACTGAGTATCCCATACAACTCAGTGAGAGTAAGGGTCTTGAGGTATTCAGTCCTCTTAATGACCACACAGTAGTGTGTCCATTGTCTGGGAAGAGAGGACATGAACTTTCTAACAATATCCCTATTCTCAATAGTTACTCCAACATCAACCAGAGTATCCACAATCTCAACATACCTGAAATACTGTTGAGTCATGGTTTCACCTGTCCTGAAGGTAAAGTTTTCAAACTGCTACTTCAGGAGGTCCTTCTTGTTCTCCTTGGCTTCATTGGACCCCTCATACATTAGTTTTAGTGCATTCCATAGCTGTTTAGATGTCTTGCACTTCTTGAAACCTCTGTAGATGGAGTTTGGAAGAGCAGTTTGGAGGGATGTCATGGCTTTCTGATCAATATCAATTCTTTTCCAGTCTTCATCAGAAAAGTCAGCCCTCTCCTTCGGTATCATGCTACCACCAGCAGCAGGTGAAGAGGTGCATGGTACATGAGGTCCATTGACAACAGACTGCCAATTCCTGGAATCCTAAGACTTGATGAAGCCTTCCATTCTTTGGCTCCAAGTGTCAAAATCCTCAGGAGTGATCAGTGGGGACTTTGTCATAGTTCTAGTTTCCATATCAGACTTAGAGATAGCTGCCATTTGAAGAGTTAAGTGATGTGTGAAGCTAAGAGGATTAAAGATAGTGAGATCTTACAATCAAGAGCTTGGAATGCTCTGATACCAATTGCAGGACCGGGTAAGGGTACTTAACACTTAGTTTCACACTAAGGAGAGATCTTAGATCACTTAACAATTCAAATAGGGAACTGGTAACTTAAAACAGATGTTCCAAAGAACACAAGTAAATCAAAGAGACAGAACTAAGAATCAACACAAGATTAGTTTTCAAGGATGTTGTATATTGATCTCAAGTTCTCTTACAAGAGTTATGAAGCATATCGAAATTACAAGGACCCGAGACACTTTTATACTACAATCTACAACCATCACTTATATGTAAAGACAGTTGGGATTTGACTAATCTAGACAACAAGATCAATCTTAAAGGCAGATTGCCTTTTGACTAGTGACTATGACATCCCACAACTCACTGACTTTTCCTACTACAAAAGTCTACAGGAACAAGTAAGGTAAGTTACAGACAAAGACCATTCCTACTTTTTGATAAAGCATGGAACTTTCACCAACTTGTGTAAAGTAGGTGAACCACCAGAGCAAGCAGCGGAAAGTGTGTCAGCTTTATCAAAAGTTGATTAAGAGAAAGCATATTTTCTCTGTCCTCTAAAGAAATCAGTCTTCACAGCTTCGAAAGACTTTGTCTCTGAAGCTTCGGAAGATTTCATCTTTGGCTTTGGAAGATGCTGGTCTTTGGCTTCGGAAGATTTCACACTTAGAATATTTTTCTGTTTGAGTGTGAAACTTCCAAAGTGACTCCTTCTGAACTATTAGCTTTGGAAGATCTTACACTTAGACGCATTTGAGAGTGTAAGACTTCCAAAGCTAGTTCATCTTTGTTCCTTAGTGATTCATGGAAGACTTGGTTGTTCTGGCTTGTTGGTTGCATCAGCCTCATAATCTTCAGATGTTCTTACAGTTTGTTTGCTCATGTTTTAGAGTAGAAATGGTTTTCTCTAAATCTTCTATGTTAAGCTTATAATCAATTTCTACTCTTTTAAAACCAGCTTTTAAAATTTTCAAGGACTCAAGATCATATCTTAGTTCCAAGTTGTAGGACCTATACATATTAACTTTAGCAATGCATTCAGGAGAGAAAATATGTTCCAATACCTTTAATTCATCATACTCTGCCATCAAGGCTTGGTTTGAGGAGACATCTTCCACCTAAAATCTCCAATTAAAGTTGCCTTCTTTAATAGCAACTGCAGCTTGCTACTTTGGTTGGTTGGGTTTCTCAGTTCTTGGAACTGCCTAGTGTAGTTTGGCCTAGACTGTGTTTGACCACCATTTGTTCTTGGTCCCTTACACTGCTTAGCAAAGTGGCCCATTTGGTTACAGTTGTAATACTTTACTTTGCTTTTGTCCATCCCAAACTTTCCATTGGTCATATTACTTGGAAACTTCCTCCCTGTCCTCTTGTAGAACTTTATGGCTCAGTGAGTGAGAAGAGCCATCTACTGGACTATCTCTATGTACTTCATATCATCTAGATGGATGCAGTCCAGGTCTTCAAGGGTTAAGAGAAAGTTGCCAGAACTTTCATCTGAAGATACAAAAGCCTAAGAAGAGCTGGGCTCTTGGAATGGACTTCCTTGAGTGTAACTCTCCCTTGGTGTCTCTGGAAAGGCGATGAAAGGACCCTTTGGTGAGTTGTTAGGGTAGCAGATGAGATGATGCTATGGTTCTCTATTCTCCCTTTCAACCATATGAAGGGTTGAACTCTGTTGGGTGTTGGATGAGCTGGTAGAAGGATTTTGCATGATCTTCTCCATTTAGTAACTGCTCAGGATACCATACAGCTCAGTGAGAGTGAGGGTAGAAAGGCTCTCAGATCTCTTGATGGCTACACAATAGTGTGTCCATTGTCTTGGAAGAGAGAACATGAACTTCCTCATAATATCTTTATTCTCAAGTTTGACTCGAACATCCATTAGAGTATCTACAATCTCAACATACCTGAAGTATTGTTGAGTCATAGTTTCGCCTGTCTTGTAGGTGAAGTTTTCAAACTGCTGCTTCATGATGTCTTTCTTGTTTTCCTTGCTTCCTCAGATCCTTCATACATCAGCTTCAGTGCATTCCAGAGTTCTTTTGCACTTTTGCACTTCTTGAAGTCTTTATAGATGGAGTTAGGAAGAGTAATTTGCAGAGTGGCCATAGCTTTCTGATTAATGTCTATTTTCGTCCAATCTTCTTTAGAATAATCAGTCACTTCCTTGGGTATCGTCCCACCTCCAGTAGTTATTGAAGTAGTATTTGGGATGTGAGGTCCAGAGACTACAGATCTCCACATCCTGCGGTCTTGAGCCTTGATGAAGCCTTCCATTCTCATACACCAAATGTCAAAGTCATCAGGAGTGATCAGTTGAGACTTAGTCATTGTGCCAGTTTCCATATCAGCTTTAGAAAGAGCTGCCATCTGAGCAAGTAAGTGAATGTAAAACTGAAGAGTGATTCAAGATGATGAGATCTTGCAATCAAGAGCCTGAGATGCTCTGATACCCATTATAGGAATGGTGTAATGGTTCATAATAGTTTCACAGTTGGAGATTATTTTTTAAACTCACTTACCAGATCAAATAGGGAACCAGGCAAGGAAACAATGAACAAACAAGTAAGGAACACTCAAGAACACAAAGATTGGTTTTCAAGGATGATGTATATTGCTCTCAAGTGTTTTACAGGTGTTAGAAAGCTTAGTCCTTAAGACTCATATATGAGATACTTTATACTACATCCTACAGTCGACCATACTCTGAAGGCCAGCTGGACACTAATCTAGACAACAAGATCAATATAAAGTCAAAAGACAGATTGCCTTTTGACATGTGACTATGACATGCCATAGGTCACATCCTATTATATTACAATAAGGATAAAAGTACTAAAGTAGGAAGTTCCAGATGAAAGATTATATTGTACAGTTGACAAAAGTAAAAAGGTAACCACCAACTTATATAAGTTGGTGAGTCTTCAGAGCTGGCAGCGGAAAGATGGTCTGCTTTTGTCAAAAGTGTGTCGGTAGGCACATGGCTTCTTAGTATTTGGAAGAGTTCAATCTTCAAGCTTTGGAAGATTTTGTCTTTAAGCTTCGGAATACTTCACTTTTGGCTTCGGAAGATTTGACACTTAGTTATTTTTCATAGTACATTGTCAAATCTTCCGAAGTACTTCCTTTTAATTCTGTGTATGCTGAAAGATCTTTAGTTAGCATCAGCCTCTAAGATAAACTCTTGATCCTACAAAGAGTATTAATATTTTTATATGAGAAAATGTTATTGAAAAGGTTTTAAGAAAATTTTCATAAAAAGAACTATAAAACATTGTTCATAATCATGACATATGCTAAATTGGTATTTATTTTATTGAAACTTTATCCTTTTAATTTTACTTAAATAACATTACTAAAAACAAAAATACTTTTATCCAATCATATTATAAATAAGAAAAATTAACTTTCCACTAAAAACCCATTTTGGTAAATATTTTTGAAAACACTAATTTTGTTAAATTATTTTTCTACCAACCCTACTTTGAAAAAAACTAATTACAAAGGACATTTGTGATGGTTTCAAAATAAAACCCTGAAATAGATTGTAAGTTATAGTTGACTGTTTTTTCCACCCAAGAACAAGTTGACTCTATCTCCACCAAACAGGCAATATAATGAGTTTTTACAGGTTGTATTACACTAAAATTGTGAATTGAAACGTGCTAAATTCTTGCTTATTGAAACAAGCAATTAAAGATTTCCTAATTCATTTGTCCTATGCAAATGAGAAGAAACCCCATCCGTGTCTTCTATTGTGAAACGATTTTAGATATTTCATCAAATCAAGGGTTTCAAATAATTAATTCATGGTTTTGATTTCCCCAAATCATGATATCAATTTTCAAATGGAAAGATGAACCATTTCATATCCTTTTCAATTTACAAGCATATATGGTTTCGATCTACCCCAAATCACGTTATGTTTCAAGTTCAACTCACTGATCCTTTTACGCCTTCATTGATCTGTTTTATATATTCATAACCCAAGTTTTAAATCACAACACCTTTTCTATAAAGTCTCAATTCAATGCTCATATATACAAATCTTGATTGCAACAGTAGAAGTGGTCCGTACGATTCAACGATTTTGATTTTGCTTTCAAGATGAACTTTAGTATTTTGGTTTTTTTACATCAATTTGACTTATTTATGTTTTTCTTTATAAAAGCGTGAAACTTTGATTTAGATTTAATTGATGTAATCATGGAACTATTTTATGTTTTTTATCAACAAAAAGAGAAAATTGCATAAATGGTCTTTGTGGTTTAATCAAATTGCATGTTTGGTCCCCAAATTTTAAAAATTGCAAAGATAGTCCAAAATTTTGTGTAATTATTGCATGTTTGGTCCCTGGAACCGATTCAAGCTCTATGTTGTATTATCTCGAGTTACAAGTAGGCATGAATTATAATTATTAATATTAAACAATGATGGTAAAATTACAACAACATCAAATTTTGTATACAAAGAAGTTTTTAGATGTTTATGGATGTTCTCATGTTCAATATAATTTATTTTTTACCTAAAGTTCTTATTTATAAGTTAATTTTATTTCATATTATACACTATTTAGACTTATAAGCATTGATAAAGAAAATTTGCTAATATTAGATAAAGATGATTATAAAAAATTAAACATAAAAATCGATATACAAAGTATTAACAATAATATTATTACTTACGAATCTTTTTAAAGCAATTTTTAATAATTGAACCTGTGTATTACACGGGTATTTAGTCTACTTTATAATAAAAAAATAACTATTTGTCTACATGGCCTATTAATAGTTTGTCCTCCTAGACGCCACATAGATATTACCACATGTCATCACTCCCTCGTTCTTTAAATATTGATTTAATTCTCATACTTTTAATATTCTTACCTTTTATAACATATTCCAATAGTATTCATTATCACTAATAAATACTTAACACTTACTTTTAAATACTTTTCATATTTCTAGAATTTTTTTAAAATTGCATCTATTTTAAAATAAATTTTTAAAAACAATAAACCTACATTTCATTTCAAAATTGATGTGTATGTTTTAAGTATTTAAATTTCTTTATTCTTCCTATATATATGATTCGATCAACATTATCATAATTAGTTATGTTTGTAACTTAATTTAACATTTAATTATGGTAGGCTTAAATAATAATATTATTATCATTACACATATTAAGAACTTTATTTATATTAATAGCATAATTTTGTTTTATTATCAATTAATTTAATAAAAGTGGGCAATTTAGACTTATTCATCTAAAATTAACTAATTAATTCTTAGGTTAGTTTTTTATTTATACTTATATATCTTTTAAATCTTTTATAATTACATTTCCGTAATTGGTTACCTTAAATTTGGTAAACAAAAATTAAATTTAATAATTGCAGATTATATATATTAGTGTCTTACATTGCATAATATTGATAAGATAGTTGGCTTATGTAATGGACGAAGACTAAAAGTTATAGCAGTGTATATGTTAAATAAGTCGATCAGATCATATCCGGAAGTAACATAGGAAATCAGACTTTTATTGCACGTCTTAGTTTGACACCTTTAGATAAAAAAGATTCCTTTCAAATTTCAAAGAATACGTTTACTCGTTTTTTGCAATAACGATAAACAAGAGTGAATGACAATCATTATTCAAAGTAGATTTGTTTTTAAGGCAACCTATTTTCACACATGCTCAATTGTACGTTGTATTATCGCAAGCTAAAAGTAGACACAAAATAAAATTACTAATATTAGATAAGAATGAAAAACTTACGCACCAAACATCAAATGTTATATATAAAGAAGTTAATGTATATTTATGAATAATAATTATCATTTTTTCATATATTATTGCTTATAGCTCAAATATGTCTGTTATATATAATACTTTAATAGACATCTAATCTATAACATATATTAGATTATTAATATATTAATATTTATTATATATTTTTTATTTCAACTCAAGTAACACACGAGTATCTAATCTAATGTTTTATAAAACCCGAAAGAGAAAATTGACTGTTTTGAAAAAAAGTTTAGTTTTAAAAATAAACTTTTAAAATAAAGATGTAAACAAAAATTCAACCTATTATTAAAAACTAATAACGAAAAAATATAGATCAAAATCCAAAAATTATTTATTCATGGCCCTTTTCCAAATCTCATTAAAAAATGTGGTTTAATATATTATATACTTTTAAAATAGAATTTCAAAAGTTTATTTTTGTATAATCAACAGTTACGAAACAAAACCGGAAAATATATATTATATATCTTTTTGTGAACTCTCGCCACTTTTTTTTAAATAAGTTTAAATGGGAGTACCACATGACGTAGTTCCGCTGGTTGAGAAAGCAAAACACGTAAAAACACAAAACCCTTGAAAATCAACCTATAGACCATTTAACACTTCAAAACTAAATATTTAAAAAAAAAAAAAATTCAATGAAGAGGCTATTGGGTGTGATTGATACAATGATGATTATAACCTTACCACTGATTATTAGAAATATTAAATCGCATGTAATTTTTGCCTAAAACAACTTAGTTTTCTTACAATTGTCATCTCACATCACTATAACTTTCTCTCGATCACATTCTAACTTAAAAAGAGCTTCTTGAAGTGCTCTCTAACTTGGTGGCAAAAATTAAAAGCATTAAAAAAATTTGAAGTGTTCCAAGTTGTCAATTGATGGATAACTTATTATGTATATATTTACTTACTTTTACGTGTATGTAAAGTAGTGGCCGTGCACGTGGTGGCCGTCAGCATTCGTTTTCCTACCTGCTCATACCCGTCCACATTGTAGCCGATGCTGTTTCTCTCTCATCAATCTATTTTTATATTTATTTTGTCTTCTTCATGTCATGCATATATGATATATGTAATTCTCACCTGTCCATTAGTTGTATTGCCCTTTTCCTAAATATAATAAATTTAATATTTCGTAAATGTAAGTTAAAAACAAAAGTTATAAGGCAATAAACAATTATATTCAATGTAAACTATGAATCATACTTAACATTGCTTGGTCAAAGTCATTTACTTGCTTTAAAGCAAAAGGTTCAAAAATCCGATTACTATATTTGGTGAATTATGATAGATGTTTTAAGAACGTGCAAGTGAAGTCGGAAGTGATTTTTGACGAGAACGTGACGACTTTCTTTTTTAGGATCAAGCTTGGGGCAGTTTTCACTTGTATAATGAGTAATTTGTGAATTCCAACTTGTTAATTTTCACTGTTTATAATGAAGTTGTTTTACCCATCAAAAGATAAAAGAGAAAAAAATAATTTAAACTTTAATGTATTGGCTAATAATAATCTATATTGATAATAATAATAAACCTAACTTTCAATTTCGTTTCAAAGGATGATCTCGCTCTAAAAATAATTCAAACTTTAATCCTATGATAGAAACTCGTGAATTACACGGGTTGAATCAAAATATTGAATTAAACAATTGGGTAACCCGCACGTTGCGACGGAGTGAACAATTTACAAGTCTATACTTGTTATATTTCACTTAATTTATCAACTGTTTTGTTTTATGGTTTAAATCTCTTATACGGTAATTATCATATGTTAAAGCTAACACATTGTTACAAAACTAATTAGCATTAACAAGAATAGTTGAATGACTCAACTTTTAATTGAACATGATTAAAATTTAACGAATATTTTCAAGAAAATTCACTTTTGACATAGTATAGGTTGAATTGCTTTGATACAACAATGAAAAAATTTGTTATGACATTAGATATTAAATATAGATATATTAATAGAAAACCATGTGGTACATTTCTTTGAATCAAAATGAGAGTATAATAGAAAGATTTCTTATAATATTAAAGATTAAAGCTTGCAATCCTTTATAGGTTATCTTAAAATTATTGCAAAACAATCTCGTCTTAAAAAAATATTATATAGATAATAATAAATAATAGATGATATAGATATAGATTACTATAAAAGTATTCAGTAATTATATAGTTAAGTATTCAAATAGAATAATATTTATTTATTTATTATTATTATTATTATTATTATTATTATTATTATTATTATTATTATTATTATTATTATTATTATTATTTTATTATTATTATTATTATTATTATTATTATAAAAGTATTTAGTTAAGTATTCAAATAAGGTAATACTTATTTATAAATTTATATGTTAATTTAAAATATTAAAAATTATATAATATTTAATATAGTGAATTAAATAATCTTACAATATCAAATAATGTATTAATTAATGTATTAATTATAAAAAGTTTATTAATAAGGGGTAAAATAAGAATGATTGTATTAAACACTTGTACCTAATGCTTAAAAAATTGTATTAGGTGTCTTAATTATTTTATAAAATTGCATTTGTATCCTAAGGTTTTGCTTTATATAGTAGTATAGTGGACACTCGCGCTTCGCCGTAGTTTGATTTTAAATGTATATGTGAACGTCGCAAAGAATATTGCAGGACCGGTGAAAGGGGTTAATGCAACAGTTTCACAAGGTGGAGAGACTTACAACACTTAACAGATCAAATAAGGAACCGGCTTTAAGGTGAAACAATGAACAAAAGTAAAGAACATAATAAGAACAAGAACACAAGTATTTTGGTTTTTAAGAATGTTGTATATTGCTCTCAAGTTTTTTTACAAATATCACAAAGCTTGGTTCTAATGACTAGTACTTGAGATACTTTGTACTACATCCTTAAGCCAGCCATACTTTAAAGACCAGCTGGAAATACTAATCTAGACAACAAGATCAATGTAAAGTGAAAAGGCAGATTGTCTTTTGACTAGTGATTATGATATGCCATAGCTCACATCCTTATTTAATACAAAAAGGACAAAAGTACAAAAGTAGAAAGTTATAGACTCTAAGACCTTAATCTGCAGTTGACAAAAGTATGGAGTTTTCACCAACTTATATAAGTTAGTGAGTCTTCAGAGATGGCAGCAAAAAGTGATTCAGCTTTTGTCAAAAGTGAGTCAGAAAAAAGCATCTCTTCTCTGTCTTCAGAAGAAATCAGTCTCTTGGCTTCGAAAGACTTTGTCTTGAACCTTAGAAAGACCTCATCTTGGGCTTCGGAAGATTTGGTCTTTTGGCTTTGGAAGATTTGATACTTAGTGAATTTTATTGAGTAGTATTAGATCTTCTGAAGTAACTTTCTATGTACTTCACATGTGTATGCTGAGAGCTGTTTGGTTGCATCGGCCTCTAAGTATAATCCTTACAAACACCCCCTAGGTTGATGCTACCAAAACTGAAGGATGACTTTGAATCTTGATCTTCATCTATTGATAGTCCTTATCAGAATCAAGACCATTGCCTACATCATCAGTTGGTTAGTATTCCTCAGACTTTTAAAGTAGCTTCTCATGTCATAGAGATCATGAAGAGGAAGGTCAATTATGTTTTGCTAGAAGTACACATCTTGACCCCCTTGATCTCTAGTGACATACCATCTGTTTGGGTTAGTTGCAAATGCCCAAGACAGGATAGGTCTCTCAGCAGCAAGAGGCTCTAAAATAAGTGGAGCTGGTTGAGCAGCCTCTTTTTGATCACCCTTAGGATGTTCTGACCCATCCTGAGGTGTAGAGGTGGATGCCTTGGACTTCTTCTTCTTCTTCTTGTCCCTTCTGATGGCCATCCTATTCCTTTTTCTATACTTTAATTGAGAAGGCTGGTCTTGAGTACCAGATGTTCCTTCTTTGTCCTTCTCAGTTGGGTCCTTTTCCTTCACAGGTTCAGAAGGAGAAGGATCAGGACCCTTTTATGGGTCAGAAGACAAAGCTTGTTGAGATGCATCACTAGGTCCAGGTTGAGTTGTCTTTTATGGTTCAACCTTGACATCCGCTTCAGGTGTAGCCTAAATTAGTGGAGAATGCAAGTCAACCAGCTCACCCTTCTTGATCTTTTGCTTGATCACTCTAATGTGCTCATCCATGATGGATAGAGACATTGGACCAATTCTCCTTCTGGAGAACCCATACAGCTTCAAGAAGCGCACCATTTTTAGTCTGTGAGTGGACTTCTTCTGATTGGCTCAGATGGTGGCTCTTGACTTTGCAGCCTCTTCCCTCATCTTCATCTTAGCAGCTTTTTATTTTTTCAACACTTTTTGCTTAAGTTGCTTGGGGTACTCAAATTCTATGTACTCATAGGATAAGAGAAGTAGGTTTGCTGCCTGATAGAGGCCTGTGGCACTCAGGTTCAAGTACTAGTCATTCAACCAAGGTTTCCCCTTCAAAGCTAATCTTAGGGGTCTACCTCAGTGTCTAGTTGACCAATAGTTTTTCCTGCTCGCCTATGTCTATATAATTTGGATATCTTCTTGAACTCTTCAATCACCCTTTCCTAAATTCTCTTAGCTGACCTTTCAGCTTGCCTGGTTTGACTTGGGTTGGTAGGTGGCAGGTCAACCAGAGAAAAGCTCTTAAACTATCTCAGGGTTTGAAAATTGAAGACTTCTTATTGCCTTTAAGATTTAGAGAGTACCAGGGCTCTTCTATCAGCATCATACTTCCATCCCACTATAGGATTTTCAGCAGGATAGGATGGGGTAGACATAGCCCTTGGTATGCCCTCCTCAAATAGACTTTGAATCAGGGCAATCACATCAATATAGGCCTGAGGAGGTTGTTGAGTATGGACAACTACAAGTGAAGATGGTGAGGCCTCTATGTCCATACTCTGGGCATAACTCTCAGGTTTTATGATTATAGGTAGGACTTTCTCCCCCTTTTTGGTAGCATCACCCTCTTGCACAAGCGAGCTAAGGGTTAGGTCCACCACATCCACAGGTGCTTGTGGACCTGGTTGAGTTTGCCTGACAGGTCTCCCAGCTAACTTGCGATTAAGATCGGTGATCTCAAGTTGCTGATCAATGACTTCTCTTTGCAAGCAGCCACTTGAGATTCCACTTGACTTACCTTTAAAACTAAATAGGTGTAGGTTTTAGACAGTTTTTGCACCTTTAGTTCTAGACTCCCCTCATCTTCATCAGAAGAATCATGGGGGATAAGAGAATAGGACCAAAGTCTTCTTCCTCACTACCAGCTTGGGGTTCTTGGTTGTTAGATTTCCCCTGCACCATGACATCTTCAAGAGAAGTGTCAATGGGTTGTGTTGCCATGGTTGAGGTCTTAAGGATGTAATCACTTGTAAAAGTGAGAGCCTCTTCCAATGGACCTCTTGAACATGTTCAGGGAAGTCACCTCATTTAGGGGTGGATGATGTGGGCTAGACATGGGTGATTCAGGAGCACTCATCTCTCCTTGAGTAGGGGAGGAGAAGAGAGACTCATGATACTCACAAAAACCCATATCCTCATCATCATAGAATTAGAGGCCAGGGATAGGTTGGTTTAAGTCTAACGGCTAGGGATGGTAGCTTTCCCCTAAAGGTTGATGACTTGAGTTTTGAGACTCAGAGTGAAAGCTTGAGGCTTGGGCAATAAGCTCATTAGGCTGGGCATGAGGAACCTCAGGAAGTAAAGGGAGTGGTTTGCTCCTCAGGGGAAGTGGGAGCTCTTGGTTCCACTTACTCCTGCATGGGTGGTTGTTTGGGGTCTTGCTTAATCTGAGTAGACTGAGCAGGGGTTCGTTTGTATTTTCTTGAGTAGCTGATTGTAAAGTCCTAATCATGATCGATTCCACATATTGTTACACTCAATAATCAAATTAAGACAGTTGTATGCGTGTGTGATATCAACGAACTTCAAACAAACTCAATCAAATATTATTAATCAAACGATTACAGTACTAAAGGAGTTTACATTGCTGAAGCTCGATCCACTGAGGTGAGCTCCCCCTCGGGCGGCCTATCACATAACCTTATGCCCTCTCACCCTTAGAGCACTTATAAATGACAAACACATAATGAAATACAAAGGAAAGACATCTATATATACTATCCAGATGTTCTCGCGTGAGAACATTATGTTCTAGCACGACAACTCCAAGTTTTCACGTGATGAGATTTTATTCATCATCTTGGAGTTCTTGCATCCTTGTATTTCTCGCATGATTTGAGCATTTGCTTTTCACTTGATATCGTAATCCATAAAGGCTAGTTTCTTACAATTTCCCCCTATAGATTATGATATCAAGCTATGTTTAACTTCAGTCAGTCATCATCAAGAGTTATTCGATTTTTAGATATCTATCACTTCAGTCTTCCCCTTAGCTTTAACCTCCTCTTAATTTATAGCTTTATAAAAGATATCATGTCTGAATCAAGATTAAACTATTCTATCTTAATTACTTACAACTTAAGTTGTATTAGGCATATGACAGAGAGATCCAACTTTCATTTCAGATTTCCGAAGAACCCGATTCTTCAATCTGATGACAAGATTCTGTGATGACGAACTAGATTATCTAAAGTATTCTTCTCCCTATGTAAGATGTTAATACCCATATTTTCAAAGCAAGAATACCAAACAATCTTGATTCTTCATTTAACTAAACCATTCGATCATTGTCCCATCAGTAAGATAAGATAAGTCCATATTGTCAAGTTTCAATTCACGAACGACCCGAATCAAAAGTTGTAGATATAGAATCTTGAACTAGATCAAACATCACAAAAACCCATGTTTAATTACCAAGCTTTAAATCATCCAGCATCTTCCAGATATAAGCAAAAACATTTGCTCGAAAACCTTCAAATACTAACAAGTTTTTGCATTTGGATCATGTTCTCGCATTTTGCAAACTTTTTGCAAAAATTGAAATTAGTAAAAGTTTTTGTATGGATGATGAAGTTTTAACATGGTGAAGTTTTTGCATGAGAAAATTTTCGCAAATGACGGTTACTGCTGTGAAGATTTCTCATGAAAAAATTTTCTCATGAAAAGTTTTTATATGAAAAAGTTTTCTCATGAAAAGTTTTCTTATGAAACGTTTTCTCATGAAAAGTTTTCTCATGGAAAGTTCTCACATGAAAAGTTCTTGCATGAAAGTTCTCTCATGAATAGTTCTCGCAGGAAAGTTCTCGCATGAAAGGTCTTGAATGAAAGTTCTCGCATGGAAAAGTTTTCTCGTGAAAAGTTCTCTCATGAATAAGTTCTCTTAAAATACGGTTATTTTTGCAAAGTTTTCGTATGATGCAGTTATTCTCGTGAAAACTTCAACCAAAATCAGCCTTTTGAGTTTGAATCACTGCTACGGTCTCAAATCTTCGTTTTCCACCATCTAAACATGAAAATACTGAGCGTAATGATGCAGATCATCAATATAGCATGTAACAAAGCCGATTTCATGTGTGTTCACCCTCGGTCTCACCTTCTTCTTCTTCGAAATCGGTCCAAACTCAATCTAAACCTTTAGATCTTAGACCTCCATGTTTAACGTCTTAAACGGATGATTGTGGAATGAAAATCCGTGTATCAAGAGCAACACCTTGCTCTGATACCAAATGTAAAGTCCTAATCACGATCGATTCCACATATTGTTGCACTTGATAATCAAATTAAGATGGATGTGTGTGTGTGATATCAACGAACTTCAAACAAACTCAATCAAATATTATTAATCAAATGATTACAATACCAAAGGAGATTACATCGTTGAAGCTCGATCCACCCGAGGTGAGCTCCCCCCGGGCAACCTATCACACAAACCTCTGCTTTCTCACCCTCAGAGCACTTTTACAAATTACACACATACAATGAAATACAAAGGAAAGACATCAATATATACTATCCAAATGTTCTTGCGTTCTTGTATTTCTTGCAAGATTTGAGCGTTTGCTTTTCACTTGATATTGTAATCCATAAAGGCTTGTTCCTTATAGTGACGGTTATTTGTGACTGTATGGGTGGTGCAGATGTAGAAGGTATGGGTTCAACATTGGTGTGGGTTCAACATTGGCTGGTGCTGCCAAGTTGTCACCTTGAGCAATGAGCTCTAATATTTTTAGGACTGGGGTTGTTTCTACCCCTAAGAAGCCAACAATGGTCTTTCTCATGATTTTAAAGATGTTAGGCTTCATCTGCCCAATTTAAGAGTATCACCTGTTCCCTTTAACTATGAGCCCATTTCACAGTTAAGAATATGTTGAGCATATTTAGGGAGCATGTAGTACTCGATGTTTGTTAGATAAAGAGTGGATGACAACATGGAGGAGGTACTTCCATTGGTAGGAGACCTTACCTTTTTTGAAGGTTCTGATTGTGAAGTCCCCTACATAGCCCATCTGTCAGAATGACTCATTAACAATAGATTTGGGAAAGGACAGCTCTCCTTCTTTATCATCCAGCCTTATATGAGAGTTGATTGTGGATGGGGTGATGAAAACTGTCCTCCCCTACACTATGGCAGCCAGTGCCTTTTCATCATCCAGGTACACCTCCTGACAAGTCCTCTAGAACTCAAGGAGTTATTCTTCATATAATGGAAGGTCTATTATGAGTGTAGTGAGATAGTTTGATTAAGCAAGGAAGTAGTAAAAATCTAAGAAACCTGGATCTTTCTCAGATGATAATAGAGCAACTTTATTATGTTGCCTATATAGGTGCATGGAGAAATCTAGTTGGTTTCAGGGTTCAAGGTTGGTCATCTGAGATAGCTTTGAAGTGAAGGAAGCGAAGAACAAAGAGGGTTTGAGATTGAATTTAGGGTTAGAACTTTTGCAGATGAAGAGGATGAAGAAAGAGGGGGAACCATTGTAAGGATATTTATATGGTAGGATTTGAGACAAAGTTAATGCAAAATGATTAACTTTGAAATCCGTATGTCGGTCCCACCTCTAAAAAAGTGCCCAATAAGGAAGTTATCTTGGAAGTCAAAAATCTTCCGAAGGTAATTTTTCTTCGGAAGTTTTGAGAGAACTTCCGAAGCCAATTTGACTTAGGAAGATATTTCTTAGCTTGATAAAAATTTTCTTCGAAAAAAAAATACTTAGAGTAATTTGCTTCTGGGATATATTTGGTTTCAGAAGATATTAAACTTCAGACTTTTTATTCAAGGATGAATAAAGCTTACGAGTTGCTTTCGGAAGCAAATTTAAGCTTTGGAAGATATATTAGAATTTCTTCCGAAAGTAAATTTCTTAGAAAGTAGTTATTAGTTTTGAAGACATAATTTTCTTCCAAAGTTAAATTAATGTCTTTCAAAAGAAAGTATATCTATAATTTTGAAAATTCTAAGAAATATCAGTTAGAAAAATTTTCTTCCAAGGTAAACAGGGCTTATATGAATGATGATATAGACAACTTAAGACACACATATTTGAAAAATAATCTTGAAATTAATTTAAGAAAATCTACTCAATGTTAATCATCCCAATAGCTGATACAAGATACTTAAATCTCTGTTTCATCAAAAGCTTTTATGAACAGATCATCATACTGTTCATATGTGTTAACTTTGACTAGTTTTATCAATCCCTTTTCAAAATTATCTCTTATCAAATGATACCTAATGTTAATGTGCTTTGTCTTTGTGTGCTGCACAGGATTCTCTATAAGAGAGATAGCACTGTTGTTGTCTATATGGATGGTAGTCTCGTTGAAGTTGATCCCATATTCCAACATATGTTTCTGAATCTAAAGCACTTGAGCATAACAGCTTGCAGCACTAATGTATTCAGCTTCAGTAGTTGATATAGACACACATAATTGTTTCTTGCATTGCCATGAGACTATCCTTCCACCAAGGAATTGACATCTCCCTGATGTAGACTTTGCAGTCATATTGCAGCCACTATAGTCACTATCTTTATAAGTATATAGATTGAAGTCAGAATTCTTTGGATACCAAAGGCCCAGTTTGGGAGCTCCTTTGAGGTATTTAAGAATCCTTTTGATATAAGCATATAGTCACTATCTTACACATATGCATGTGGCAAACATGATATCAGGCCAGCTGGCTGTAAGGTACATAAGAGACCTAATCATAGCCCTGTAGAGATGTTCATCCACACACTCCCCCTTAAGATCAGGTCTTAGAGAGTCATTTATGTCTATAGGCGTCTAAGCAACCTTGCACTTAGTTAGATGAAATCTAGTAAGTATGTCTTGCACACACTTTGACTGGTTTATGAAGATGCCATTGTCAACCTTCTTCACTTGAATTCCTATAAAGAAATTGAGTTCCCCTATGGCACTCATTTGAAATCTATTCTTTATCAGCTTCTTAAAGTCTTTGCAGAGCTTTAGATTAGGTGACCTAAAGATAATGTCATCTATAAAAACTTGAACCAACATCAAGTCATTCCCTGTTCCTTTAATAAAGAATATGATGTCAATAGTACCACTCTTGTAGCCATGCTGAACAAGATACCATGACAGTGTTTCATACACTTTTTTGGAGCTTGATGCAGCCCATAGAGAGCTTTGTCAAGCTTGCAGACATAACCAAGATGATCTGGGTCTGCAAAGCCAGGTGGATGTTTGACATACAATTCCTCATCTATCACACCATATAAGAAGACACACTTGATATCAAGTTTGTAGACCTTGAAATCCTTGGATGCAACAAAATCAAGGAATATCCTAATAGCTTCAAGTCTTGCCACAAGAGCAAAAACATCTGTGTAGCCAATTCCTTCTTCTTGAGTGAACCCTTGAACAACTTGTTGTGCTGACAGGATTTCCAACTGTAGGGTTTGTTACCACTAGAGCTGAAGTAATTTTCTGACTTGGTTTTCTCAGCTCAAATCTTAGGTCAGGATCTACTGCTGATAAGCTACCTGTAGATCCTGAAACATCTTTACAAGACTTGTTAAAATAGTTTGTAACTAAATCAAGATCAAACAGCTAATCAGGACCAGAACCTTTCGCACTAGTTGTGTGCTCATTGAATGCCAGATTGGCTGATTCCTCAACTACTTTAGTTCTGAGATTGTATACTCTATAAGCCTTAGCTTGGGAAGAGTATCCAATAAAGTGTCCATCATCTCCTTTCTTAGTAGATTTGGCTATTTGATCTTTGGTATTCAAGATGGTGCAAGGACATCCAAATGATCTGAGAAAACCAATGAAAGGTCTTCTTTTATGCCACAGCTTATAAGGAGTCTTACCATGAGTTTTGACTACTAAAACTTTGTTTTGCATATAGCAGGCAGTGTTGACTGTCTCTGCCCAGAAGGTGATGGGCAGTTTAGAGTCAGAGAGCATGTTCCTCTCAGCAACACCATTTTGCTGAGGAGTCCTTGGAGCACTATATGTCTTGTAATACCTTTTTCATCATAAAATGTATCAAGGATTTGGTTCTTGAATTCAGTTCCTTGATCACATCTTATGATTTTCACCTCGTGATCACTTTGATTCTCAATTTTCAAAATAAAGTTCTTCAAGATCTTAGGGGTCTCATCATTAGTTCATAGGAAGAAGACCCAAGTGTATTTTGTGAAGTCATCTGTGATCACCAGGTAATATGAAGTTCTTCCTAAACTTATTACACTGGTGGGCCCAAAGAGATCCATTTGTAACAAGTGTAGGGGAGTAGTAATAGAGTTTTTTTCCTTTGGCTTGTGAGACACTTTGTGTTGCTTCCCATTCAGGCATGCAACGCAATGCTCATCACTTGTAAACTCTTTCTTTGGCATTCCAGTACCAAATCATTCTTAATTAATTTATTCATGTTTTTAAAGTTTACATGGCACATTCTTTTATGCTAGGAGAAAGACTCATCACTATTGGCTTTAGATAGAAAAAGCAAGAAACTTCCCCTGATAGGGATGTTTCCTACAAGTCCATCTTATACATGTTTTCTTTCCTAGGGCTCTGAGTAGGATATGCTCTTTAGAAATGATCACCCGGGGCTTAAGAACAATACACTCATGCTCAATAAAGAGCATGTTATGTCTCTAGTTACAAAATTATGATACACTCAAGAGATTGTACCCAAGCTCCTTAACATAGTTTACATTCTCAATGCTGAGCTTACCATTTATAACTCTACTCCTTTCAGTAATATAACCACCTAATTCTCTACCAAAAAAAACTGGCCCTCCATCAATTCTTTCAAAGTTCTAAAGCAAAGAACCATTGCCTGTCATGTGCCTGGAATAACCACTATCAATGATCCATACATTTTCCTTGGTCTTCAGCTATTTTTGCATAAAAAGAGATGATTGGTTACATTTGGAAACCCAAGCCTTATTGGTCTTGGGCTCATCAAAGTGAACTAAAGATAGTTCAACAGTTATTGATCCTATATGCAAACTATGAGAATCACTTGCTGTTGTTGATGAAGAACTTTTAGTCACATGGCCTTCCTTCATCTTTCATACCATCTTTGGAAGATTAGACTTGGCCTTTAATACTTCGAAAGTTTTGATGACTTTGGAAGTTTTGGAGACTAGACCTTCGGAAGCTTTTGCATCCACTGCAGCAGACTTAAGTACTTCGGAAGCATTCCTTTCTTTCGAGATCAAGTTTTCTTTCGAAGATAGTTTTCCACCTATCTTCTTCTTCACTTTGGAGCTTCCAAAAGGAAGAGATCTTCCTTCTAAAGCTATCTTCTTCTTTTCAAAAATTTTGTTCTTGGTCATATGGATAGTACTCTTGGGATGGTAGATGCAATCCTTGGTAAGATGAGAATACCACCACACATGATGCATTCAACTGGCATACTTCTGAGAGTCTTCTTCTGAGTAGAAGATTGAGCTTGATCTCTTTTCACTTCCTTCTTCATCTTCATAGATGATGGAACAAGTTTCTTAGGGTGAGACTTGCTTTTGGAACTAGATGGTTCAGGCTGTGTAGCAGTGGTGAGCATTTGATCAACCTTCTTCTCTTGACCGGGATGATTTGGACATGAACTAGGACCCCTGGTACTAGAGTCCACATTTGAGTCTTAAGTCTTTACCTCTTCAAGAACACACTTTTCTGCCCTGGCTTTGCTGATCACAAGCTCAGCCTGGCATTCAGTTAACTTGGTAATTAGATCTTTGATTTGAGTCCTGTTATTTATGTGCTCATGCTTAAGAGTTGAAAATGTTTTCTCTAAATTTTTCTATTTTAAGTTTATATTCATTTTCAGCCCTTTTAAAATCAGCTTTTAAAATATTGAAGGACTCAAGGTCAGATCTCCCTTCTAGGTTATAGAACCTATACATGTTTACTTTAGCAATGCATTCAAGTGTACAAAGATGTTCTAATACTTGGCGTTTTCATGATCAGCAATCAGTGATTGATTGGGAGAAATATCCTCTATCTGAAAGCTCCAGTCAAAGCCTCCCTCTTCAATAGCAATAATAGCTTGTTGTTTTTGTTGGCTTGGCTTCTTAGATCTGGGAGCTGCATCAATGTAGCCTGGTCTGGACTATGCTTGGCCACCATTAGTCCTTGGTGCCTTGCACTCCGTAGCAAAGTGTCCCATCTAGTTACAGTTGTAACACTTTACTTTGCTTTTATCCAGTCCAAACTTTCCACTGGATACATTACTGGGAAACTTTCTTCTGGTTCTCTTGTAGAACTTCTTGTCTCTATAAGTGAGAGGAGCCATTTGCTGGACTATCTCCATATACTCTAGGTTAACTGGATGGGTACAATCCAAGTCTTCAAGAGTGAAGAGAAAGTTGCCATAACTTTCACCAGCAGACATAAAGGCTTGAGATAAGCTTGTCTCTTGGAATGGGCTTCCTTGGATATAGCTCTCCCTTGATGTCTCAGTGAAGGTGATGAAAGGGCCCTTTTATGAATTTTCGGGATAGTAGATAAGATGATGTTTTGGTTCTTTACTATCTCTTTCAACCACATGGAGGGCTAAACTCTATTGATTGCTGGAAGAGCTACTTGATGGATTCTGCATGTTCATCTCCATCTAGTAACCACTAAGTACACCATACAACTCTATGAGAGTAAGGGTGGAGATGTTTTTAGTTCTTGTAATGGCCAAGCAATAGTGAGTCCATTGTCTAGGAAGAGAGATACTTTCATACAATATCCCTATTCTCAAGCTTAACTCCAACATCTATAAGAGTATCTACAATCTCAACATACCTAAACTATTGTTAAGTCATAGTCTCACCTGACTTGTAGGTGAAGTTCTCAAACTACTACTTCAAAAGGTCATTCTTATTTTCTTTAGCTTTATCAGACCCCTTATACATAAGCTTCGGTGCATCCCAGTGCTGCTTAGCAGTTTTGCACTATATATAGAGTTTAGAAGAGTAGTTTGGAGAGCGGGCATGGCCTTCTGTCTATGTCAATCTTCTTCCAATCTTCCTCAGAATAGTCAGCCATTTCCTTTGGAATCATCCCACCTCCAGCAGTAGCTGAAGAGATGCTTAGGATGTGAGGTCCTTTGACAACAAATCTCCACATCCTGTTGTTTTGATACTTGATGAACCCTTCCATACTTTGGCACCAAGTATCAAAGTCATTAGGAGTGATCAGTGGAGATTTTGTCATGGTACTGGTTTCCATAACAGCTTTTATGAGAGTTTCCATTTGAGCTGGTAAGTGTTTTGTGAAAATAAAGGGATTTAAGATGGTAAGATCTTACAATCAAGAGCCTAAAACGCTCTGATACCATTTGCAGGACCGGTGAAGGGGGTCAATGCAGCAGTTTCATAAGGTGGAGAGACTTGCAACACTTAATAGATCAAATAGGGAACCGGCTTTAAGGTGAAACAATGAACAAAAGTAAAGAATAGAACAAGAACAAGAACACAAGTATTTTGGTTTTCAAAAATGTTGTATATTGCTCACAAGTTCTTTTACGAATGTTACAAAGCTTGGTTCTAATGACTAGTACTTGAGATACTTTATACTACATCCTACAGCCGGTCATACTTTGAAGGCCAACTGGAAACACTAATCTAGACAACAAGATCAATGTAAAGTCAAAAGGTAGATTGCCTTTTGACTAGTGACTATGACATGCCATAGTTCAAATCCTTATCTAATACAAAAAGGATAAAAGTATAAAAGTAGAAAGTTACAGACTCTAAGACCTTAATCTATAGTTGACAAAAGTATAGATTTTTCACCAACTTATATAAGTTGGTGAGTCTTCAGAGATGGCAACGGAAAGTGGTTCAGCTTTTGTCAAAAGTGAGTCAGAGAAAGCATGTTTTCTCTGTATTTGGAAGAAATCAGTCTCTTGGCTTTGGAAGAATTTTCTTGAAGCTTTGAAGGACTTCATCTTTGGCTTTGAAAGATTTGATCTTTTGGCTTCAAAAGATTTGATACTTAGTGTATTTCATTGAGTTGTATCAAATCTTCTGACATAACTTTCTATGTACTTCACATTTGCATGTTGAGAGCTCTTTAGTTGCATCAGCCTCTAAGTATAGTCCTTACAAATAGTTTTTGGGCTTATGATGACTTTAGTGAGTTCAATGATATAAGCGCTCAAACTCTCATGGATATCTAAAAATGCTTTAGTGATTCTTTATTATATCGTCATGATACTATTATTGAACATATGATATTTAATAAGTCGTGGATATCAAGTAAAACAAATATGTTAAAAGTATTTTAATAAAAACTATCATAAAGTATAGAACATTGTATCATGATTAATGATATATTATTATTAGATTGTTATAGATACAATAACATGACAAAAATACAGTATTAAATTTTAATACAATATTGTTGTTGTTGTTAACCTTTTAATAAAAATATCATTACTATTAATATTATTATATTTTTTATTATTATATTTTTACAAATATTAAATAATATGTCATTTACTAACAAATTTGGTTATAAATACTAAAGTTATCGACTACCTAAAATACCCCTAAAAATATAACTATTAATTATTATAAATATTAGTTGTATACTTAATTATTTAAATAGTATTTAATAAATTTAAATGTCATTTTCAAGTATTACAAATAATATAATATTTAATGTATTGAATTAAGTAATATTATATTATTAAATAATGTATTAATAATGTGTATTAATTAAAAAAGTTTATTAAATAGAGGTAAAAATAAACCTATTGCATAGGGCACTTATACTTTATGTTTAAAATATTATATTAGGCGTCTTATAATTTGAGTAAAATTTTTATTTTGTTCTCCTAAAATGTATTATATAGTAGTATAGATAATTAGAACTAAAAAATCATTATGAAATCTCTCTCATCTTTGATAGCAATAAAACTTTAAAGGATTAGGATAAAAACTGAATATATTTTTAAATAGTTTTTATAAACTAAATTTAATATTTTATCAAAAGGGGAATGGAATGAAACAAATTAATTAATTTATCAAGATAAAAAATTATAGACTCCTATTAAATTAAAGCCAGGAATTAGAAAAAATGAGAGAGATTCAACAATTAAGGAGTTGAAGGGGGAGTTTAGGTGGCGAAGGTGGTGCTTTTGGCTTCTGACGGTTTCATGTAGCGATGATTCAAAGGGGATGGTTTCGGGTAGTGGCGGTAGTGTTCTTGGTTTCAAGAGTCAGTGGTTTAAAGGGCAACAATACCGATGGTGGTGGTTGGTAGTGATGGAGATGGTGGTCCTATAGTGGCGATTGACTGAAAAAGATGGTATTGAAGTTGATATTGAATTCAGGGTTTTGATATTATTTGTTAGTTTTTTTAATTTTCTTTTAAAAACAAGGTTACAATTGTCATTTAAAAATTTTAAGAAGAAAAAGTTAACCTTTAATGAATATCGGGACATATTTGTTATAACTTAGCATACTTAGTATGAAAAGTTTTTATTTATGATACTTAGGGACCTAACTTGAAAACGGACCCCCATAGTGACCATTTATATACTTAACTCAAAATTATTGAAAGCTTTTTAACATAGTTCTAAGTACTAAAGTTTAAACTAATTTATCATCTACACAACGTAGGTTATCAATTCACTTGATTATGAACCCATTACAGAAAAATGATATAATTCAGCATGCACTTAAAACCCTATATACAGTATAGATTGATGTATAGAAATCAAGTTTATATTAATTTTCTGTTAACCTAGTTTTGACCTGTTAGGTTTGTACAAAATTGTTTTGCATTATGACCTGTCACCCAACTTACTTATTTTGCCAACTCCATAAATATTGAATCTTGACAATTCAAAAAGGTAACATAATATTACATGAAACACCATTATAAAAGAACCCTTGCCAAGTACAACCACTTGATTCGCTTATTCGTTTATCCAGATAGTGAACCTTTATGGCATATGACTAGTAAGGTCCATAAACCTATTGGCAACAATAAATAATAAAAGACTATGAAAATAATTTGTTTTCAATCATGGGCTATTAAAGAGAGTTCTTCCGATCACTACATAAGCTGAGTTATAAATAATAAAGATTATGAAAATAATTTGTTTTCAATCATGGGTTATTGAAGAGAGTTCTTCCGATCACTATGTAAGCCGAGTTGGTCTTGCTGCTGATACGTCAAAAGAAGCAGAGAAAGGAATTGCTTTGCTACTTTCACTTTATATAAAAAGAGTGAGATAACAGTCAAACAAGCAAACATGGGGCCAAACACTAGAAAGTATTCAAACAAAGAAATTATAGCATATCTGCCAAAGCAATAATGGTATCATTGGTGCTTGTATCTTCATCTACCTACAAAGTTTAACACGTAGTTAAATGTCTAAAATACCTCCCGAACACTCGTAAGATAAGAGCCTTGTGTAAGGGTGAACAACTAAACACAAGGAATGAAAACTTAATATAAGATCTAAAACTTACAAGTTGCTCACACTCAAGAGCTTGAAAAACAAAACAATTACAAAATATGAGACCCAACCTACATTAATTGAATATTCTAGAGAACAATTAAAACCTACTAATGTATTAATAATTGATAAAATAAGAAATGCAACCACACAATTAATATTCACACTACTACATGATGCAGTATTTGGTACAACTATAAGAAATGTAGCCATACAGAATAACTAAGAAACCACCTACAAAAACTAAATGGTTCAAACCTAAATTTCTTTCTTTATGTTGGACTCAACAAGTGCATTAAAAGGATAATGCTTGCCATAATGAAACATAATGTGTTCTAACATCCAAACAATCAATAACTAACACATTAGTATTATTAACATTCATAACATACACTTATTTAGCTTAAATTTCCTTTTCAGGATGTAGATAAAAAGGAAGTTTTGCTAAGTGTCTGCAGCGGATGAAGACCTTCCACAGTGGATGAACAAGAGTCTGCAGCGGATGAAGAAAAGCTTCTAAGTGTCTACAGTGGATGTCCAAAGCATACACAATAGATGACTAGTCCACAGCTGATGAACTGTCCAAAGCGGATGTTCATCCACAGTGGATGAACACTCCACAACGGACAACATACAAAGCAATCACAGCTTATTGACCATTCACATCGGACGACTGATCATGCACATCAGACAGTCTATCATCCACAGCGGACAGCTTATAGACTTAGGATTATTTATGTAATTTTGTTTTACATAAGGGTATTTTTGTAATTGTAGATAACTATCTCTATAGGCTATAAATAGCATAATACCCTAATTCTTTGCAAGCTTATGAACATTCAATACAATCAAGCAGTTTATTATTATCATTCAGGCATTCAATCACTAGCAATCACACAATCATACACACACACTCACTGATATCATATCTCTGATCATGGGTTTCCGCACCATGATTATTGATTGTTGAATAAAATATAACAATCTTGCAGGACCGGTTAGGGTGTTAGCAATAATTAGTTTCATAAGAGGAGTGATCTTAGATCACTTAACAGTTCAAATAGAGAACAGGAAACTTTGAAGATACAAGGAACACAAGTAACAATAAGACAGAACTTAGAACAATAACACAAGTATTAGTTTTCAAGGATGTTGTATATTGATCTAAAGTTCTATTACAAGTGTTCAAAGCATAATTAAAATACAAGGACCTGAGACTCTTTTATACTACAACCTACAACCGTCAATACTTGGAAGGATAGTTGGAATTGACTAATCTAGACAACAAGATCAATCTAGAGTCAAAAGGCAGATTGCCTTTTGACTAGTGACTATGACATGCCATAGCTCACTGACTTTTCTTAGTACAAAAAGTCTAAAGGAACAAAAGAAGAAAATTACAGACAAAGATTTTATCTACTATTCACTAAAGCATGGAAGTTTCACCAACTCATAAAAGTTGGTGAGTTATCAGAGTTACAGCAGAAAGTTGGTCAGCTTTATCAAAAGTAGATGAGAGAAAGCATCTTTTCTCTGTCTTCTGAAGAAATCAGTCTTCACAGCAAAATGGCTTCGGAAGACTTCATCTTTGGCTTCAAAAGAACTTGGCCTCTGGCTTCAGAAGTTTTTACACTTGGAATATTTTTCTAAAAGTGTAAAGCTTCTGAAGTAATTTCTTCTGAACTTTTGGCTTCGGAAGACTTTACACTTAGAGTTTCTTAGAAAGTGTAAAGCTTTCGAAGCAAGTTCATCCTTGTTTCTTAGTGCATGTTGGAAGATCTTTGGTTGCATCAGCCTCATAATCTTCAGATCCTTATAAACTCCCCCTAGGCTGATGCTACCAAAATAGATAGATTCTTCAAATGTTGATAGTCCTCATTAGGATCAACAGCAAACCTCTCTTCATCATATGGTTAGGATCCTTCAGACTCTTATAGAATCTTCTCATGTTATAGAGATCATGTAAAGGAAGGGTAAACATGTCTTGCTGAAAGTAGACATCCTGATCTCCTTGATCTCTAGTGACATACCATCTGTCTGGATTGTCAGCAAAACTCCAGGATACGATGGGTCTTCGAACTGCAAGAGGCTCTACTCTGATGGGAGTTGGTTGAGTAGTCTCTTCATGCACTTTCTCAGGATGTTCTGACTCATCTTGAGGTGTAGAGGTGGATACCTTAGTTTTCTTTATCTTTGTAGGGGTTCTTCTAGCCATCCTTTTTTTCCTCTTTGATGATTTCAACTGAGAGGACTGGTCTTCAGCACCAGATGGTTAGTAGTGTCCCTCTCAGTTGAGTTCTCTTCTCTCACAAGTTCAGAAGGAGATAGAAGAGGACCCTGCTGTGGATCATAAGATAAAGTTGGCTGAGATGCAGCTCTAGGTTTAGGTTGTGTTGTCTCAGTGGGTAACCTTTACCTCAACTTCAGGTTGAGCTGGACTTGGTGGAGAATGTAAGTCCACAAGCTCTCCCCTTTTGATCTTCTGCTTCATCACCCTTATATGCTCATCCATTATGGATAGAGACATAGGAACAAGCCTCCTTTCGGAGAATCTATACAGCTTCAAGAAGCTCATTATCCTTTGTCTATCTTCATACTTCTTTTGGCTTTTGTGGATGATGGCCCTTGACCTTACAGCTTCTTCCCTTAGCTTTCTCTTAGCAGCTTTTCTTTCTTTTATGGCTTTTTCCTCCAACTGCTTAAGATATTCAAACTCTATGTACTCAAAGGATAAGGGAATAAGTACAGCTTCCTGATAGAGTCCTGTGGCACTCAGGAACTTGATCATATTCATTCTTTCAGCTTCCCTATCTACCTGAGGTTGTACCTATGCCATAGTCTCTGTCTCAGGACTTTCTTGAACTGGGGAGAGGACAGGAGCATGTTTGTAGAGTCTTTTCAGTCTCATTTCTTCCTTAATTTTGAGGAGCAATACTGCATCCTCTGCCTCCCTCCTCTCCTTTGATAGCTCAGTGTCAGCCAGTTCATTTAACTCTTTTAAAAGGAGAGAGATGAGTTCATCTATATTGTAGTTCCTGATCCCCAGGTAGTTTAGCCTGGCTACCCTTAACTCATCTTCTTGAGTATTTGGTATGGGCAGCCCGGATTGTAACTTCCATGAAGCCTGGGGACCTACTTGAACTCTCTCCCCTCATCTTCCTCTTCCTCTCTCTCTTCTCCTCTTCCAACTCCTCAAGAGTTAATCTCCTTTTCCCTTTGTCAACCACAGGCCTTTATGACTCAGGGTGGAGAGAACTTTGGCCTTCATTGCTTGGTTAAGCAGTCAAGCTCTGGCCAAATAGAGGTTGTGAGACACCTTTACCAGCTGGTGCCTCACTGAGGGTACTAGGTGTAGAGGGAGATCCTGTCTCAAGGTTCACAGGCTTAACCTCTGGGCCTTCAGTCATGGTTTTCCCTTCGAAGCTAATCTCGGGGTCCACCTCAACATCTAGTTGACCAAAGATCTCACCTGCTAGCCTCTGTCTATATAATTTTGATCTCAATTTGAATTCCTCTAGCACCTTATTTTGAATCCGATCTGCTAATCTCTCAGCTTGTCTGTTGTGGCTTGGGTTGACAAGTGGAAGATTCACCAGATTGATGCACTCATAGAAACTTAGGTATGAGAAGTTGAAGATTTCCAGTTGACCCTGAGCTCTAGAGATCACAAGAGCTCTTCTGTTTGTGTCATACCCCCATCCCATAATTGGATTCTCAGAGGGAGCAGACATTGCTCTTGGAATTCCCTCCTCAAGCAAGTGTTGAATGAGTAAGTCTATGTTCATGACTTGAGGAGGTTGCTGAGTCTGGACAATTACAAGAGAGGTTGGTGACTCCTTTATGTCCATACTCTTTGAGGAACTCCCAGGTTCTGTGGTTGTGAGGACTTTCTCCCCCTTTTTGGTAGCATCACCTTCTTGCATAGGTGAGCTGGGGGTGTCATTCATCACTTCCACAGATTCTTGTGGACCTAATTAAGTCCTCCTTAAGGATCTCTTAGCTAACTGGCCCTTGAGATCGGTGATCTCAAGTTGCTGGTCATTGACCCTTTGTTGCAAGATAGTCACCTGAGATTCCAGGTGAACTATCTTTGAAACTAGATAGGTGCATGTGTTTGTCAGTTTGTACACCCTATGTGTCAGACTCCCCTCATCTTCAGTTGAAGAATCACTGGGGGATGAGATAATTGGACCTAAGTCTTCTTACTCATCACACCATAGTGTCTTTGGTTGTTGGATTTCCCCTGCATCATGACAACTTCCAGAAAAGTGTCAAGAGGCTGGGTTGCCATGGTTGAGGTCTTACTGATGTAATCATTTTCTAAAGTGAGAGCCTCTTCCATATGGATCTCCTGAACATGTTTAGGAAGACCCACCTCGGTTGTGGGTATATGATGTGGGCTAGACCTGGGTGAGTCAGGGGTACTCATTTCTCCTTCAGTTTGGGAAGAAAGGAGAGACTTATTGTACCCACTGAAACTCAAGTCCTTATCATTATAGAAATCAAGGCTGGGAATAGGGTGATTTAATTCCAGTGGCTGGGGGTGGTAACTATCCTCTGAAGGTTGATCAGTTGAGTGTTAAGACTTAGAGTGATGGCTAATGGCTGTTGGGGATGTGAGCTCATCAGGGTGAGCATGAGGAACCTCAGCACTGATCATTTAAAAGATGGGAGTGGTTTGCTCCTCAGGGGAAGTGGGAGCTTGAGATTCCACTTTCTCCTGTGTTGGTTGTGATATGGGGACCTGCACATGCTCAGTAGCAGGTGCATGGGTTCGTTTGGTTTTTCTTTTGTAGGTGATGGTAATTTGAGGCTGTGGGGGTGGAGTTGAGGTAGAGGGTGTGGGTTCAACACTAGCTGGTGCTGCTAGGTTGCCACCCTGAGCAATAAGCTCAAATTTTTTTGGAACCAGGGCTGTTTCTACCCCGGAGAAGCCAACAATAGGCTTTCTCAGTATTTTAAAGATACTGGGCTTCATCTGTCCCAATTTAAGAATATTACCTGTTCCCCTCAACTGTGAGCTGGACATATCGTGGGAACATGTAGTATTCTAAGGAGTCTAAATTAGCAAGTAAATTTGTATAGACAAATTGAGAATACCTTTATTTGACCCCCTGAACCATTCCATGGACTATGAAGGAGAGGTCCTCTGGAACTTGATCCCATCCTCCATGCTTGTTGGAGAGATTGTGTATGATGACATGGAGGAGGTATTTTCATTTGGATGAGACCCTCCCCTTCCTGAAGGTTTTGACTGAGAAGTCACCCTCATAGCCCATCTGCTGAATAGAATGGTTGACAACAGCTTTCGAAAATGACAACTCACCTTCTTCATCATCCAGCTGAAGGTGTGAGCTTATGATGGCCGGAGTGATGAAAATTGTCCTCCCCTGCACTATAGCAGATAGTGCCTTCTCCCCATCCATGGTGACCTCTTGGCAGGTCCTCCAGAATGTAAGACTGATCCTCATAAAGAGGAGGATCAATAGTAAGGGAGGTGAAGTAGTGAGACACTGAAAGGTATCGACGAACCTCTGAGAAATGAGGATCTTTCTCAGAGTCCAACAGAGCAACCTGATTGTGTTGTCTGTGAAGGTGCATGGTAAAGCCCGGTTGGTTTCTTCGATCAATGTTTGCCATGAAGGAAGTTTGTTGGTGAAGAAGAAGGTTAATTTTGGGAGAGTTTTAGGTCAAGAATTATGGAAGAAAGAAAGAGTGAGAAGAAGGGGAACCATTGAGAATATATATAGAATGGATTTAAGATAAAGTTAATACAAACGGATAAACTTTGAAATCCGAAAGTAGGTCCCACTTTTGAAAAAGCGTCCAAAAAGGTAGTTTTCTTGGAAGTTGAAAATCTTCCGAAGGTAGTTTTGGCTTTGGAAGAAAATTTCTTAGGGAGTTTTTCTTCCGACACATATTTGATTTTGAAAGATATTAAGTCTTGGGAGTTTTATTCTAAAGAGAATAAATCTTTCGAGACTTAATTGCTTTCAGAAGATATTTGTCCTTCAAATACATGCAAGTATTAGAAGCATAGTTAAGCTTTGGAAGATATTCTTAGAATTTCTTCTGAAGGTAAATTTCTTATAAGTAGTTCTTGATTTGAAGACATAAATTTCTTCCGAAGGCAGCTTGAAATCTTTCGAAGTAAAATATGTTTTGAAAAATTTTCAAAAATCTAAGGAATATCATTAAAATTTTTCTTCCAAAATACACTGGGCTTATGAAGGTGATAAAATAGATAACTTAGGGGACACAACTTTTAGAAATAAAGTTGATTTAAGTTTTTAAGAAAAAGTTACTCAAAGTTAATCATCCCAATAGCTGATACAAGATATTTGAATCTCTGTTCATCAAAAGCTTTAGTAAACAGATCAGCATATTGTTCATTTATGTTAACTTTGACTAATTGGATTAATCCCTTCTTAAAATTATCTCTAATCAAATGACACCTGATGTTGATGTGTTTGGTCCTTGAGTGCTGCACATGAGTCTCTGTAATGGAGATAGCACTATTGTTGTCTATGTGGATGGGAGTCTCTTTGAAATTGAATCCATAGTCCAGTATCTGATTCTGAATCCAAAGCACTTAAGCACAGCAACTTGCAGCAGCAATGTATTCAGCCTCAGTAGTTGATGCAGAGACACAGGATTAGTTCTTGCATTACCATGAGACAATCCTTCCACCAAGTAATTAACATCCCCCATATGTAGACTTTGCAGTCATGTTGCAACCACCATAGTCACTATCTATATAAGCATACAGATTGAAGTCAGAACTCTTTGGATACCAAAGGCCAAGCTATGGAGCACCTTTGAGATATCTAAGAGTCCTCTTGACAGCAACCAGGTGTGACATCTTGGGGTTCGCTTGATATCTTGCACAAATGCATATAGCAAACATGATATCAGGCTTGCTGGCTGTTAGGTACATAAGAGACCCAATCATAGCCCTATAAAGATGTTCTTCCACACACTCCCCCTCAAGATCAGGTCCTAGGGAGTGGTTTTTGGCTATGGGTGTCTTATCAACCTTACATTCAATCATGTTCAATCTTCTAAGTATGTCTTGCACATACTTTGACTGACTTATGAAGATGCCATTGTGAACTTTCTTCACTTGAATTCCCAGAAAGAAATTTACTTCCCCTATGGCACTCATTTCAAATCTGTTCTTCATCAGCCTCTCAAAGTCTTTACAGAGCTTTGGATTAGTTGACCCAAAGATAATGTCATCCACATATACTTGAACCAGCATTAAGTCATTCCCTATCCCTTTGATGAAGAGAGTTCCATCTATAGTACCCCTCTTGTAACCATGTTGGCAGAGATACTGAGATAGTGTTTCATACCACTTCCTTGGAGCTTGGTGTAGCCTATATAGAGCTTTATCAAGCTTGCAGACATAATCAGGATGATTTGGGTCTATAAAGCCAGGTGGTTGTTTGACATACACCTCTTCATCAATCACCCCATACAGAAAAGCACACTTGACATCAAGTTGGTAGACCTTGAAATCCTTGGATGCAGCAAAAGCCAGGAATATTCTTACAGCTTCAAGTCTTGCCACAAGAGTAAAAACATCTATGTAATCAATTCCCTCTTCTTGTGTGTACCCTTGAACAACTGTTCTTTCCTTGTTCTTGATGACAATTCCTCTATCATCCTTCTTGTTCCTAAAAACCCATTTGGTTCCTATGACAGTCTTCCCTTGAGGAAGAGGACATAGGTTCCAAACCTTCTGTCTTCTGATTTGAAGTAGCTCTTCTTGCATAGCTTCAACCCAGCTTCCATCCTTTAGAGCCTTATCAACTTTCTTTGGCTCAATCTGGGACAAGAAACAAGAGTGCAGACAAACATTTTGGTCATGGGTTTGTCCTCTTGTTTTTACCCAGTCTCAACATTTCCAATGATGTTTGTGGTGGGGTGTGACTTATGGATCCTTAGTTGAGGGATCACAGCAAGTTGATTGGACAGATCCAAATTGGAGAAATTTAGAACTGGCAATGGAGTGTCACCCACCACATCAACACATTTATCAAGTGAGACTTGATCTAATGAATGTGTGACATCATTTATGTTGTCCTCTATGGAGTGGTTATCAGCATCAAGAAATTCTTGATCACTATCACCACCTCCATTTCCTCTTACATTTGAAGCTCCTTCTCCTGAGTTTTGAACCTTTGAGCTAGAATTTGAAGGCACCTTAGATGTATCAGATGAATTTGTCATGTTTGTACTGATAGGATCTTCATTTGCAAGGTTAGTCACCAAAGGAGCTGAAGTAGTAATCTTGCTTGGTCTTCTCAGTTCAAATCTTGGGTCAGGATCTCCTGTTGATATATTATTTGAAGATCTTGAAACATTCTCACAAGACTTGTTAAAACAGTTGGTAACTAAGTCAAGATCAAATAGCCAATCCGGACAAGAACCTTTCACACTAGGAGTGTGCTGGTTGAAGGTCACATTGGCTGACTCCTCAACTACTCTAGTTCTGAGATTGTATACTCTATAAGCCTTAGCTTGGGAAGAGTATCCAATAAAGTTTCCATCTGACTTCTCATCAAATTTGGCTACTTGATCTTTGGTATTCAAGATGGTGCAAGGACATCCAAATGACCTGAGGAAACCAATAAATGGTCTCCTTTTGTGCCAGAGCTCATAAGGAGTCTTATCATGAGTCTTAACCACTAAAACTCTGTTCTGCACATAGCAGGCTGTGTTAACTACCTCTGCTCAGAAGGTGATGGGCAGTTTAGAGTCAGACAACATGGTTTTTACAGCTTTAATAAGTGTCCTGTTTCTCCTCTCAGCAACACCATTTTGCTAAGGAGTCCTGGGAGCACTATATTGTCTTGAAATACCCTTTTCATCACAAAATGTATCAAGGATTTGGTTCTTAAATTTTTTTCCTTGATCACATCTTATGGTCTTGACCTTGTGATCGGATTGATTCTCAATTTTCAGAATGAAATTCTTTAAGATCTCAAGGGTCTCATCCTTAGTTCTAAGGAAAAAGACCCAAGTGAATCTTGTGAAATCATTTATGATCACTAAGCAGTAAGTGGTCCTTCCTAGACTCATTACACTAGTGGGGCCAAACAAATCCATATGTAATAGGTGTAGGGGAGTAGTGTTGGAGTTTATTTCCTTTGGTTTGGGAGACACTTTGTGTTGCTTCCCTTTCAGGCATGCAACATAGTGGTCATCACTTGTAAGCTCTTTCTTTAGCATTCTAGTTACCAAATCATTCTTAATCAATTTATCTATGTTCTTAAAGTTTACATGGCACATTCTTTTATGCCAAAGAAATAACTCATCACTATTTTCTTTAGACAGAAAGCAAGAAACTTCTCCTGAGGGAGATGTTTCATGTAAATCCATCTTGTAAATGTTCCCTCTCCTAGGGGCTCTGAGCAGGATATGCTCTTGAGGAATGGCCACCCTAGGCTTGAGAACGATGCACTCATGCTCAGTGAAGAGCATATGGTGTTTCTGATCACAAAATTAGGATACACTCAGAAGATTGTATCCAAGCTCCTTGATAAAGTTTACCTTTTCAATGCTGAGCTTACCATTTGTGACTCTGCCCCTTCCAGAAATGTAACCACCAGAATCCCCTCCAAAAGCAACTGGTCCTCCATCAATTTTCTCAAAATTTTGAAGTAGAGAACCATTGCTAGTCATGTGCCTGGAACAACCACTATCAATAATCCAAACATTCTTCTTGGTCTTTAGCTGTTCCTGCACAAAAAGAGGTGATTAGTTACACTTAGAAACCCAATCCTCATTGGTCTTGGGCTTATTAAAATGAGTTGAGGATAATGTAACAGTAAGTGATCCTATATTCAAGCTTTGAGGATCATTTGCTGTTGTTGATGAAGAAATTTTAGTCATATGGTCTTCCTTCATCTTCCACACCACCTTTGGAAGATTGGGCCTGACCTTCAAAGCTTTAGAACTTTTGACAACTTCGGAAGTCTTGGAGACTGGACCTTTGGAGGATCTTGCTTTCATTGCAGCAAGCTTTAGTACTTCGGAAGCATTCCTTTCTTTCGAGACCAACTTTTCTTCCGAAGGCAATTTTTCACTTGTCTTCTTCTTCATTTTGGAGCTTTCGAAGGAAACAGATTTTCCTTCCGAAGCTGTTTCTTCCTTCTTCTTCTCAGAAGTGTTCTTCTTGGTTATGTGGATGGTATTTTGGGATTGTACTTGCAATCCTTAGCCAGATGAGAAGTACTACCACACATGACACAGTTGAGTTCCTTCTGAGAGTCTTCTTTTGAGAGCAAGACTGAGTTTGATCACTTTCCTTCTCCATCTTTATCTTTACAGATGATGCAACAAGCTTCTTAGGGAGAGACTTGCTCTTGGAGCTGGATGGTTCAGGCTGTGTAGCAGTGGTACACAGCTGGTCAGTCTTCTTCTTCTTACTGGAATGATTTGGAACTAAACTAGAACTCCTAGTACTAGAGTTCATAGTTGAGTCTTTAGTCTTTACCACTTCAAAACCAGCAGAAATAATCACTTGTTTCTACTTTGAGTCAAAAGTAGCCTTGATTTCTTGAGCCTTCTTTGATATTCTCTTAGCTCTTCTAATCAAGTTCTTCCTCTTTGACTTGGTCATTCCAGACTCTTTCCTCTCCTCAGGAGAATAATGACCCTTCTTAGGATGATCTTCTTCACTCTTCTCTGAGTCATCCTTCACTATCTCCTCTTCATCCTCTTCAACAATGGGGTCTATGAGGGGAAGCTCATCTTCACAAGTTCCACACCTTGGAGATCTTACAGACAATAGAGTGTGTGGAGGAGCTATCTCAGTAGATCCTAGTCCCTGTTTATTTTGATAACAAACTTTTGCATGTAGGGATGAGGATATTATGTTCTTGAAGGTCTCTTCTTTAAGAACACATTTTTCTGCCCTGGCTTTGCTGATCATAAGCTCAGCCTAGCATTCAGTTAACTTTGAGATGAGATCTTTGATTTGAGTCCTATAGTTTGTGTGCTCATGCTTAAGAGTTGAAATGGTTTTCTCTAGATCTTCTATCTTAAGTTTATAATCATTTTCAGCTCTTTTAAAGTTAGCTTTTAAGATATTTAAGGACTCAAGATCAGATCTCATCTCTAAGTTATAGGACCTGTATCTATTAACTTTAGCAATGCATTCAGGAGTACAAAGATGTTCCAATACCTTGGCTTCATCATGGTCTGCCATTAGTACTTGGTTTGGAGAAGCATCCACAACCTAAAAGCTCCAGTCAAAGCCTCCTTCTTCAACAGCAACTACAGCTTGCTGTCTTGGCTTCTCATTCTGGTGAGTTCCCTTAGTGTAGTTTGGCCTGGATTGTGCTTGGCCACCATTTGACTTTGGTGCCTTGCACTCCCTGGCATAGTGTCTCATCTGGTTATAGTTGAAACACTTCACCTTGCTTTTGTCCAGCCCAAACTTTCCACTGGCTGCATTGTTGGGAAACCTTCTCCCAGTCCTCTTGTAGAACTTTTGGGCTCTATGAGTGAGTAGAGCCATCTGCTAGACTATTTCCATATATTCCAGATCATCTGGATGGATACAGTGCAGGTCTTCAAAGGTGAAGAGAAAGTTGCCTGAACTTTCATCAGAAGACACAAAAGCTTGCGAAGAACTTGTCTCCTGGAATGGGCTTCCAGGGATGTAGCCTTCCCTTGGTGTCTCTGGAAAGGTGATGAAAGGACCCTTTTGTGATTTGTTCAGGTAGCAGATGAGATGGTATTGTGGTTCTCTGCAATCCCTTTCAACCACATGGAGGGCTAAACTCTCATGAGTGTTGGAGTTACCAGATGAGTTTTGCATGCTCATCTCCATCTGGTATCCACTGAGTATTCCATATAACTCAGTGAGAGTAAGAGTCTTGAGGTTTTCAGTCCTCCTAATGACCACACAGTAGTATGTCCATTGTCTGGGAAGAGAGGACATGAACTTCCTAACAATATCTCTATTCTCAATGGTTACTCCAACATCAGCTAGAGTATCCACAATCTCATCGTACCTGAAGTATTGTTGAGTCATGGTTTCACCTGTCTTGAAGATGAAATTTTCAAACTGCTGCTTCAAGAGGTCCTTCTTGTTTTCTTTGGCTTCATTGGACCCCTCATACATCAGCTTCAGTGCATCCCATAGCTGTTTGCCGGTCTTGCACTCTTGAAACCTCTGTAGATGGAGTTACAGCTTCAGTGCATCCCATAGCTGTTTGCCGGTCTTGCACTCTTGAAACCTCTGTAGATGGAGTTAGGAAGAGCAGTTTGAAGGGCTGTCATAGCTTTCTGATCAATATCAATTTTCTTCCAATCTTTTTCAGAAAAATCATCCCTTTCCTTTGGTATCATACCACCACCAGCAGCTGAAGTGATGCATGGTACATAAGGTCCATTGACAACAGACTCCCATAACCTGGAATCTTGAGACTTGATGAAGCCTTCCATTCTTTTGCACCAAGTATCAAAATCCTCAGGATTGATCAGTGGGGACTTTGTCATAGTTCAAGTTTCCATATCAGCCTTTGAGATAGCTGCCATTTGAAAAGTTAAGTGAAGTGTGAAACTAAGAGAATTTAAGATGGTGAGATCTTACAATCAAGAGCCAGGAAAGCTCTGATATAAATAGCAGGACCGGTTAGGGTGTTAACAACAATTAGTTTCACAAGAGGAGTGATCTTAGATCACTTAACAGTTCAAATAGAGAACAGAAAACTTTGAAGATACAAGGAACACAAGTAACAATAAGACAAAACTTAGAACAATAACACAAGTATTAGTTTTCAAAGATGTTGTATATTGATCTCAAGTTCTATTACAAGTTTTCAAAGCATAATTAAAATACAAGGACCTGAGACTCTTTTATACTACAACCTACAACCGTCAATACTTGGAAGGACAGTTGGAATTGACTAATCTAGACAACAAGATCAATCTAGAGTCAAAAGGCAAATTGCCTTTTGACTAGTGACTATGACATGCCATAGCTCACTGACTTTTCTTAGTACAAAAAGTCTAAAGGAACAAAAGAAGAAAATTACAGACAAAGACTTTATCTACTATTCACTAAAGCATGGAAGTTTCACCAACTCGTAAAAGTTGGTGAGTTATCAGAGTTACAGCAGAAAGTTGGCCAGCTTTATCAAAAGTAGATGAGAGAAAGCATCTTTTCTCTGTCTTCTGAAGAAATCAGTCTTCACAGCAAAATGGATTCGGAAGACTTTGTCTTTGAAGCTTCGGAAGACTTCATCTTTGGCTTCGGAAGAACTTGGCCTCTGGCTTCGGAAGTTTTTACACTTGGAATATTTTTCTTGTTAAGTGTAAAGCTTCCGAAGTAATTTCTTCTAAACTTTTGGCTTCGGAAGACTTTACACTTAGGGTTTCTTAGAAAGTGTAAAGCTTTCGAAGCAAGTTCATCCTTGTTCCTTAGTGCATGTTGGAAGATCTTTGGTTGCATCAGCCTCATAATCTTCAGATAGATCCTTACAAATCTGTTGTTATATTTGTTTGAGAGATTTGAAAAGATCCTTGGGGGAATCCATCATTTGATTTGGATTTCATCAGGTGGTATCAGAGCCTCGGCTCAAATCAAATATTGATTTTGGATCCTCTCATTCAACAACATGATATCCATGGTTCATTAGCTTCATAACATACCTTTTGAGCTTGAAATCAATACACATTCTTCTTTTACATCATACGTTCAACAAATGTACAAAAATATGAGTTAATTATATATTTTCGTTCATTTTGAAGAAGATTCTATGTTTTTGTTGCAAATAAAGCTCTAAACATTCTTCATACACGATTTTTGAACATGTTCATCACAAAACTCTCTAAAACCTCATCGGTTTCTAGGGATTTTACAATAAACAGTTCACAGATATTGTTCTATCCAGTTTTCATTAAACAAACACTCATTTGAATACTTTGAATCCATTCATTGTATTTAAAAATCATATTTGAGTTGTTCTACACTTAAATCAGGCAATTAATCTTCTTCACACAACAAACCGATTGTTGTTTTGTTGAAATTGTTACAGCCGCCAACAAACCCTAGGATAAACCCTAGTTTTTGTTCATTCAAACCTTTATAATCTCCGATGATTATGTTGGTTCCTAATGCAAAATCAAAGAAGAAACACATTCTTCTTTTGAATTTTTTTGAAAAAGTCACTTTTTGATTTGAAAAAGTTAACTTTTTAAACAAAATATTTGTTTTTTAGGGTTTTGACTTTTTGACCGGATTCATTAAAAGGGTTTTAACTATTGATCGGTTCAAAAGGATCGAATCTATGATGATATTGTAATGCAATGATCAATTCAAACACAAAGTAATCAAACACATGCAATTACATAAAAAATTCATATATTTCATTGATAGCTAATGCATAAGATACAATGTGTAAGGGTTACAGTTTGTTCTGTTCTAACTGTTTCTTACTTCACTAACTTTTCTAACTGACTCACTGACAGACTCCCTTTTTTTTAAAATACATAAAATATCCTATTTATACTATCAATAAACAAAGAAACATATATTTACAAAATAAGTCCCTATACTTTGACAAAAAACACATAAAGACAAAATGTTAATCTTCTAGAAGCTTCAACAATACTCCCCCTAAGATTTACATTGTCTTCAGTCCACATTGAACTCTTTTGTCTCATCTTTGATGTTGAACACGGGCTTCTATTTGTAGAGTTCCAACTCTCACAAAGCCTTCTTGAATGCAGACTTGAACTTCTTTCAAAGATTCTAGGATCTGCTCAGCATTCAAGATCTCTGAAAGGACTGTAGTATTTTTGTTGATCTTCCACCTTCATCTAGCACATGAATAGGTGAATCAGCAACAACTTTGATAACTTCGAGTGAAGACTCCTCGGCAATCAAATTCTCTTGTGATACCTATATATCACAAAGATTACTGATAACAATCGAATGTTGAATGAATGAGTGTATCGGGTGTTCGAGTGAGTGAATCAGAGTGTTTGAGTTTGTGAATGAGTGATTGAAAATTACACAAGTGGTGTATATATATGTGTGTAAATTTTTAGGCGCATGAGACTAAATTTCACACAAGTTTTCAGACGCATGAGCACTGTAAATGCGCATGAGGTTTAGACGCATGAGCACTGTTCAGTCGCATAAGCACTGTTTAGGCGCTTGGACACTGTTCAGGCGCATGAGACTAACACTTGGAAGTCTGGTACTATTTAGGCGCACGAGCATAGATGATACGCCCAACACTTAACCAATTTTTCAGACACATGACAACTGTTTAGGCGCTTGAGCATAGAATGAAACGCCCAACACTTGCACAATATTCTAAAATTCATCATACTCCTGATTTAGACTTATGAGTACTATTCAGGCACATGAGAACCCTTCCATGAGTCTTGACACTTTGTAACACCCGGGTATTTTTTTTAAAAGACGAGAAAGAAGGAATGCTTATGTGTGTTTTTGTTGTGTTCGGGTGTGTGTTTTTGGTGGGTTTCTAGGTGTTTGAACTCATTTGCAAACGGGTTGAAGGAAGTCATACTCGAGGGCTGCTAAGGTGAGTTCTAGAACCCCCTTTTTACATGTTTTAACTGTTTTTGAGCTGGAAATACATGTATATATGTTTTTACGAAAATGGGTTTTTTTGTACCCGTATGAATGTGTATGTGTGAATGTGGATGGGTTATGATTTTGGGTGTTCTTGATGTTATGATGATGCCATGTTCATATTATGATGCTTTAATGTTAGAACTAAGTTAGAACATGTTGAACTGATGATGTTGGGACTGATTATGATGCTGATAGTGAGAGTTGGTTGCCCATGCGCCTAAAATTGGCCCATGCGGCCAATGGTCAAATTACCTAAGTGTAGTCCCATGCGCCCAAAACCCATGCGCCCGAATAGTATCCATGCGCCTAGAATAGGCTGAATTTGACTACGTGTTCCATGCGCCCAAAAACTGCCCATGCGCCTAGGCACTCATGCGCCTGCATAGTGCCCATGCGCCTAGAAATTTGCCCAGGAGACTAAGTGTTGGGTCATGCGCCAAAATAGCGCCCATGCGCCTGAAAGTTCCCCATGCGCCTAAGTGTTCCCATGCGCCTGAAAGGCCATGCGCCTGCATAGTGCTCATGCGCCTATGCCTTAGAATATTTTATGAAATTTTGGGGAAATGTAAAGTGTAGGCTTTGACTGGGATGTTCCTGGGGGTAATGTAAGTTGACCTTATGATGTCATATGTGATGTGATGATGCTATGTATGGTTATGGTTATGTTATGTTATGTTCCTTATTATGTAAGTTATTTTCCGTGGCTTTACGTGGTATGATTATGAAAAGCAAATGGAAAGTATTATGACGTAAGCGGAAGATAATGAAAAAGGGAATGTAAGGAATGAATGAATGCATTCATTAATGAATGAAAGTAATGAAAGTCTTGCAAGCAATGTATGGAGGTTCACACCAATGAAGGGTGTTAGCTCAACTGTGTCCGGGTTAGCTACCCCGGAAGGATGCACACTAGGGTCTAATCTTGTGATTGACCATTGTAAAGGACCCTTGTCGCTTGCCCTAGGTACTGGAGTCAGCTTCCTGCACAATGTTCGAGGTCTATGATAGACCTCAGGCCCGTAACCAGCTTCGTGCACAATGTTCGGGGTATAGCACATGGCATTGGTCCGGAATGAAAGATGAATGATAATGATGAGTGTACTTGCCCCAGGCCCATGAGTCAGCTTCGTGCACAATGTTCGGGGTACAATACATGTCATCGGAAGTTAATGAATGTACATATAGTAAAAGATAACGAATGATAAGATGACGTACGATGATGAATGAACGGAAGTCAACGAATGACGATGAAAGATAATAATAATTATTATCTATGTGTACGTATGATGCATGATCACATGTGAAAGTAAAGAAAGAATGGTTTTAAACGAAAGAAAAGTATTTTATTTTATAAAACTAGAACTCACTCAGCAACGCTGACTTTTATGTGTTTCCAGTTGGCAGGTAATGTTGCTGAGGATGGCACGGGGTAGCTACTTGGCATTTTGGATGGCATCCGTTGTTTAAATTATAATGTTTTTGTGATGTAATGCAACGAGTAATATTTTGTAATCTATCAACGATGTATTATTTTTCAAAAGCAATTATATATATATATATACGAAATGGTTTGTTAAAAGAATTCCGCTGCAATATTTTAGAAACTGTAAATGTAAATATATGTTTTTATGTGCGATGATGTTCAACTATGAGCGTCCTGGGATCGGGCCTTACAAGTTGGTATCAGAGCCAAAGTTTAATGAAAGGGTTAAAATTTTCAAAAGAAACCCAAACTTAAATTGAGAATGGGACAAAGGAGGGATGCCAGTCCGAGTAGCTACGTGCCATCTGGTATTTTCTTGATGTTAACCGGCATTATGTGCGCATGTTATGTGATTATGTGCTCCTTAGTAGATTTAGATACTGATCTAGTCAGGATAGGAAATGCTTGGTGTTGGACCAAAAGAACCAATGAGCCTGATCAGAAAACCTTTAAGTCCCACGAACATTACAACAATGAAGTAGTCTGCAACAGCTGACGACATCAGCTGATAACAAGGTCTGAAGACAAAGTCTGAAGTGAAAGAGCTTAAGACAAAGTCTGAAGTGAAAGAGCTGAAGACAAAGTCTGAAGTAAAGAGCTGAAGACAAAGTCGAAGACAAGAGCTGAGACAAAGTCTGAAGTGAAAGAGCTGAAGACAAAGACTGAAGAGAAAGAGTGAAGACAAAGTCTGAAGTGAAAGAGCTAAAGACAAAGTCTGAGTGAAAGAGCTAAAGACAAAGTCTGAAGTGAAAGAGCTGAAGACAAAGTCTGAAGACAAGAGCTGAAGACAAAGTCTGAAGTGAAAGAGCTGAAGACAAAGTCTGAAGTGAAAGAGCTGAAGACAAAGTCTGAAGTGAAAGAGCTGAAGACAAAGTCTGAAGACAAGAGCTGAAGACAAAGTCTGAAGTAAAAGAGCTGAAGACAAAGACTGAAGACCAAGTTTCAGATGATTGTCACAACAGCTGAAGAAGACCTCTTCAGTAGTTGTGATGGTTTCCTTTCAGTAGTTGTATTTTCTTTTCTGTACTTGTAGTTTCAGTAGTTTTATGTTTCTTCGTGTACTTAGAATACTAGAGATGTTCTCAGTTGTTGTGAACATTCTCAGTAGTTTGCTTACTTTCAGTAGTTTGTAATAATTCTGTTAGACGTCACTATCAAGTGACATCAGCAGACGTCACATTCCTTTATATAAGGAATGCTGACCTAATTGTAATCGGTGCAGCTTAGGAAAACCTAGCAGCCGCCATACCGAAGCATGTGTGCATGAATGTTATTATCCCTGCAGAAAACCCTATTTCTATATAACCGTGTACTGTTCCATTGAATATTTATTGTGTTCTTGCTATATTTGCTTAATTCTTGCTCTAATTCCGCTGTGATTAAACTCTAATTGATCAAACTTAGATCACTGATCCTAACAAATGGTATCAGAGCAGGTTAATCATTGATCGGTTTAACAATTGATCATTGAAACTGCTATTTTGATATCTAAGTTTGATCGAATTAGCATATGTGCAAGAATTGGTTATAAAGATTGATTTTCTGCTGCTTCTGGTTATTAAATTGAGTTTCTTCTTGGTTCTTATTGAGTTTGTTGTGTTTTTGTGCTAAATCTTTTGAAACTTGATTGATTTGGTTTGAATCTGAGAATGACTACTCCATCTAATGATCCTCACAATACTGGCTCCTCAACCAAGCCTCCGATGCTGGTTAGGAGTGAGTATAACATATGGCAACGAAGAATGCTCCATCACCTGTCTGTTAACAGTTCAGGTTGTTGGACATCTGTGGTTCACGGTCCACACAAGCCTATGGTGAACAATCCGGAGACCAATCAAATGGTTCCGAAGAAGAAGGAGCAATACTCAGATGAAGATCGTAAACTGTTTGAGATTGATGCTAAAGCCCATGGAATTCTGGCCATGGCACTGCCGAATGAAATCTATTCTGGGCTTATGCATCATGAAACTGCTCATGACCTCTGGAATGCTTTGAAGGAACAATTCGGAGGAACTGATGAGGTCTTAGCAAACAACAGAGAAATCCTCGCCCAACAATATGAGACATTCTCTCATAGGAAGGGTGAGACACTGACTCAACAGTTTGAGCGTTTCTCCTGCTTGATCTCTGAGCTGAAAATGGTCAAGCATGAGTATACTAACAGCCAGATGAACAACAGATTCCTCAGATCACTGCCTGAGAGATGGGACACATACACCATTGTCCTACGCTCCAGTGCAAATCTGGATAGCCTATCTCTCACCCAACTCCATGGGAAACTGCTTACATTTGAAAGAGAGATAGAGCAGAAAAGGAAACTGGCATCATCAGGAAAGCTCTCTGATGACTTTGTACCAGGTAACACTGCCTTGGTCGGTCATGAGTCAGAATATGCTGGATCAGAAAGTCATTATGATGAGCATATAGATTTCTCTTCAAACAGTTCTGATCATGCATTTGTTGGTGTTGACAGTCATTCTGGGTGTAATAGTGATAATTTATGCTTTATCATGGATGATTTGCAAGGTATTGCTGATGATGATTTAGAAGAGATGGATATTTTGAGCCAAATGGCCCTGATCAATATCAGATCTCAAAAGTTCTACAAGAGAACTGGTAGGAAATTTCCAGGACTCTCTGGCAAAACCAAAGTTGGTTTTGACAAGAGTAAGTTGAGGTGTCACAAATGCCACAGGCTTGGGCACTTTGCAAGAGAGTGTAGATCAACTGGATCTAACTCCTCTGCACCCTTTGTGACCTTTCCAAGCAATAGTTCACAAAACAAAGGGCAACATCCTGCTAGTTCTGGTCATCACTCACAACCTCAATCTCCTGCATACTTTGTCCCTCAGGGTCCAATGCCATATCCTTATCCCTGCTATTACATGCCACAGCCAAATCCAGTTCATGTCCCTATAGCACAACAACCTCAAGCCCTACCTGAGCCTCAACCATCTCCATCACAATCTCAACCTCATCACAGCTTCTTCACACCAGGAGTTGTTGACTGGAGCAGCTTACCAGATGATCTTTCTGGTTTCAATGAGCAATTATCTGCTGGTGCTGGTCAACATGGTGGTGAACATCCTTTTGGGAATCTTGCTCTCATGGCCCTGGAGTCTACTGAGGGTTCCTGCTCGATGCTTCATCTTCACAGGTAACCCAGGTATCTTCTGAGGCTAAAGCCAAGTTATGTTCTGAATCATGCATAGCTGCCTTTGTCTCTATTAGAGAGGCAAATGTAGCTTTAATCAATCAAAATCTTGAGCTTGAGAAAACTATTTCCAAAAGAAAAGATGAGTATGTGTCTGCACTTAATGACAAAGATGATGAGATTTACAAGCTTAAATGCCAACTTAATGATGAAAAGGCTAAGGTAGAGGTCATACTCGAGAACCACAGAAGTCTCAAAGAGACACTTGCAGCTACCCAAGTTGAGTGTGACCGCTGGGTAACATCCTGCAAGGGATTTGAAATGCTTCTCAGCAAGCAAACAGCTTCAAATGTGAAGTTTGGAATAGGTTACAATCATACTGCACCACCTACTGATTTTACTTCAAAATAATAGTAAAATCTGAAGGTGAAAGTAATTTCCAAACCACATCATCATGTGATTCATCCTCAAATGATAATACAAAATTAGAGGATGAAGTCAGTGTTAAGATCTCAGCAAATCAATTGCCTGATGGTTTAAATGCTGATAAACACATGAAGCTGAGAAATTCAGATGTTGTCCCTCAAAGTACTCCAAGTACTGAAGGGCAAGTCACAACATCTGAAAAGCATTTCAAATCTGATGAAATAAAAGGATTAACAACTGCTGAGGAATCTATCATACGGTCTTTCAGGACGGATAGAGAACAGCTGAAGAACAAGTCTTCAGTTGTTACCGATCCTTCAGTACTTAACACAAGTACTGAAAGGAGGAAAGTACTGAAGATCACACCTTCAGTAGTTTCCACTTCAGCAGTTGATCAATCCAAGATGAAGAATAAGCCATGTGAAATATGTGGTAAATTCAATCATCTATCTGATGAATGCTGGTACAAAAAGGGTTCCAAACTCAACAGAGATAAGCTCATTAAAGAAGAGATAAATAAAATGAAAAATGAGTTTGAAACCAAGTTTGTACCACAGTCATCTCAAACTGATAAACCCAAGGCCTCACCAAAATCCAAAAAGAAGGATGGGGTTTATCAGAAAACAGCTGATAGTGTTCTCATGATAAACATCAGACGAAGTCTGTGAATTTCAAGGAGGAAATGGTGGGTCACAGGAACTCATCAAAAACAAGTACTGATGTGTCAAATGAGCTGAAGGCTTTAGCAACAAATCAGACACAACTTGTTATGATGGTTCAGCATTTGTTGGGGAGAGTTAACCAACTAGATGCACCTGTGATCAAACCACTGAAAAGGAAATCCAAGCCCAAATCTAAGAATTCCATTTCAGCACCATCTCCACCTTCATCAGCTGTTAATCATGAGAAACAAGTTATGGTTAAATCTGTTGATGAAAACAGACCCAAAACCAAAAAGGTTTGGGTCTCTAAAGCTAACTAGTTTCTTATGATAAATGCAGGGTTCTTCAGCATGCCAAAGAAGCATCTGGTATGTAGACAGTGGAGGATCTATGCATATGACTGGGAGCAGTTCTCTTCTTAATGACTACTCTCAAGGAAAGAAGGGATTTGTCTCATTTGGAAATGATGCTAAGGGTTACATCATCGGGAAAGGATTTGTGTCAAATGGAGAAATCAGATTTGATGATGTTAACCATGTGGAGAATCTCAAGTATAATCTACTGAGTGTCAGTCAGATGTGTGATAAAGGGCATGTTGCACTTTTCACAAGCCAGAACTGCCGGATTCTGTCTTCCAAAGTTCTGAGGCTGATTGACAAGGTATTGGATGAACATACTCTCCTGAAGGCCAACAGGATAGGAAGAGTATATGCCTTGGATTTGTCAAAGAAGATTGCGTTAAAAGGTCATCCTTGCCTGTTCTCCAAGGCCTCTCCTCAGGAATCTAAACTGTGGCATAGAAGGCTGGGTCATGTTAATCTCAAAAACATGAATCAGCTGATCCACAATAGTTTAGTAAGAGGTCTACCAATAAAGGAGTTCCTCTGTGATGAAACCTGCACTGCTTGTTTAAAAGGAAAACAACACAAAGTCTCATTCCCTCCTATAGAAGAACCAAAGTCCACTGCCTGCTTGCAATTACTGCACATGGATCTCTTTGGTCCTGTGAGAGTAATGAGCATGGCAAAGAAGAAATACTGTCTGGTAATTGTGGATGATTACTCCAGATTTGTATGGACCTTCTTCTTGCATTCAAAGGATGAGGCTGCTCAGACAATTATTAACTTTGTGTTGTATGTTGAGAAGCAGTATTCCCTATCAGTCAAGTGTATAAGAAGTGATAATGGAACTGAATTTAGAAACCATACACTTGATGATTTCTACCTTTCAAAAGGAATCAAGAGGCAGTATAGCATCCAAGGACTCCAGAACAAAATGGAGTAGTGGAGAGAAAGAACAGGACCCTAATTGAAGCTGCAAGGTCCATGTTGGCTGACTCTGGTTTGCCACTGACCTTTTGGGCTGAAGCTGTCAACACAGCATGCTATGTGCAAAATAGAGCTTTAGTGAATCAGAGGTTGATGAAGACTCCTTATGAAGTTCTACATCATTTGGCTCCTCTAATTTCATTCTTCAGAGCATTTGGGTGTCCTTGTTACATTCTCAACACAAAGGATCAACTCCAAAAGTTTGATTCTAAGGTGGATGCAGGGTATTTTGTTGGGTACTCATCCACTTGCAAGGCTTACAGAGTGTTCAACTGTAGAACAAAGATGGTTGAAGAAACCTTGCATGTGAAGTTCAATGAATCTCCTAAGGACAAAATCCCACAAAACCCTGTGGAGTTGTTTGATCTGGACATACTGCAATATGTTCCTTATCAGCCTCCAGCTGTTGCAGATCATGTGAATTCATCACCTTCTGCAGCTAGTCATCCATCTGGTGGTACTGATGTTCATGATGATCCCAGTACTCACCTATTCAAGTTTAGTGATCAACTGCCTGAGTCTACTCAACTTGATGTTCCTGTAGCTTCAGTAGCACCATCCACAACAAATGCTGATGAGATTTCTGAATCCTCTACTTCATTTGACCTGCCATCTAACACTTGGTTTCAAGAATCTGGATCAACATCTGTTGCTGCTGAGCGTGCTACAAACACTTGCACAGATCTCATAGTGTATCCAGAGCTGAAGAATCACCCAACGTCTCAAATCATTGGTGATATCAATGCTGGTGTCTCAACTAGAAGTCAATTGTCCAACTTCTGCTTCTATGCTCTTTTCATCAGTCAGCAAGAGCCAAAGAACTATCATATTGCATTAAGAGACAATGGATGGGTTGATGCCATGCAGCTTGAGCTTCTTCAGTTCAAAAAGCAGCAAGTGTGGGAACTGGTTCCTCTACCCCCAGGTAAGTGTGCAATAGGCACTAAATGGGTGTTTAGGAATAAAACAGATGAAAATGGGCAAATTGTCAAGAACAAGGCCAGACTGGTTGTCCAGGGGTTTTCACAAGAAGAAGGTATTGATTATGATGAAACCTTTGCCCCTGTAGCCAGACTGGAGGCAATTAGATTGTTCTTAGCCTATGCTGCATTCCACAATCTTAAAGTTTTTCAAATGGATGTCAAAAGTGCATTTTTATATGGTAAAATAAAAGAAGAGGTTTATGTGTGTCAACCACCAGGTTTTGAGGATAATAAACATCCTGATTGGGTGTATAAACTTGATAAGGCTCTTTATGGGTTGAAACAAGCTCCTAGAGCCTGGTATGAAACACTGTCAAATTTTCTTCTTCAGAATAATTTCACTAGAGGCTCCATAGATAAAACTTTGTTCATTAAGAAAGTGGGTCAGCATAAGCTCCTTGTTCAAATTTATGTTGATGATATTATTTTTGCTTCCTCTGATCCACAGTTGTGTGATGCATTTACAAAGTTGATGCAACAAAAATTCGAAATGAGTGCCATGGGAGAATTACAGTTCTTTCTAGGTTTGCAAATCAAACAAAAGGCTGATGGAACTTTCATTCATCAGTCAAAATACACAAAAAGTCTTTTGGCAAAGTTTGATTTACAACACTGTAAGCCCTGTTCTACTCCCATGTGCAGCACCACACAACTGGATGCAGATCAGAAAGGTAAAGCTGTTGATGAAACACTTTACAGATGTATGATTGGGTCCTTGATGTACTTAACAGCTTCTAGACCAGATATTATGTTTGCAACTTGTGTTTGTGCTAGATTTCAGGCTGCTCCTAAAGAGTCTCATTTGATTGCAGTCAAGAGGATCTTTAGATATCTGCAAGGTACTCAATCTCTAGGTCTTTGGTATTCCACTGGGCACTCTTGCAAATTAGTTGCTTTTTCTGATAGTGACTATGCAGGGTGTAAATTAACTAGAAAATCAACTTCTGGTGGATGTCAATTCCTAGGCAACTGTTTGGTTTCTTGGCAGAGTAAGAAACAAACATCTGTTGCTACATCCACTGCTGAAGCCGAGTACATTGCTGCTGCAAGTTGTACATCTCAGGTACTCTGGCTTCAGAATCAATTACTGGATTATGGCATTACAGAGACTAAGACTCCATTACTAATGGATAGTGCTTCAGCTCTTTGTATTGTCAAGAATCCAGTCCAGCACTCTAGGACCAAACATATTGAGATCAGACACCATTTTATTAGGGATTGTTTTGAAAAAGGTCTGATTGATCCAAAGTTTGTTCCTAGTGCTGATGAGCTTGCAGACATATTTACTAAGCCTTTGGACAGTTCAACTTTCCAAAATCTAGTGTTAAGGCTTGGTATGCTGCAGCTAGAATAAGTGACAACTACTGATGATCTCAGTCAACAAGTACTGATGAGCATTCGTATACTACTGTCACAAATAAGTACTGAAGTTCTTTTATCCTCAGTAGTTTTCATAACTACTGAAGACTAAATTACTTAAAAGTACTGAAGTACTCAATTGTTGAAAAGAACTGATGTGGTTACAACTACTGCTGTAGTTACAACTGCTGATGTCAGAATAACAGATAAGTACTGATGACCTATGAAACATCTGAAACTCAGACAAAGTCTGATGAAGTGTTGAGGTCAGAATGAAACAGCTGATGAGCTAAGAATTGACGACAACAGCTGATGAGAAATTTCTCTTCAGTTGTTTCTACAACTGCTGCTTCACTTCAAACAACTGAAGCCAAAACCATGTCTTCAGTAGTTTCACAACTACTGATGACTAACACCAAGTCTTCAGTTGTTACAACACCTGAAGCCAAAACCATGGCTTCAGTAGTTTCACAACTACTGATGACTAATACCAAGTCTTCAGTTGTTACAACTTCTGAAAGTTAAAACCAGGTCTTCAGTTGTTTTCAAACAACTGATGACAGCACCAACACTTTCAGTCGTTTTATATCAGCTTTTTCTTACCCTATAAATACCTAAACCTACTTTCAGACGTTTCATTAGCCGTTTTCCGTCCTTCACTCTCTCAACAATGGCGACCATGAAACTCAAACCCAGACACAACTGTGTTGCCTACCTCTCGAAATCGGCCTTCTGGAACAAATTTGATAACGCCATCGATCTTATGGTAGATTCCCAGTACCGAACCGCGTTTCTTCTGAATCCTACCATATACCCCGATTCCCTAAGCCAGTTCTGGACCAACGTCTCTGTGCAAACTAGTGAGAATGATAGCCAAATCACTCTCCAGTCGTTGGTCAACCAGAAACAGGTGGTCATCACTCCGGACATCATTCGACAAACCCTAGATCTACATGATGCCACCTGTGTCACAGAATACCCGAAAGGCACAACCGATATGTCTTTCATCAACAACGGGTATGAAGGAGACTTAAGTGCTACCACCATTCTGAAGAAGCACTTCCATGATGCTGAACGTCTTATATTCCACATGGTGAATGTCTGCCTTGCACCAAAAACCTCCTCATGGGATCAAATGTCTTCCCGATGGCAACAGGTATTATACTCTATCTTTGAACGACAAACTTTAAATTTTTCTGAGATAGTGTTTATGGAACTAAAGGATCTGGCCTTGAAACCTGTGGCAAACAGATGGATATTATATCCCAGGTTTCTCATGGCCATAATTTTAACACAGCTAAAATCAGACGGCCTTGTTGGCCTTGGAGTCCCTGCTCCGGCTGTATTGCCTGAAGTATACTCCAGGCACAACTCTGACCCTACATGAAAGGGGCTGCCCGGCTGCTCAAACCCAAGCAGCGGGAACCCACAGCCTCCACTTCCAGATCCAAAGTCCCCACCAAACCCAAAACCAAAAAGCCCAAAAAGGCTACTCAGGGAGATGAGTCCCCTGAGGATGCCCCTGTAACACCAATACAGGAAACACTTACTGGTTCTAACCCCCCAGTAGTGTCAAAGACTCCACCAGCCCTAGCCGCTCAGGCATCCTCTCAACAGGATCCTGATGCAACCATAATTGGGGATACCACAATGCTGGAACCTATCTCAATTGAGAAGGTTACCATTGAAGAGCACCAGTCACCCCGGGTGCAATCTGCTTCAAACCTATCTCCAAATGCAACCGCCCCTCAAAGCCCAACATTTATTGTTGCACAAGTGTTGAGTCAGCTGCATTCCTCTCCTCCTCCCCAGACACCAATTACAATGGGGAGAACCTCAACAGCTGAGGAAGAGGACCAAAATGCTGCTGATAACCCACAGCACAGGGGTTATAATGTTCAATCTCCCCGTGTAGAGGAGGAGGTTAGAACATCTGGTGAGGCTGCCACTTCTACTGATTCAGCAAATGAACAGGATGAAGTTGGTAACATCTCTAAGACCTCACCAGAGGCAACTGCCGATGAAGGACTCAGTCCTGAGGCAGGAAGTCCCCAGAACCAAGAACAAGGGGCACATGCTACAACTGATCTACACTCAGGGCATGTACATCCTGATTCAATCAGGAGGTCAGATGATTCAGCAAAGACTGATGATGACCTGGGCTTTTTCTTTGATGTTTTAGCCCATAACACAATCCTTGAGGCTGAGGTGAGCAGACTCAAAGAACTGCTTGCCAAAATGTCTCAGGATCAAAGTCCATCTGCCCCAATAAACCCACAGATGGCACCTTCATCTGAAGGTTTACCAAACACTCAGCCACTACACTCAACTGAGCCACCAGCCACTGTTTTTGGCACCACCTCTCAGGGACAGAACCCCTCTGAGCAGATGGTTGCTACATTTCAAAATTCCTTACCTCTCATCACTCCCATCATCAATGAGATTGTGCATAAAGCCATTGATGAGAGGATTTCCTCAAATCTACAAACACTTGTTGATGATGCTGTGCAAAGGAAGCTTTCTGCCATTCAAACCCTGAACCCAATGCACCCAAAAAGGGGGAGTCTAAGGCAGTGAAAGAAAGAAAAAGAAAGAGAGTGGAAAATGAGAAACAACAAGAGAAAGAAAAGGAAAAACAGCTGATCACATACAAAAGAAAGAAAAGTGCTGAAACTCAAAAGCCTGATGAAGAGAAATCATTGGAAGATCTGGTTAAAGAAGCTGATGAAGCTCACAGCAGATCAATGGACAGAATAATAGACCAACTCTTCAGACAGGGCTTTGATACAGCTACTTTAGACACTGAGATCAGAAGGCTGGAGATTGAAGAGATACAAGAAAGATGGGCCAGTTATAGTGTGATGGAAAGGGAGAGGTTGGAAATAATGATCAGGTTTACTGCAAAATACTTGGGAAGATCATTAATTGAGATTAAATCATGGACCAGAGACAGTATTCTGGCAATAACCACCAGAATCTGTACTTCTGAAGCATTCAATAAGGGGTTAATTATCGAAGCACTAGATGAAGCAGGTGCTGGGAAGAGAACTGATATGGCCAAGCTTTCCAAAGCCAAACTCACCATAAAAATGCTAGATCAGCCTTCCCAAACTCCCTCTCAAAAACAACCAACCCCACAACTCTCCAAATCAACTCAACCCTCAAAACCAACTCCCTTACCCCAAAAACCACCTCAAACCACATCCAGTGATGCACCCAGAAGGAGGAGAAGGGTGTTGAGGATGGTAGAAGATGAAGAAGAAGATGATGAAGAAGATAGTCTGCCAATCTCTGCTGTTCTGAAATTACCTGAGCCCAGAAGTCAACAAATGATCACACCAGACTTTCAGAGGCAAATGGTGAAAGTTAAGATTGAAGAAGAAGAACAGCAGAAACAGCACGATGAGCAACTTTTGAAGATGATTGACAAAGAGTTTCCTCAGTCATCATCTATACAAGCGATGAAGAAACATGCTCAAAGGCTGTATGCTCTCAGGTATACCTTTCAATATCAAAAGAGAGAGTAAGGATTTGGCCAGACCCCAGGGTTAGTTCTAGAATTCATAAGAAATCCATACCAAGTAGATACAATGGCCAAGTGAGAAAGACCATAGATGCTGCTATTATGTTGGCCATTGTAGTCTCACCCTGGGAAATACTTGAAGACTTCAAGAGAGCCTACAAGTCAAAGATGACCCCTCAAACTCTAATGGAGAACAAAATGGTCAAGAAGGGGTTGTTATACAAGAGGCTTGAAGAGATCAAGAAAAATGAACTCCAGTTGTTATTAGAAGGGACTCACCCAGATGAATTTGCTTACAGAGAGATAACAACTGTTGAGTTGAAAAATGGAAAGACGATGAAGTACTTATCAGAGTACTATGGCCCAGAGTTCTTCTTCGAAGGAGAAGCAGAAGAACTCACTAAGGAGGAACAAGTTGTTCTCCTTGAGGCCTACGTCAGAGAGTCTTATAGACTCATCAATGGGAAGTAGGTTTCATGGTTGGGATAACGGCTCTGTGTCCAGTTCCCCAAGACAGAGTTCCCTTCCATCCTTTGACATTCACATCTACTGAAACCTGTTCCCTGGCCTGTGCTTATCCTATATCTCTAAAGCTGATCAAGAGAGTATTTCTGCCAAGAATAAGTGGGACCTCAATAAGCTTAAAGGTTTTGGCTGCATTGGTTCAGGGGGAGTTTGTTGGACCAAAAGAACCAATGAGCCTGATCAGAAAAACCTTTAAGTCCCACGGACATTACAACAACTGAAGTAGTCTGCAACAGCTGAAGACATCAGCTGATAACAAGGTCTGAAGACAAAGTCTGAAGTGAAAGAGCTGAAGACAAAGTCTGAAGTGAAAGAGCTGAAGACAAAGTCTGAAGTGAAAGAGCTGAAGACAAAGTCTGAAGACAAGAGCTGAAGACAAAGTCTGAAGTGAAAGAGCTGAAGACAAAGACTGAAGAGAAAGAGCTGAAGACAAAGTCTGAAGTGAAAGAGCTGAAGACAAAGTCTGAAGTGAAAGAGCTGAAGACAAAGTCTGAAGTGAAAGAGCTGAAGACAAAGTCTGAAGACAAGAGCTGAAGACAAAGTCTGAAGTGAAAGAGCTGAAGACAAAGACTGAAGAGAAAGAGCTGAAGACAAAGTCTGAAGTGAAAGAGCTGAAGACAAAGTCTGAAGACAAGAGCTGAAGACAAAGTCTGAAGTAAAAGAGCTGAAGACAAAGACTGAAGACCAAGTTTCAGATGATTGTCACAACAGCTGAAGAAGACCTCTTCAGTAGTTGTGATGGTTTCCTTTCAGTAGTTGTATTTTCTTTTGTGTACTTGTAGTTTCAGTAGTTTTATGTTTCTTCGTGTACTTAGAATACTAGAGATGTTCTCAGTTGTTGTGAACATTCTTAGTAGTTTGCTTACTTTCAGTAGTTTGTAATAATTCTGTTAGACGTCACTATCAAGTGACATCAGCAGACGTCACATTCCTTTATATAAGGAATGCTGACCTAATTGTAATCGGTGCAGCTTAGGAAAACCTAGCAGCCGCCATACCGAAGCATGTGTGCATGAATGTTATTATCCCAATGCAGAAAACCCTATTTCTATATAACCGTGCACTGTTCCATTGAATATTTATTGTGTTCTTGCTATATTTGCTTAATTCTTGCTCTAATTCCGCTGTGATTAAACTCTAATTGATCAAACTTAGATCACTGATCCTAACACTTGGGGTATGAAGAGTAAAGTAAGTGGCTAATCACAATTGGCCACTGTAATTAGGGACTTACTATACTTGACATAAACTGAGCTATTACCTTGAATGACCGTGTTAGTGTTTGAATCTTATAGCGTGTTAGAGGATGGCCGGTGGTAGATCTTCGAAGGCTTTTAGAGGTGGAGGTCGTGGTGGACGTGGTGCTGGACCGCGGGTCACAAGAGGAAGGCCTCGAGCTGAAGAGGTGGCTCATGAAGAGCCCGACACCCTCATCCGGAGGGCGGTGATGAGAGTGCTAACTTAAGGGCCTCAGTGAAGGAGGCAGTGGTGAAAGAGGTTCAGCAGGTCATGCAGACGATCTTACCGTCTATGGTGACTGAAGTGATCAAAGCTGTGCGAGAAGGAGAAAGGAAGGAGAGGAACATGTCCTTGGGAGGGAGAGAGCAATCGGAGACTGAGACGGTTGTCTCAACTGATGAGGAAGAAGAAGAAGAGCCTGTGCCGGAGGCAGCACGAGGCTGTAACTATGGGGCATTTCAAAGATGCAAGCCCCCGACTTTTGACGGGAATGGCACTGCTGCTGCTGCTCACCGGTGGGTGAGAGAGATGGAAGCTGTTCTAGATATCAGCGAGTGCCAGGAAGATCAAAAGGTGAAGTTTCCACCCACTCATTTGTGGACTCGGCCCTGTGTTGGTGGGACAATATTGTCCAGGCCAAGGGTAGTAGGGCGATTGGCAGGATGAGGTGGAGTGAGTTGAAGAAACTGGTGATCGAGGAGTTCTGTTCTCATAAGGAGCTCGACAAGGTTCAGAGGGAGTTCTTGTAGCTGGAGGCGGGAACCATGACGCATCAGCAATATACCACTAAATTCAACGAAATGGCATGGTTGGTGCCAGATCAGGTGACACCTCTGTCGCGAAAAATCAAGAGGTATATTCAGGGCTTGCCGGCGGATATCCGCTGGCATATGATCGATGCTCGGCCAAGTACGTTTAGGTCGGTGGTCGATCTGGAGGGAAGGCTGTATGACAAGAGGGAAGTGGTGGTTGCTGAGGTGAGCAAGAAAGGCGGTGGTGACCGAAACTGGAATGGGAAGAGGTTTGGTCGGGGTGGTGCCCCTGTAAACAACAAGAAGGCACGAGTGGATGACCAGCGTGTGGTCACATCCGGTGCGGAGTCGAAGAGGTGTGGCAAGTGCGGGAAGGAGCACACCGGGGAGTGTAGGTGGGGATTGAACGTGTGCTTCAAGTGTGTAAAGCTTGGCCACATGGCAAGAGAGTGCAAGGTGCCAAGTTGTTTTAACTGTGGTGGAAAGGGCCACATGAGTCGAGAATGCAAGAAGCCAAGGGCTGAGAGTTCCGAGGCAGGGAAGAAGACCGGGACCGAGGGGCAGAGGGCGAGCGCCAGGGCATTGACGATGACTCAGGAGGAGGCTAGGACGGACCCCGATGTCGTGTCAGGTACGTTTCTAGTAAACCAAACTCTTGCTTCTGTGTTATTTGATTCAGGTGCTAGTAAGAGTTTTATTTTTACTGCTTTCTGTGCTAAGTTGCCTGTTAGTAGTAGAAGTATTGATGAGCCCTTCGATGTAGAAACTGTCATAGGTAAGTCTACCAGGATTGTTGACCTGATATAAGGCTACGATATAGAATTAGAGGGTCATAAATTTCCTGCTAGACTGTTCGTGATGACCTTAGGCGGGTTTGATGTAGTCCTAGGAATGGATTGGTTGGTGGACTACGAGGTGAGCATTGTGTGTCGCAAGAAGATGATTAATCTGACAGTGCCTGACGGGAGTTCGGTGACAATTCACAGCGATCGAGTTACAATGATTCCGAAGGTGATTTCGATGGTGGTGGCGGGAAAGTGCATGGGGCGTGGATGTAGTGCCTACTTGGCCTACGTGAAGGATGTAGATACGCCAACACCACAACTGTCAGATGTACCGGTTGTGTGAGTTCCCAGATGTGTTTCCCGAAGACTTACCAGGTGTGCCACCGGACCGCGAGATCGAGTTCCAGATTGACTTGATACCGGGTGTCCAGCCTGTTGCTAAGGCACCGTATCGATTGGCTCCTACCGAGATGAAGGAATTGATGGAGCAACTGCAGGAGTTGCTTGATAAGGGGTTCATTAGACCGAGTATCTCCCATTGGGGGTGCTCCGGTCTTATTTGTGAAGAAGAAGGACGGTAGTATGAGGATGTGCATAGACCACCGCGAGCTGAACAAGTTGACGGTGAAGAATCGGTATCCATTGCCGAGGATTGATGACCTGTTTGATCAGCTCCAAGGTGCTAGTTGGTTCTCGAGGATAGATCTTTGATCTGGCTACCATCAGCTGAAGGTGAAGGAGCAAGATATTCCTAAAATAGCTTTTTGCACGCGTTATGGACACTACGAGTTTCTCGTTATGTCCTTTGGTTTGACCAACGCGCCAGCTGCTTTTATGGACCTAATGAATCGAGTGTGTCAGCCATGTGGGATAAATCAGTGATTATGTTTATCGATGATATCTTGATTTATTCGAAGAGTGAGGAGGAGTATGCCGGTCACATTCTGGAGGTGATGGAGACGTTGAGAAGGGAGAAGTTGTATGCCAAGTTCTCCAAGTGCGCATTCTGGCTACACGAGGTTTAGTTTTTGGGTCATGTAGTGAATCCGGAGGGGATCATGGTGGACCCGGCCAAAGTGGAAGCGGTGATGCAATGGAAGTCTCCTAAGACGCCATCCGAGATTCATAGTTTCTTGGGGTTGGCGTGATATTATAGGAGATTCATTCAAGACTTCTCTAAGATAGCTTCTCCATTGACAAAGTTGACTGGCAAGGATGTGAAGTTTGTATGGGGTCAAGCTCAAGAGAGTGCTTTTGAGGAGTTAAAGGCAAGGTTGACTCAAGCTTCAGTTTTATCATTACCCGAAGGAAGCGAGGACTTAGTGGTCTATTCGGATGCTTCTTACTCGGGGTTGGGTTGCGTGTTGATGTAGCGAGGGAAGGTTATAGCTTATGCATCCCGACAGTTGAAAGTTCACGAGGTGAATTAGCCTACTCACGACTTGGAATTAGCAGCTGTGGTCTTTGCACTAAAGATTTGGAGGCACTACCTATACGAAACGAAGTGCACAATCTTCACGAACCACCAGAGCTTGAAGTACTTCTTTGAACAAAAGGACCTGAACATGAGGCAGAGGCGATGGTTGGAGCTCATAAAGGATTATGATTGCGAGATCCATTACCATCCAGGCAAGGCCAACGTAGTGGCGGATGCCCTTAGCCGAAAGGAGAGACCCGAGCCGATTCGGGTGAAGGCTTATCAGTTGATTATGACCTCTGATGTGATGAAGCAGGTCAAGGAGTTTCAAGATGAGGCATCGAAAGAAGATCGTCTTAACTCCGAAAGGATGAGAGGTATGGTTACGGAATTGGGCGAAAACACTCTTGGTGTTAGAACCCGATTCGGACGGATGTGGATCTCTCGTTACGGGGATCTACGTGGGAGGATTATGGACAAAGCTCATAAGACTCGATACTCTATTCATCCCGGTGCTACAAAGATGTATCAAGATATGAAGAAAGATTATTGGTGGCCGGGTATGAAGCGCGATGTAGCGGAGTATGTGAGTAAGTGTCTTACTTGCTTGCAAGTGAAGGCCGAGCATCAGAAGCCGTACGGGAAGATCCAACCATTGGATATACCAGAGTGGAAGTGGGAGCATATCACCATGGACTTTATTACGAAGTTACCGTGTACCGTGAAGGAGTATGATGCTATATGGGTGATAGTTGATAGTTTAACAAAGAGTGCCCACTTTCTACCAATCCGCGAGACGTACTCCTCTGAAAGATTAACGGATCTATTCATAAAAGAGATTGTGACTCATCATGGTGTGCCGGTGTCTATTGTGTCTGATCGTGACACCAGGTTTACGTCTAAATTTTGGAAGAAATTCCATGATGCTATGGGGACGAGGTTACACATTAGTACGGCTTATGATCCTCAGACGGATAGTCAGTCGGAAAGGACTATTTAGACGCTAGAAGATATGCTTCGGGCATGCGTCATTGACTTTGGAGGAAGTTGGGATGACCACTTACCGTTAGCTGAGTTCTCGTATAATAATAGTTATCATGCCAGTATTGGTATGCCCCCTTATGAGATGCTATACGGTAGGAGGTGTAGAACACCCGTTTGTTGGGGTGATATTGGTCAGAAGGATTTGGGAAGTATTGAGGTGATTGAGGCTACGACTGAGAAGCTCGAAAAGGTCAAAGCCTTTTTGAAGGCAGCTAAAGATAGGCAGAAGTCGTATGCCGACAGGAGACATAGACCGATTGAGTTCAAGGTGGGTGACAGAGTTATGTTGAAGGTCTCACCTTGGAAAGGTATCATTCAGTTCAGGAAGCGGGGCAAGTTGAGCCCGAGATACATAGGGCCTTTCCGAATCATTGCTCGAGTAGGAGAGGTGGCCTATAGGTTGGTGTTACCCGATGAGTTAAGTGGAATTCACCCGACATTCCATGTATCTCATCTGCGGAAGTGTTTAGCTGACGAGGATATGGTTGTACCACTGGAGGATATTAAAGTTGATGAAAGGCTCAATTATGTGGAGCAACCAGTGGCAATCATTGACCATAAGGAGAAAAGGTTATGGACTAAAGGGATCCAAGTCTACGTAGGAGACTGAAGAAGAGATAAGGCAGCATTACCCACATTTGTTTGAGGAATAACAGCTTTCGGGGACAAAACCTATATAAGGGGGGTGGACTTGTAACACCCGGTTATTTTTTTAAAAAGACGAGAAAGAAGGAATACATGTGTATAAAAGAAAGAAAACACAATTTAACCCAAGTTGAGGGGCTAAATGTGTCAAAAGGAAGAAAAGTATAAAAAGTGGGTGCAAAAAGGTGATGGCCGCCCACACCTTCCTGCATATTTCACTTCAACCGGTTTTTTGAGAGAGAAAGAGCTGAGCTCTCGGGTTTTTGAAGAAGAAGAAGAGGAAAACCGAATTCAAGGTAAGAATTCTTGGCTTTATGTTGTTCTTGGCCGGCCTATGCCTTGGTTATATGCTTATGTGTGTTTTGTTGTGTTCAGGTGTGTGTTTTTGGTGGGTTTCTAGGTGTTTGAACTCATTTGCAAACGGGTTGAAGGAAGTCATACTCGAGGGCTGCTAAGGTGAGTTCTAGAACCCCCTTTTTAAATGGTTTAACTGATTTTGGTGCTGGAAATGCATGTATATATGTTTTTACGAAAATGGGTTTTTTTGTACCCGTATGAATGTGTATGTGTGAATGTGGGTGGGTTATGATTTTGGGTGTTCTTGATGTTATGATGATACCATGTTCATATTATGATGCTTTAATGCTAGAACTAAGTTAGAACATGTTGAACTGATGATGTTGGGACTGATTATGATGCTGATAGTGAGAGTTGGTTGCCCATGCGCCTGAAATTGGCCAATGCTCCCAACGGTCAAATTACCTAAGTGTAGCCCCATGCGCCCAAAACCCATAAAAAAATTCATAAGATACAATGTAATTACATAAAAAAAATTCATATATTTCATTGATAGCTAATGCATAAGATACAATGTGTAAGGGTTACAGTTTGTTCTGTTCTAACTGTTTCTTACTTCACTAACTTTTCTAACTGACTCACTGACAGACTCCCTTTTTTTTAAAATACATAAAATATCCTATTTATACTATCAATAAACAAAGAAACATATATTTACAAAATAAGTCCCTATACTTTGACAAAAAACACATAAAGACAAAATGTTAATCTTCTAGAAGCTTCAACAATACTCCCCCTAAGATTTACATTGTCTTCAGTCCACATTGAACTCTTTTGTCTCATCTTTGATGTTGAACACGGGCTTCTATTTGTAGAGTTCCAACTCTCACAAAGCCTTCTTGAATGCAGACTTGAACTTCTTTCAAAGATTCTAGGATCTGCTCAGCATTCAAGATCTCTGAAAGGACTGTAGTATTTTTGTTGATCTTCCACCTTCATCTAGCACATGAATAGGTGAATCAGCAACAACTTTGATAACTTCGAGTGAAGACTCCTCGGCAATCAAATTCTCTTGTGATACCTATATATCACAAAGATTAACTGATAACAATCGAATGTTGAATGAATGACTGTATCGGGTGTTCGAGTGAGTGAATCAGAGTGTTTGAGTTTGTGAATGAGTGATTGAAAATTACACAAGTGGTGTATATATATGTGTGTAAATTTTTAGGCGCATGAGACTAAATTTCACACAAGTTTTCAGACGCATGAGCACTGTAAATGCGCATGAGGTTTAGACGCATGAGCACTGTTCAGTCGCATAAGCACTGTTTAGGCGCTTGGACACTGTTCAGGCGCATGAGACTAACACTTGGAAGTCTGGTACTGTTTAGGCGCACGAGCATAGATGATACGCCCAACACTTAACCAATTTTTCAGACACATGACAACTGTTTAGGCGCTTGAGCATAGAATGAAACGCCCAACACTTGCACAATATTCTAAAATTCATCATACTCCTGATTTAGACTTATGAGTACTATTCAGGCACATGAGAACCCTTCCATGAGTCTTGACACTTTGTAACACCCGGGTATTTTTTTTAAAAGACGAGAAAGAAGGAATCCTTATGTGTGTTTTGTTGTGTTCGGGTGTGTGTTTTTGGTGGGTTTCTAGGTGTTTGAACTCATTTGCAAACGGGTTGAAGGAAGTCATACTCGAGGGCTGCTAAGGTGAGTTCTAGAACCCCCTTTTTACATGTTTTAACTGTTTTTGAGCTGGAAATACATGTATATATGTTTTTACGAAAATGGGTTTTTTTGTACCCGTATGAATGTGTATGTGTGAATGTGGATGGGTTATGATTTTGGGTGTTCTTGATGTTATGATGATGCCATGTTCATATTATGATGCTTTAATGTTAGAACTAAGTTAGAACATGTTGAACTGATGATGTTGGGACTGATTATGATGCTGATAGTGAGAGTTGGTTGCCTATGCGCCTAAAATTGGCCCATGCGGCCAATGGTCAAATTACCTAAGTGTAGTCCCATGCGCCCAAAACCCATGCGCCCGAATAGTATCCATGCGCCTAGAATAGGCTGAATTTGACTAAGTGTTCCATGCGCCCAAAACTGCCCATGCGCCTAGGCACTCATGCGCCTGCATAGTGCCCATGCGCCTAGAAATTTGCCCAGGAGACTAAGTGTTGGGTCATGCGCCAAAATAGCGCCCATGCGCCTGAAAGTTCCCCATGCGCCTAAGTGTTCCCATGCGCCTGAAAGGCCATGCGCCTGCATAGTGCTCATGCGCCTATGCCTTAGAATATTTTATGAAATTTTGGGGAAAATGTAAAGTGTAGGCTTTGACTTGGGATGTTCCTGGGGGTAATGTAAGTTGACCTTATGATGTCATATGTGATGTGATGATGCTATGTATGGTATGGTTATGGTTATGTTATGTTATGTTCCTTATTATGTAAGTTTATTTTCTGTGGCTTTACGTGGTTGATTATGAAAAGTAAATGGAAAGTATTATGTAACGTAAAGCAAAAGATAATGAAAAAGGGAACGTAAGGAATGAATGAATGCATTCATTAATGAATAAAAGTAATGAAAGTCTTGCAAGCAATGTATGGAGGTTCGCAACCGATGAAGGGTGTTAGCTCAACTGTGTGCGGGTTAGCTACCCCGGAAGGATGCACACTAGGGGTCTAATCTTTGTGATTGACCATTGTATAGGACCCTTGCCGCTTGCCCTAGGTACTGGAGTCAGCTTCCTGCTCAATGTTCGAGGTCTATGATAGACCTCAGGCCCAGTAACCAGCTTCGTGCACAATGTTCGGGGTATAGCACATGGCATTGGTCCGGAATGAAAGATGAATGATAATGATGAGTGTACTTGCCCCAGGCCCATGAGTCAGCTTCGTGCACAATGTTCGGGGTACAATACATGTCATCGGAAGTTAATGAATGTACATATAGTAAAAGATAACGAATGATAAAGATGACGTACGATGATGAATGAACGGAAGTCAACGAATGACGATGAAAGATAATAATAAATTATTATCTATGTGTACGTATGATGCATGATCACATGTGAAAGTAAAGAAAGAATGGTTTTAAACGAAAGAAAAGTATTTTATTTTATAAAACTAGAACTCACTCAGCAACGCTGACTTTTATGTGTTTCCAGTTGGCAGGTAATGTTGCTGAGGATGGCACGGGGCAGCTACTTGGCATTTTTGGATGGCATCCGTTGTTTAAATTATAATGTTTTTGTGATGTAATGCAACGAGTAATATTTTGTAATCTATCAACGATGTATTATTTTTCAAAAGCAATTATATATATATATATATATATATATATATATATATATATATATATATATATATATGAAATGGTTTGTTTAAAAGAATTCCGCTGCAATATTTTAGAAATTGTAAATGTAAATTATATGTTTTATGTGCGATGATTGTTCAACTATGTGCGTCCTGGGATCGGGGCCTTACAGGTTGGTATCAGAGCCAAAGTTTAAGTGAAACGGGTTAAAATTTTCAAAAGAAACCCAAACTTAAATTGAGAATGGGACAAAGGGAAGGGATGCCAGTCCGAGTAGCTACGTGTCATCTGGTATTTTCTTGATGTTAACCGGCATTATGTGCGCATGTTATGTGATTTATGTGCTTCTTAGTAGATTTAGATACTAATCTAGTCAGGATAGGAAATGCTTGGGGTATGAAGAGTAAAGTAAGTGGCTAATCACAATTGGCCACTGTAATTAGGGACTTACTATACTTGACATAAACTGAGCTATTACCTTGAATGACCAACTGTGAGCGTCCCGGGATCGGGGCCTTACACACTTGAAATTTTCGCACCATCCATCTGAACACTGTTTAAGCATATTTCGCACCATCCATCTGAACACTGTTTAAGCATATTAGTACTGTTCACACGTAGTCAATTTTTTTGACTATCACTTAAAATTTACATTAATGACCCTCAAATTTTAACATTTTTTCACATTCAAACTTTTATTTTTTATTTTTTACCATTTTATTTTTATTTTATATTTAAAAACAATTTTCAGTCATTTAGTCTCTATATAACTTTTACAAAATAAATAGTCTCATTTTGTTTGCAAGAAGCTTTTTCACTGAATTTGAATTCTTTTTCAAGTTTATTTTTACATCATATCAAACACACACATGTTTGAAATTGCAGCTTTAACCTTTCATCCAAAGTACTTTATTTTTTATTTCTTTTTCACATATTGAAAATTTTCCATTGATTTTCTCTTTTACAATTTTTACTCCCCCTAAACTTTTAAGTTTACAAACTTAGAAGTTTCTTTGACTTTGCAAGAAGAGGAAACTAATCATTATCAACATGCATGCACACAGAAAATCATGAAAATTTCAAAAATAAAGCAGAATAAAAATCTACTATATACATTTGAATCACATGCCTGCAGTGAGATCATATCAGTTAAGATCAGCACATTAAAAAAAAATAAAATGATGGATAGTCATAGACAGTGATTAAATCCTAATCAAGTGTGTTCCAGGTCAGCATTTCTACAGCAAAAAGAGACACGAGATCTAAGGACAGAAATTGAGTTCTTTTGGCAAGATACTCAGCACACTTACTTTTTCAATTCTTGGATTGATTAAGGTACGATTAGATATGACATTATGTAAGTCACACTTAGACTTAGAGAGTTCAACTCTCATCAAGATATGCAAAAAATCACTTTTCTAAACTTGTTAACTTGACATATACTTATAACCAGATCTCATGTTTAGATTATGCACATTGGCATGTTTTGCATCAAGAGAGAATATCCAGGTCTGTAATGACTTACAACAAAGGATATCTTATCACCTCAGATCTATGATGACTCATAACAGAGAAGTGAATAGATGCTTTAAATAATTAGAGCTTAATTGTTATTCATATCACCACCAGGTGTGAGTTTATGACTTTACAAGCAATCAATTTGGGAGTCAACCCTACTCATTGGTACCAAAATGGACAAACATGAATGCATGATAGATTTAGTTTGATCATAAGAATTTACTTTTTCAGTATAATTGCATGAGCTTACCTGCATATCATATCTGATCACGTCAGACTTTAGTAGCGAGTGAAGTATGCAACTGATCAGAACTAATGTAACTATCATTTCTCACAAATTACAAAGACAGATTCAGTCCTAAACAATTAACTAACAAGAAAAACTCTATTTTTGTGTTTTTGTTTTGTATTTTTCTATTTTGATTTTGCAATTTTCTATTTTTGTATTTGCTTTTTCATTTTCTATTGAACATGCACACACAATATATATAATCAGACAGTTAACTTTGACAGTTTCTCTATATTCATGATTAATCTAAGGGAGGGTTCTTATCATTTTTATGAATTAGACAACTTAATTAAACTCAAAACCAGTTTTTAAACATGATTAATAAGTCCAATTGACTCCACCAAATATTCAAATCGATATGGTAAAAATGCGTTTATAAATAGGTCAGCCAACTGTTTTTCAGTTGTGATTTGAATCAAAATGATTAAACCTTTTTTAGAGTTATCTTTAAGAAAATGATATCGAATTTTGATATGTTTTGTTTTTGAGTGTTGGTCAGGATTAGGTGTAATAAACATAGCAGCAATATTATCAATGTAAATAGGAGTTTTAAGAAAATTGAACCCGTAATCCAACAGTTGGTTTTGTAACCAAAGGATTTGAGAACATCCTGCTGAAGCAGCTATGTACTCAGCTTCTGCGGTTGAATCGGAGACATTTGTTTGTTTCTTACATTGCCACGAGACTAATGTGGGACCTAAAAACTGACAACCACCCATCTTAGATTTACGATCTTGGCAACATCCCCCATAATCACTATCTGTATATCCATGTAACTCGAAGTTTCCTTCGTAAGGATACCATAACCCTAAAGCCGGTTTTCCTTTAAGATACCTGAATATTCGTTTAATAGCGATTAGATGAGATTCCTTCAGGTCAGATTGGTACCTGGCACAGACACAAACAACATACATTATATCAGGTCTAGATGCAGTAAGATACTTCAAAGATCCGATCATAGATATGTATAGAGTTTGGTCAACTGATTTTCCTTTCGGATCAGGTTCAATCTAGTATTTACGTCAGCTGGAGTTCTAATGGATTGACAATCTTGCAGTTTAAATTTCTTCAAGAGTTTTTCAACGAATTTCTCTTGATTGATAAAAATTCCATCTGCAAACTGTTTCACTTGATGACCAAGGAAAAAGTTAATTTCTCCCATAGAACTCATTTAGAAACAAGACTTCATAATATCTTCAAATTCATTGCACAATTTTGGACTTGTAGAACAAAGTATGATATCATCAACATACACTTGAACACATAAGAGATCATCAGCATCCTTCTTAATAAACAAAGTAGGATCGATTTTCCCTCGCGTGTATCCATACAAAGCTTGATGTAGACCATACAAAGCTTTACAAGATTCTAGATGCTTGATGTAGACCATACAAAGCTTTACTAAGCTTGTACACATGATGAGGATATTCTGAATCTTCAAAACCTAGAGGTTGCTTAACATACACATCATCAGTGATTGGTCCATATAAGAAAGTCCATATAAGAAAGCACCTTTAACGTCCATCTGATACACCTTGAATTGCATGTATGATGCATAAGCCAGGAAGACATGAATTGATTCAAGTCTTGTAACTGGAGCAAATACTTCATCATAATCTATTCCTTCTTCTTGGGTGTAACCTTGTGCAACTAGTCTATCTTTGTTGCGAACAACAATTCCCCGATCGTCTGACTTGTTTCGGAACAACCATTTTGTGCCTATGTGTCACACCCCGGGCCCAAGGAGGGTGGGATGTCGTAGATTAGCAAAACACATGGCAGAGGAAACTAACCACTCAAGAGCACACAAGGCGGGAAATCACATGGCATTACATTAAAACAACATATTCGGGCTATGAAAGTCTTACCCAAACATCAAAACCACACCCATTGTAAACTATCCAAATTTATTAGACAATAATTCCAAATGTCTAATAATGTTTTCAAAATCAAGTAATGCCATTCATAGTCACTGTACTAAGCCATCCATTAAGTGTCCATTACAATCCATGTTTCATCAAGGGTTACCTAAAACATGCTCAAAAAGATTCTAAAAAGTTGGTGAATTCAAATGCTTAAAGTTAAAAAAAAGGAGTCTTTAGAATCCATAAGTTAATTTTAAAAAAAACATAAGTATCACTATTGTGGGGTCACAATCAACCCTGCACTCAGCCCCGGCTAGCCTCTTCTAAACTTGTGTTATACCGGTTATCCTATAGGGGAAACTGAGCCTCAAAGAGTGTACCATACCTGTTGAGTGGTACACCATAGTATCTTATAAAACCTTTCATATGACACAAACGACCCCGCAGGATCTCAGTGTGGTACCCTTCCGCTAATGATGGAAGGCACTATGCGTGGGGGATTCCCCAAGTAGATCTACCCATATAAAACAAGCGGTTCACACAAGAATTAATGATTGTGATACAAGTAGGTGCAGGTTCTAACATTAGCCATAACATATAATAGCATCGCATAATAGTACACAAATAACTTTTAGTTCAAACATAGCATGTTTCATCCCAAAATAGTAGTAAAAAAAGGGAACACTAAAACTCACCCTATGATCAAGATAAAAGTAATAAGCTAATGTTCTTAGACTATTGGAAGTGTAACTAAGTGTAATTTATGGTCATAAGTTCACGTGGCTTCGTTTCTTAGAAGTTTGTGTCAAAAAGTTTTCTTTTTAGGAAAGTTAGGGTGTTTGATATATGGATGACAAGTTATATGACTTTTATAAGTTTTTTTTATATTATAATAAGTTTAATAAGAGTTTTCTAGTCATAAGATTACTGAAATTTAGTTATATTTACAAAATTTACACTTTGGTCCCTTAAGTTTCAAAATTTACAATTTTGACCCAAAAGTTTGCTTTCTTTCATTACTTGACCCAATATGGCCCTTATTAGTTCATAGGGGTTTTTATATTACTTCTAGGCCTGTTTTAACTTAATATTTCTAGATTTTAGCTTGAGAGGTTTAAAACACAAAATTCAAGTTACAAGTTACTGGAACAAAGCATAATGTCATGGATTTTTCATATCAAGCACCATAGTTGCTTTTTAGAGGGTGTTTTATATCGTTTGCACATGTGTAATCATCATAGTTTGAGCATAAACGTTACCAACCCTTTTTGTAACTTATAATCCAGATTATAATTATGTTAATGAACTATTTTGGAGTAGATTTTAATGTTGGTTGAAGGGTTTTTTTTTTCGAAACAAGTGGGTTATTAGTGCTAAAATACACGAAAAAGAGGGTTTTCGGGTTGAAATCATATGCATCAACCCATGGTTCACGAACACTTATTAAAATATACCTTCTTGAAGTCGTGAGTCTCACAAAAATAGTGATATGGTCGCAAGTTTCTATTGTGAACAAGAAAGGTGAGATTTCATGGTAGAAAATTAAAGAAAACTCAAGAAATAGCTCTGTTTGGGTATATTGATGCTTACACTCAAGGTTTTTTGTGATTTTGGAATGATTTGAGGAGTATGAGGGCTGTAGAATCACGAGCTTGAGCTGAAACTCCTTGTTCTTGCAAGAACCTTGTGTAGAAGCTCACCAAAACCCACTTTCTAGCTCGTTTTGCACTTGGTTGATGTTGGGTAATGCTATTCTTTTGAATTTTTGCTGAAAATGGAGAAGAAGTTGCAGAATTTTGAAGGGGAGAGGGAGCGTTTTCGTGAATGAGGGAGAGAGAATGGGGGTGGTATGTGTTTTGCATGTATGGGGTGAAGAGAGGGGTGGAGTGTGGGTGTGGTGTTTGAAATGGAAGGGAGGATGGTGAGTAGGAGAGGGGGCGGCCAAATTCTCATTGGGGGAGGGGGATTTAATTAATTATTATTTTTTTGTAAATTTTATTATTATGTGGTGTAATTTGTTGTGTAGTTTAGTATTAAAGATAGTAAATTCTAGTTTTACAAGTTTTTAAGTGAAATGTTGCATATATATGTATGTGTGCCGTAATGTGTAGGTATACACACACATATCATTGTTTTAATTAAAATTTTAATTTCTAGCATAGATTTAATATTTTTCTAGAATCGTTTAATAATTTCTAGACTAAGACAAGATATAATGAAATCTTATAAGGCAACTAAACATGAAATCAATTATCATGTAAGAAGAAAATAGTATTAATAATAAGAATGAAAAAAATGACTGATAAAAATTAAAGTTAAAGTTGGACCTAGGAGTCAGTTGTTACACTATGGCATTTTTTTCCTTCAGGTAAATCCACAAGCTTCCACACTTCCTGTTTGCAGAATTGCAATAACTCTTCTTGTATTGCCTCAATCCAACTATTGTCCTTTAACACTTCAGTGATGTTTTTAGGAACAATTTGAGATATAAAACACGAGTATAAGCAGAGGTTTGCTTGTTCTGACTGACTTCTTATCGTTCTCTCATTCAATGGACCGATAATCTGAGATGTAGGATGGTTCTTGTGAATACGAGACTTTGGAATCTCATTCCCTTGAACATGAACATCCAGATTAGATTGGTTCAAGTAGGAAAGCTGATGCAATAAGTTCGAAGTATGTGGATTGAAATTAGGAACTTGAGTCGGTGAGTTGATAAAGTAATCAAGATTATCTGTAACAACTACATCATCAGAAATTTATGACATTCTGGACTCAGGTTGTACAATTTCAGGACCATCATTAGGAATAGGTTGTGAAATATTGGAATTTTCAGACATGGAATGTTCTTGAGCTTGTTGATAGCTTGATTAATCATGAGATTCAGAACTGAATACAGGATCTTTAACAAAATAGAAGAATGGATAATCTGGGCTAGAATCATCCATATCATCAGAGTCAGAATCATCATTGAAAGATCTGAGATCTCCTTCTTGTTTCTTCTTCTCACCTATAGATTCAAACAAGTTAGAATTGAAAGAGTTTGACAAAGAATCTAAATCAAATAACCAAGCTGGACCATTTGCAACTGTTGGAAAAGAGTTTTCAAGAAATTTAACGTTGAAAGTTTCAAGGATAACATTTGTCCTAGAGTTATAAACTCTAAAAGCTGTTGAAACCGATGAATATCCAATGAAAAATCCTTCATCAGATTTTGCATCAAATTTTCCTAGCTGGTCACTCGAGTTTAAAATCAAAACTGGACAACCAAAAGATTTAAGAAAATCTATATTAGGTTTCCTGCCAAACATCAACTCATAAGGAGTTTTCTGTTTATCTTTCATAAGCAATGTTTGATTTTGTACAAAACAGGCAGTGGATATGGCTTTATCCCAGAAAGTAATTGGAATCTTTGCATCTGTTAACAAGGAATGTGCAGCCTCAATCAAAGTTCTGTATTTCCTTTCAGCAACTCCATTTTGTTCTGGAGTTCTAGGAGCACTAAACTGATGAGCAATTCCTTTTTCTGTACAAAACCTGTCAACATTAGCATTTTTAAATTTAGTTCCATTATCACTTCTGATAATTTTCACCTTTTGATCTAATTGATTTTCTACTTTAAAGATGAATTCTTTTAACAATTCAGCTGTTTCAGATTTAGCATGCAAAAAGAAAACCCATGAAAATCTTGTAAAGTCATCAATGATAACTAAACAGTAAGATTTCTTTCCAATACTCTGCACATTTGTTGGTCCGAATAGGTCCATGTGCAACATCTAGAGAGGCTTGGAATTTGAGTTTATCAGCTTGGACTTATAAGACGCTCTGTGTTCTTTTCCTTTTAAACATGTTGAGCAATCTGTTGTAGCAAACTTCTTTGTTGGAAGACCTACTACATGATTTCCTGCTACAAGCTTGTTCATGTTCTTGAAATTGGAATGCCCGAGATGTTTATGCCATAACTGGCTTCCGACATTTGATGCTTAAGCAATTAGGCATGTTTTTTCTGTAGATGGATCTACATGAGACATATCTAACTTGTATACATCTCAATCACAAACAACATTAACAACTACCCATTCTTTGGTTATCTAAATACGTTCTGTAATGCTCAACTTGATCAAAACATGCTTTTGTGCACATTTTCTCTCTGACTTCAACAGGAATTTCAGGATAACTTGAAGAAGAAGTCTCAGAGTCAGATGATGGATTCTTAACCTTTGGTTGGTCAGACAAAGCCATAAGTGCAATTTCTTTTGAATCCTCTTTACCACCTTCACAAATAATCTTCAAAGCTCTGTACATAGTGTACCCAGTTTGATAACCATCACGTCTAGTCAAGACTTCCAATGGTTATCCCTTACATATCAATGAATAAGCTTTGATGTCATTCTTAACCTTTCTTAAGTCATCACGTTGCAGACCATCCTCTGGATAAGGTTCTGGAGAGTCTTTTGTATACACAACTTCTCTGTCAGGACCATCAGATGTAAATGGGATATGTGGTCCTTTCTCTATTGACTTCCACAAGTCAGTGTCAATAAAGTTCAGATGATGCTTCAATCTAAGAGACCATTTCTTGAAATCAGCTCTGTTTTTGAGCTTTGGAACCCTGTTCTTAGAATCTTCAGACTTAACCATTTTGTATTTTTGAATTTAAGAAAATGACTTATTTTTGTTGTTTTTAAGGTTTGAAATAAAACTATGAAATGAAAATATTTTTGGATTTTAGTTTTTGAAAAAATTTCTAAGTATTTACTGACAAGTCTGAGTGCTCAAGCGCCTAAATAGTTATCAAGCGCCCAAACAATGGTGAAGTGCCTGAATAGAGTTGAAATGCCTGACTTTGAAGTAGAAACGCCTAAGGGAATGCCTTAGATGAATTCTGAAAACGCCCAGCTGGTGATGCGCCTAAATAATCTTCAAACGCCCACATAGTTATGAAACACCTGGGTTAAAAATGCCCAAACAGTTCTCAAGCGCCTAGAATTACTTGGTTTCAACAAAGTCTCAATGTGACCAAACAGTCATAATGCATCCCAATAGTGGTAAAATGCCTGAATTGAAAAATGCCTGAACAGTGCTAAAATGCCCAAACAGTTGTGATGCATCTAGACACTTGGTCAATTTTCAGCAGATTTCACCACATGCACCTAATTCATCTTCTCCAAAGAACTTAGATCATCAATTTGATCTAAAAACTTCCAATTAGGTAGTAATTAGCTCGATTAACAATCCTCAATCATCAATTTGATCAAACAACAACTACAAATTAGTTTTCTGATTGACTTGAAGTCCGAAAATGAATAACACCGTTCGAACACAAATTCGATCAATTACTCAGATCTGAACAAATTACAAACCAAATTGTGATTCAAATCATGTTTCTATAGATGAAACAAAACTGAAAACAACAACTAATCGATCAAATGGCAATCAATCACAGATTTCAAGTGATTCAAAGTGCTCAACAATGTCGATAAGCTCTGATCACTGAACCAAAGGCTCTGATACCAATTGATCGGTTCAAAAGGATCGAATCTGTGATGATATTGTAATGCAATGATCAATTCAAACACAAAGTAATCAAACACATGCAATTACATAAAAAATTTCATAGATTTCATTGATAGATTTCATAGACAAAATGTTAATCTTCTAGAAGCTTCAACAACTATCTTAACTGAGTGTGACATCCTTAACAGAATATTCCTTATTTCACCGAGACTTGACAGTGATTTAACCTAGGACATAAATTAATTATTTATAAATTAATTAATTTCCTTTATCCGGTAATTAATTAAAAGTGACAAAAACATCAAACAAATCCTAGTGATTTTAGGATAAAAACAAATTTAGCACCAAGCTAAATAATCAAAACAAATTTGACTTAAACTGTTAAGTTAAAATTTAACAAACATGTCTGATAAAATTTCAACATCAAACAGTGGTCTCAAACCACCAAGACTCAAGAACAAAGCAGATTTCAAACAAAGGAAAATTATGTTAAAAAATTGGATTATTTTCCAAGACCCGAACCTATGGACATCCATAACCGAGGGACCATTCATACCATTGACTCTTGGGATTGACTATAACATACAGAAGCTAGTAAGCTTGAAAAGTGTAGCTGGTGATGACCTCAAGAAGTCAAAACAAACATGAAAGCATTCAGTATATTGGCAATGACTTTGCCATTTGAAATTTTGACACTAGTTAAAAATTTCAAAACTGCTCATGAACTCTGGAAGGTACTTCACACCATGTGTGAAGGAAGTGAGGAGATAAGGGAAATTAAAAAGGAGAAATTGAGGACCCAATATGAAACTTTCCACCATGTTCAAGGAGAATCCATACCACAACAACTCCACAGATTTGTTCAACTGGTCAATGAGATGATAGTTTATGGTCTTAAATATGAATCAGTGGAGATGAACAAAAAGATGTTACATGCATTGCCTGAGAGCTGGACTCAGTCAGTCTCATTAATGAAAGCAATATTGGATCTTGAAGCATTATCTCTAGATGCTCTAGTGGCTAAAGTAGAGACACTAGAACTAGATGAAAGATTCAGGAACTTCAACAAACAGATAGTGGAATTTTGACATGCACTGGAGAAGATGAAGATGAAGAATTTCTAGATTCAAGTGAAACCTCCTTCTTCTCTACTCATGAATCATCCAACAATAAACAAAAGTCTAAAAAGACTGGTGTTCATGCTTCCCATGAAGCTACACCCCAAAGCAAACAAAATCCTCACACTTCCAGCTCCAGCAAACAACAACAACCAAAGACTCACAACATACATAAGATTGAGAAACCCATGGATGCTCTCACAATCATTCTACAAAGTAAAGAGCAGAAGGCAGCCTATGCAGCCTTCTCAACTAGCTTTTAAGCATACTTGGGTGCAACATCACACCATCTCAAATCATCCAACAAGACCTGGATGAATTGCCACCAGACATGGTTGAAGAAATGGATCTTCAGTGGTCTATGGCAATGACTGCCTATAGATCAAAAAGGTTTCTCCAAAGAAACAGAGGGTTGAGTATGGACAAGAAAATCAAAATTGGTTTTGACAAAACAAAGGTGAGATGCTACAACTGTCAACTATATGGACATTTCTCTAGAGAATGCCAACAACCAAGAGTTGATAGAAACAACAATCAAACACAAGCATCAAGCAGCTACCATCCAAACAGACAAATCCCACCTACTATCAGCATTCCAGCTACACCAACCCCACCTCAAATCACATAGTATAGTCTAATTCAACACTCAAAATCATCTGCAATGATTATCAAACAAGATGGTGAGTGTGATTGGAGTATGTACGAGGTTGAGATCCAATCTCTTGATCATGCCCTCATGGTAAACATAGAAGATAAGATTTCAGAAATCCTGAAAGAGGTAAGGGAAAACCTCTGTACACAAGCATGCATTGATGAAGTCAATAGATACAGAGAACATGCAGACAAACTTTCAAAGAAAGATTTATATGAAAGTCTAAAATCAGAACAAAAACAATATGGGGCTAAATTCTTTCATTACAAAATGATTTAGACAAATTAATGTCTGAAAAATTAACTCTTGCAGCTCAAGTAGAGCAACTCTCTGAATCATTTACTCAGTCAAAAACACTACAGGCTGAAACTGAAGTGAAACTTCAGAAATTTCAGGTGAGCAACAAGAAGTTTGAAGAACTTCTTGCTCAACAAAGGGCATTTAAAGACTCTTCAGGTTTGGGATATAATAAGGTCAATCCACCTTATAATGATAATTATATTCCACTTCATGATTCAATGACAATCAAACAAGGTGAGTCTCTTGACCCACATAACTAGACTGATGATTCAAAACGATCATCATCATCATCAAAATCATCATTAATATCCAAAACACCTTTGATAAATTTTATTAAGAGTCAAAAACCTCCACAAATACAATCAACCGATTTTTATCAAGGAGAAAATAATGAGTTTGATAAACAAACAACTGATGAAGATGATGTTGATCTTTTGTATGATGAGTCAGATCAACCAATTACTGAAACTACAAAAGTTTCAAATGTGTTTGATACATCAACCAAACAAACAAAGTAGACACAAGGTTTTGAAAATTTGCTTTGGTGGAAGAAAGACTGGATCTTTCATTGCCTCTCCTATACAAACAAACAAAGGAAAAGGCAAAGCTCCTATTCAGAAAAAACAAACAATAATAACTTTTGATGTACCTTTAAAATCAAAGGTTATTAACAAACAAGACAATCCAAATCTACCATACTGCAAGTGGTGTGATCAATACACACCACAGAAAAATGCAAATATGGTAAATATTGCAAGTACTGTAACATGAACGGTCATAGTACTGAATCTTGCCATTTTCACAATTATTGTTCAATTTGTGAAAGAAACAATCATAGCACTGCTAACTGTTTTTTCAATAAGAAAGACAACAAGCAAAACAAACAGCCTCAAGTTGAGAAATCAACTAAGAAACAAACAGTTGTTCCTAATAAGAATAAGGTAGGAGTACCAAGACAAACTCCTCATTAAAAGGTTGTTTTAAACAATGATAAAACTTTTTATGATACCTCTAAACAATCAAACAGGAGACATAAGTCTCAGAACAGACAACCATTAGACATTGGCACTCAGAGAAGAAGAGCTCAAAGCACTTCTCCTGACAGAGCTAAAAACATTAAGAGGAAATCTAGTATGCCTAGAATTCCTAAACCATCAGACAATGCCACTTTAGAAGGGAGCAAGATATCCCAGACACAGCTTTCTGAACGCGTTATGGACACTATGAGTTTCTGGTTATGTAATTCGGGCTAACCAATGCTCCTGCAACATTTATTGACTTAATGAATCGCGTCTTTCGACCAATGTTGGACAGATCGGTAATAGTATTCATCGATGATATCTTAATCTACTCAAAGAATGAGGGAGACCACGCTTTCCATATCAAGGAGGTGTTAGAAACATTACGAACGGAGAAATTGTATGCAAAGTTCTCAAAATGTGCATTTTGGCTACGTGAGGTGCAGTTCTTAGGGCATGTTATAAATTTGAAAGGGATTATAGTCGATCCAGCAAAATTTCAAGCAGTCACGTAATGGAAATCCCTAAAGACACCATCCGAAATCCATAATTTCTTGGGATTGGCAGGTTATTATAGAAGGTTCATCAAGGACTTCTCAAAGATAGCCTCCCCATTAACAAGGTTAACATGGAAGAACGTGGTGTTCGACTAGGGAAACGATTAAGAGTATGCATATCAAGAACTGAAGGATAGATTAACCAAGGCGCCAGTACTAACCTTACCGGAAGGAGATGAAGACTTAGCGGTATACTCCGATGCCTCTTACTGCGGGTTAGGCTATGTATTTGTTGTCCCAAGAGCACTTGAATCATCAAATAGTAATGAAGATTTGGATCAAAATGATAAAATATGAAGAACTTGGATGAACACACAAGAACATCAATGAAAAACCCCCATTTGATCCATATTGATTTGCATAAGATGTTAATTACATCGAAACCCTCAAATCTAGTTCATACAAGCTTAACAACACTCTAATAACTCTGGCTATATATAGTCTAATAACAATTAGACTTAATGACATTTAGCCCCCTAGACTATGATTAAAACATGACAATTATGAAATTACAATTAAGACACAAACTAGACAAATAAAAATTAAATATATATTTTGTTGACAACAAAATATATATTAAATCTAAGACCCATGTTCTTTGTATCTTCAATGACTCACTACTAATCTTTGTTCCGAACGTGTCGTCTTGACTTTTGCGTTGACTTTGACTTTAATGTTGACTTTTGTTGACTTTGACTGCGTTGATAATATTAGACTATTTTTCAGACCCAACAATACTCCCCCTTAGTCTATTATTATCAACGTCTTTTATCATGATCAGCACAGATAAGTCAACTATATAATGATCTTCAATCTCCCCCTAGATTGATGATCTGGTACCGACAATCTTTTATCTTATAGGTTCCCCCTTTTTGAATTCTCCCTCCTTTTGTGTGCATCATGAGAATGATCAGGAACAACATCTTTAACTCTTTATTCTTAAGTGCTTCAGAAGATGTAAGAGAAGGAATTCTAGCTCGGTATCCTCTGCAAACTTGAGGAACATGTTCTCTGGTATGGTACTTTGCTCAGTTGATGATCGGCCATCAATTGCAGCAAGAATCTGTAACACAATTACAAACACATTCTACACAATTCTCATTAGATCATTTCAACAATACAAATAAACCCGTGTTTATCTGAATGTGCAATTTCTCGTGAAATGCATGTAAAAATGATAACATTTTAATAGTTTAATATGGAAGACTTGAAAAATGATTTGAAATGAATATTTTATTTTATTTTGTTTTATCATATTACACCAAGAACTAATTTGATCATGAGGTCACATCCTCAAGATATACGAAAGCACAAAGATGTATTTGAACATCGACAAGTTAGTGAGATCACACTGATACAGAGTCTGGTCATAATTTCAAGTTTTTGAAAGCCAAAAACAGTTCAAAAATGATTGTTGGTATATTTGTCCAATTTAAACCCATGCCTTATCCTTTTCAGCAAGTGATCTGCAACTGATTTTATCATGTTTTAGATTTAATTAGAGAAGCTCAGGTGATTTGGTTCCCATAGACATCGGGCAAAGAACTTATCCCATCATCAGGGCTTATTGAGTAATATGATTAACTCTTCTTGATTTTCTTTTAAGTTTTCAACAATGATCTTAATTTAAGAATCATTGTGCCTTTATTTGGGGAATAGATGATGAGACCTTCAGGTCTATACTTACGTATAACAGAGGAGATGATCATCTGAGCGTGCTAATGAAAGCTCCAGGTCTATACTCACGTATAACAGAGAAGATCATCACTCCAGGTCAATGCTTCCACATAGCAGAGGAGATAAGCACGAAAAGGATTCTTAAGAGCTTACAAGAAGCATCAATTCAGAAGCAAGGGTGAGGGAATTTGGGAATCAAAGTAATCAAGGCAGAAGTCAAATACTCTCAACCTATTTTTGGCGAGACTTATAACTTTGTGCAGGCCGAAATGTCAGGAGAATAATCCTTATCATCGAGTTCTAAAGCTTTAGTTAGGCTACAGAATCACTGTTTACTTTGTTTTCAGGCTGAGCCTACCAAGCATATCATATAATAAAACTGTCTTTTTCAGATTTTAGAATATTAAGTGATACAGATATCTACATCAGTTACTATCATTTCTCATAAAGTACAAGTCATGCAAATAAGCATACCAAGAAGACATACTATCATTTCTCAGTCATCCCAAATCAAGTTCTTAGTTCCCGTGAAATTTTTTATTCCCCCCCGAAATTTCTTTTTAACTGCCATGAAACAAAAAAAAAAAGAAATTCCCTTTTTTTTAAGTATATAATAAACGGAATTGAAAAAAGAATTTTACTAAAGAAAGTCTTCCAAATTATACTAGCAAAAACATGAGAAATGAAGTAACAAGAAAAATGCAATGATTGTGAATGGTAGATAAGAATCCAAAATATGGATAAGATACCATAACCTGTTTGTTCCGCCTCAAATTTGAATTAGGAACAATCCCAGTCAGTAAATAAGATTACTAATAGGCCTCCTGAATTATTCCTGCACTCATAAACAGATTAGTTAGAGAGGGGGACCCAGGCCATCGTGGTCCTGGGAGTTCCTTTTTCATCAGTGTATGTAACCTGTTTAAGCACACACTCTTTTAAAAAATCATTTATTTCTTTATCCTTTTCTTTTTGTTTTACTTTCCAAATTTGTTTCTATTCAATTACTTTTGATTTGAAAGAATTGAATTTGGAAATCATTTTCTGTTTAAGACCAGAAGGAAGAGATTTTAATTTTGAAACATTGGTCTTTTTCATCTTTGAATCATGTGAAACTGGCTTCACATGAGAAGGTTTGGATAGATTGTTCTTTATCTAACCATTCAAAGATATGTGCTTTTTACCTTTTGAACCCAAGAAGCAACCTGTGTTATCTTTACTTCCCGAAGCTTGCCTTTGAACCTGAGGGCACTTCTTTAGCACATGACCTTCTTTTCCACATCTAAAGCAAGCCTTGAAAGGCTTTAGGTTCTTTGTAGTCCCGTGGTGAGCAGGAGAGGATGGAGCCTGTTTTGAGGTTGTTGTAGCTTGTTGAGAACCTTGAAGCTTCTTCTTTTGGTATCAGGAAATTGAACTTTCTAAGGCTTTGTCAATGTGGATTTTGAACTGAGCAGTGATTTGATGTGTGATGTTCCAGGAGATGAGATCTGAACATTCTTTTAAGAACCCTTTTGTTCGACTGGTGACTTGGTAGACTTGGAGGCAGATTTGTAAGGGTCATGATGGATAGCAGATGAAGATGGTGAGTGCTTCTGCTGAATTTTGGAGGAACTGCTGATTTGTTTAGCAGTTGGAGATGAGATCCGTACAGGTCTTGATTCAACTGTTGGAAGCTTTTGACACTTGATAACTTCAGGTGACTTTATGATCTCTGGTTTATCATCAGAACTTGTCCAGTCCTGTATACACAAGTTCGCTTCCAATGGATCTTGATTGATGACTCTTGTTGTGTCGGTTTGTGTTGTTGAGTTCTGATTGTTTGACGATTCCACAGCTATTCCTTCTTTGAAAAACTTGACAGGAACAAAAGAAGGGATGTTACATGTTTTGAATTTGTTAAAGAAGTTACGTGAAACAACTGATACTGGTTTTGAAGCATCAGAGTTGGAATTATCATTTTACAGATCAGATCATTGCTTGATGAGCCCCAAACCTGCAGAAAAATCATATTCATCTCGAACCTCTTTGTGATTAACACTGCTTAAACCTGCATGTAAACTGTTTCTATCTGCAGCTTCAATTAACTTAGTAGATGGATAAGGTTGAGGCATAACAGAGTAATAGTGAGTGCTAGGAGGAGGATAAACATACGAAATTTCATCACATCCCACACCCGTTTTGATTCTAGCTCCCCTTTGCTTAGAGAATAGTTCTTCCTGTTTCATCCCTGATATTGTCCATTTATCAAGTTTAGTTTTAAGCTTGCTAGTCTCAAATTTTGCTAATGTGACTCGTTCGCTCAAAACATTAATCTCGACATTCTTTTCTAAATAATTTCTTTTTAAAAGATCATTTTATTTTAAGGCTTCTCGTAGTTTGATAAAATATTTGGACTCATTGATTTTAAGTTCTTTGTTTATTCGTTTTTTAATCTTTTTTATTTTCTAACAATAATCTGTTAGCTTTATAAACCCTGAATAAATGAATTTTGCAGGGAGGAGAACACATTTCTTGAACTATCTCATAGGGGAGTCCCATAACTTTTTTTTCAGCAGCTAGGGCTTTTTCACATTTACATACGGGAGTGTTCTTTTTGTACTCTTCCTCCTTAGCAGCTCTCTTCTTAGCTTCCTCAACTTAATCTCCCTATGAATTTCCTTCATCCTGAACCTCCTGCTTCACTTTATCTGTTTCACTATCCTGTTGCTTCTGAATTTTACACCAGCTTGCATAGGCATCAACATCACCAACACTCTCACCTTAAGTATCATAGCTAAATTTATTGAAAGGAACAAAATTCTCAACAAAATTCTCATCACTGTTTACCACCTCAGCCATCAATACATGGTGGACTTCTTCTTTAATTTCTTTGATCTCAACACTTGAAGATACACCACCATACATGAATTGACTGTACTCTTTTCTTTTGATATCCAAATCAAATGACTTCAACTTGTTGATAACTTCCATGAGTTTGTAGTCAGCAAAATTTCATTCGTGTTTTAACAATCTAACTTGTTGACTCCACTGTGGAGGAAGAGAATCCAAAAGTTTTGTGACTTGTTCATGGTTTCTCAGTTGGTCTTCATACTTCTTAAGGTTGCTTGCCACCATCAAAAATCGATCAACAAAATCAGATATCTTTTCATCTTTCATGGCTGCAAAAGAATAAAACCGACTTTGTGCCATTATGGCGTTGTCTGATTCGAAATCATCAGAAAACGACATTTTCATATAAAATATTAAAATTCACTTTAACACCCAAAACTAAAAGTATTTACGTCTGGTTAATTGCTAGTATCCTCTTAGTTCAACAAAACCTAAAAGCCTCCTAATCTTATAATAATTCAAAATTTAGAGACTCCGCATTGTTTTGAAATTTTCCCGTTGTCCACAAGTTTGGTCAAGCATTCCTCAGAAGCATGAAGTACATAATATTTATTTATTTATTTTTATTTTTAAAATTTTTTTTAAAGTCATTTTGTTTAAACCTGCTCTTCCCTCACCTCTCTTCAAACCCCCTCAAAACCTAGATCCACAACTTAAAGCACCTTCACCTGCTCTCCCTCTCTTTGTCTTTCAACACACATACAACAACAACAACAATGGTGAACTCATCATCTTCAGACACCGAACCCCTTCGCAAGAACTCGAATTCTGATGGGCGGATCTATGGTGGTGAGACCTAACAAAGGTCGTGATGGAGTGATGGTCATGTGGAGGCGGTAGGTGGTGCACGACAAAACCCAATCTGACTTTCAACACACTCACAAACACACACACAACCTCGTCTTCTACCTTTCTTTTCTTTTTGATTTTGATTTTTTGTGGAAAGGGCTTGATGTCGGCGACAGGGTGATGGTTTTGATCGAGGTATGGGTCGGTTGAGGAAGGTGCGGCCAATGGACGTGACGGCGTTGGTGGATCTAAGTGTTAGAGGGTCGTTAGAGTCGGAGGTGTGGTCGATTGGGTTAGATTGGTGTGAGCGTTTGAGGGTTTCGATGCTTAGGATTCGGTCGGTAGGGTGCAGGTGGTAGGGGGATGGCTGCGCAAGGGGTTGCGGGTCGCAGGTGCGACCGAGGGTTAGGGTGGAAATGGGAGGGAAGAGGATTAGTGGTCGCGGTGGTGGCTGTGGCTATAGGCAGATTAGTAGGGCGACGGTGGTGGTGTCGGTAGTGTTGGTCCGGTGGTGGGGTGGGTGAGTGGCTGAGGGTGGATTGTGATGGTGGTGTTGGGTTCGGTCGGGAGAGACGGGTCTGGTAGATCTAACGGGGTGGTGGTTGGGATTTCCAACGGTGGTGGTGGCTGCAGGAGGAGGTAACCGACGGTGGTGGATCTATGATGGTGAAGGTCAATTGTAGTAGGTTGTTATTGGTTGGGTAGTGCTGGTGGTCCTGCGGTGGTTATGGGCGGTTGCCGGTGGGCGGTGGGCCGTGGTCGACAAAGAAGCCACCAAGGTGGGGGTTGGGTTTGGAGTGAGGTTGGTTCGGGTGTGTCTGTGGATGGCGGTTGTTGCTGGTGGTGGTTGTTGGTATGACTTAGGCAGCAGTGGATCTGCTTGGGATGGGAACACTTTTAGTTTCGCTGTGTATAAGATAGATATTCTAGAAATTTCTCAGGAAACTTCGCCGGAAAACACAAGTTCGCGGGCAAGTTCGCCGGAAAACGTAAATTCGCTGGAAAACTACTTAGTTTCGCTAGGAGATGATGAACTTTCGTTCAAATGATGTAATTTCACACCATGAAGATTTGAAGGTTCTTCAAGGGCTGCTAAGAACATCAAGAACACACATAGTGTGTGTGAGAGAAACACCTTTAAACTTTAAATTTCTTTTCAATTTCTTGTAGAAATCGATTTGTAGATGTAAAATATGATATCAAATGTTGTAAATTTGCTCTGAAATGATGTACATCTGATCAAAATCAGTGATATTGATGAACACAAAACTCAGATCTAGTTTCTCTCTCTAAAACCCCATTTTCTCTCTCTAAAAAAAACTTTAAAAATCAGCAACAAAATCTTCAAACCAGTAATAGTAATTGATTCAAGTTGGCTTTGATATCAAATTGTTGTCCCAAGAGCACTTGAATCATCAAATAGTAATGAAGATTTGGATCAAAATGATAAAATATAAAGAACTTGGATGAACACACAAGAACATCAATGAAAAACCCCTCATTTGATCCATATTAATTTGCATAAGATGTTAATTACATGAAAATCCTCAAATCCAGCTCATACAAGCTTAACAACACTCTAATAATTCTAGTTATATATAGTCTAATGACAATTAGACTTAATGACATTTAGCCCCCTAGACTATGATTAAAACATGACAATTATAAAATTACAATTAAGACACAAACTAGACAAATAAAGATTAAATATATATTTTGTTGACAATAAAATATATATTAACTCTAAGACCCATGTTCTTTGTATCTTCAACGACTCACTACTAATCTTCGTTCCGAGCGTGTCGTCTTGACTTTTGCGTTGACTTTGACTTTAATGTTGACTTTTGTTGACTTTGACTGCGTTGATAATATTAGACTATTTTTCAGACCCAACAGTATTGATACAAAGAGGAAAGGTTATAGCTTAAGCATCCAGACAGCTGAAAGATAAAGAGGTCAATTACCCTATTCACGATTTAGAACTAGCAGCAGTGGTGTTCTCTTTGAAGATATGGAGACATTATTTGTAAGGCACTAAGTGCACTATATTCACCGATCACAAAAGTCTGAAATATTTCTTTGAGCAAAAAGACCTGAATATGAGACAGAGAAGATAGTTGGAGTTAATAAAGGATTATGATTGTGAAATCCATTATCACCCGGGTAAGGCAAATATGGTAGCCGATGCCATGAGCCAAAAAGAACGATATGAACCAATTCAAGTGAAGGCGTGTCAACTGGTAGTGACACCAGATATTATGAGATTAATAAGTGAAGCTCAGGTGGAATCCTTGAAAGAACCCCAAATTATGAAAGAAAGAATGGTGGAAAAACCTATGATCTAGTTGATAACACGTTGGGTGTGAAGACCATTTATGGCAGGATATGGGTTACAAGGTATGGGAATTTACGAGAGAAAATTTTTGAAGAAGCACATAAGACTCGTTACTCAATACACCAAGGAGCAAATAAGATGTACCATGATTTGAAAAAATATTATTGGTAGCCCAGGATAAAGAGAGAGGTAGTTGCGTATGTAAATAAATGCATAACATGCCTTCAAGTGAAGGCCGAGCATCAAAGGCCCTATGGGTATGTTCAACCGTTGGAAGTGCCAGAATGGAAGTGGGAACATATTACCATGGATTTTATTACTAAGTTACCACGTACAACCAAGGGCAATGATGCAATCTGGGTAATAGTAGACAGATTAACCAAGAGTCCTCATTTCTTACCTATCAAGGAAGCAATCATTTCAGAGAAGCTCGTGGAGTTGTTCATCTGAGAAATAGTTGCACGGCATGGCATGCCTGCATCAATTGTGTCAGATAGAGACACAGGGTTTACATCTAAATTCTAAAGAAGGTTTAACGAAGAGATGGGGACAAGATTGCATATCAGTACGGCATACCACCCGTAGACCGATGGTCAATCCGAAAGAACGATACAGACATTGGAAGACATGCTACGAGCATGTGTTATGGACTTGGTGGTAATTAGGATAGTCATCTACCATTAGCAGAATTTTCTTACAACAATAGCTATCATGCTAGTATCAAGATGCCTCCATATGAAAAGTTGTACGGGAGACGATGCAGAACTCCAGTCTGTTGGGGTGTTGTCGGACAAAAAGAGTTGGAAAGCTTAGAGGATGTAGAAGCCATGACAGAAAAGTTAGAGAAAATTAAAGCTTATATGAAAGCTGCCAAGGATAGACAAAAGTCATACGCTGATAAAAGGAGGAGACCAATAGAATTCAGGGTGGGTGACAGAGTAATGTTAAAGGTGTCACCATGGAAAGAAATTATCCGGTTTAGGAAGAGGGGAAAGCTAAGTCCCAGGTTTATTGGGTCATTTAAGATATTGGCACGAGTTGGAGATGTAGCTTATAGGCTGGACCTCCCACAAGAGTTAAGTGGGTTTCACCCCACCTTTCATGTGTCGCATTTGCGAAAGTGTTTGGTCAATAATGAGATGGTTGTGCCTCTAGATGATATTGAAATGGATGAAAAGTTGAATTATGTGGAGCAGTTGGTTGCCATTTTAGACAGACAAGTGAAACAGTTAAGAAACAAAGTGATCAAGCAAGTTAAGGTACAATGGGAACACCGAAAAGGGACGGATACCACTTGGGAATCAGAGGAAGAAATGAGACGACAATACCCTGATCTTTTTAATGACTTGGCAGGTTTCGAGGACAAAACCTAAATCAGTGGGGGAGACTTGTAACGCCCCGGAAAGTCAAAACAAGCCATTCAATAATAATGGGCATAGTTAAGGGATATTTAATAAAAATAAAGGAAAGAAATGGGTTATGGGCCAAATTAGTCTTATGGGCAAAAAGATTTAAGTGGTTAAAGGCCTATAATCAGCCACTTAAACCACCTAACCAGCCATAATCTTCCTCATTTGCAACCCTAGCCACCAGCTTTCTAGAGAGAGAGAGAGTAGAGAGAGAAAGTGAAGAAAACTCAAGGTTTGGAGCTTCATTAGTTAAGGGATTGGAGAACTGAGTGTTAGAGCATCAAACCACGTGAAAGGAGCAAGAAATACAGGAAAGAATCATCCTCTAAACGCCTCTATAGGTCAGACCCCGATTCTAGGGTTTTGGGTTTTTAAAAGTTGCAAAGAATCACATAAAGGTCACATTTTTACGTATGAAATCATGTAAAAAGCTTAGATATAGTTTCATGGATGAAAAACTAAGGATTTGGACATAAAAAGTGGAGATTTTGGGTTAAAAATGAGCTGGTTCGTCATTTTTATACGTCCAGCGAAACTGCCAGTTCTTCCTGTGAAACTACGGATTCGTCATGCGAAACTAAGGCAATCTCCTTCCAGCGAAACTATAGTTTCACAGGTAGTTTCGCAAGTGCATAGGTAGATCTGTAGATTTAGCGAATCTAGGAAATTCCAACAAAAGTTGGGCAAAACTGGCAGCGAAACTGCCATGTGAAACTGACAGCGAAACTGCCATGCGAAACTGGCAACAAAACTAGCAGCGAAACTGCTGCCGAAACTGTGTAGAAAATGACCTATTTGTGTGTTAACTTATATGCAGACCGTGTACCGTGATCCTAGCTTAGAAAACTTAGACGTGAAGTTGTTTACTCATCAGGTGAGTTCTAGATCCCTTATTTCATACATGCTTTAAACGTTTTAGGGTGATATGCATACTAAATGACCAGTTATTTTAAAACAAAGTTTTATACACTATCTTATATGGGAAATGGGGTTTTCTAATGAATTTATATCGTGTTTTTCTTATTGTGATATGACCTTGGTAATGATGATATGTCTTGTAATATGTTGTGTTATATTATGTATAACCTAAAGATGAAAGAGAAACCTAAAGAAATATTATTGGGCCCATAATGTGTACCTTTGTAAAGTAAAGCCTTACAAGCAAATGACAGAGGAGGGTTGTTGTTTAAAGAGGTCAATTACCCTATTCACGATTTAGAACTAGCAGCAGTGGTGTTCTCTTTGAAGATATGGAGACATTATTTGTAAGGCACTAAGTGCACTATATTCACCGATCACAAAAGTCTGAAATATTTCTTTGAGCAAAAAGACCTGAATATGAGACAGAGAAGATAGTTGGAGTTAATAAAGGATTATGATTGTGAAATCCATTATCACCCGGGTAAGACAAATATGGTAGCCGATGCCATGAGCCAAAAAGAACGATATGAACCAATTCAAGTGAAGGCGTGTCAACTGGTAGTGACCCCAGATATTATGAGATTAATAAGTGAAGCTCAGGTGGAATCCTTGAAAGAACCCCAAATTATGAAAGAAAGGATGGTGGAAAAACCTATGATCTAGTTGATAACACGTTGGGTGTGAAGACCATTTATGGCAGGATATGGGTTCCAAGGTATGGGAATTTGCGAGAGAAAATTTTTGAAGAAGCACATAAGACTCGTTACTCAATACACCAAGGAGCAAATAAGATGTACCATGATTTGAAAAAATATTATTGGTAGCCCAGGATAAAGAGAGAGGTAGTTGCGTATGTAAATAAATGCATAACATGCCTTCAAGTGAAGGCCGAGCATCAAAGGCCCTATGGGTATGTTCAACCGTTGGAAGTGCCAGAATGGAAGTGGGAACATATTACCATGGATTTTATTACTAAGTTACCACGTACAACCAAGGGCAATGATGCAATCTGGGAATAGTAGACAGATTAACCAAGAGTCCTCATTTCTTACCTATCAAGGAAGCAATCATTTCAGAGAAGCTCGTGGAGTTGTTCATCTGAGAAATAGTTGCACGGCATGGCATGCCTGCATCAATTGTGTCAGATAGAGACACAGGGTTTACATCTAAATTCTAAAGAAGGTTTAACGAAGAGATGGGGACAAGATTGCATATCAGTACGGCATACCACCCGTAGACCGATGGTCAATCCGAAAGAACGATACAGACATTGGAAGACATGCTACGAGCATGTGTTATGGACTTTGGTGGTAATTAGGATAGTCATCTACCATTAGCAGAATTTTCTTACAACAATAGCTATCATGCTAGTATCAAGATGCCTCCATATGAAAGGTTGTACGGGAGACGATGCAGAACTCCAGTCTGTTGGGGTGTTGTCGGACAAAAAGAGTTGGAAAGCTTAGAGGATGTAGAAGCCATGACAGAAAAGTTAGAGAAAATTAAAGCTTATATGAAAGCTGCCAAGGATAGACAAAAGTCATACGCTGATAAAAGGAGGAGACCAATAGAATTCAGGGTGGGTGACAGAGTAATGTTAAAGGTGTCACCATGGAAAGAAATTATCCGGTTTAGGAAGAGGGGAAAGCTAAGTCCCAGGTTTATTGGGTCATTTAAGATATTGGCACGAGTTGGAGATGTAGCTTATAGGCTGGACCTCCCACAAGAGTTAAGTGGGTTTCACCCCACCTTTCATGTGTCGCATTTGCGAAAGTGTTTGGTCAATAATGAGATGGTTGTGCCTCTAGATGATATTGAAATGGATGAAAAGTTGAATTATGTGGAGCAGTTGGTTGCCATTTTAGACAGACAAGTGAAACAGTTAAGAAACAAAGTGATCAAGCAAGTTAAGGTACAATGGGAACACCGAAAAGGGACGGATACCACTTGGGAATCAGAGGAAGAAATGAGACGACAATACCCTGATCTTTTTAATGACTTGGCAGGTTTCGAGGACAAAACCTAAATCAGTGGGGGAGACTTGTAACGCCCCGGAAAGTCAAAACAAGCCATTCAATAATAATGGGCATAGTTAAGGGATATTTAATAAAAATAAAGGAAAGAAATGGGTTATGGGCCAAATTAGTCTTATGGGCAAAAAGATTTAAGTGGTTAAAGGCCTATAATCAGCCACTTAAACCACCTAACCAGCCATAATCTTCCTCATTTGCAACCCTAGCCACCAGCTTTCTAGAGAGAGAGAGAGTAGAGAGAGAAAGTGAAGAAAACTCAAGGTTTGGAGCTTCATTAGTTAAGGGATTGGAGAACTGAGTGTTAGAGCATCAAACCACGTGAAAGGAGCAAGAAATACAGGAAAGAATCATCCTCTAAACGCCTCTATAGGTCAGACCCCGATTCTAGGGTTTTGGGTTTTTAAAAGTTGCAAAGAATCACATAAAGGTCATATTTTTACGTATGAAATCATGTAAAAAGCTTAGATATAGTTTCATGGATGAAAAACTAAGGATTTGGACATAAAAAGTGGAGATTTTGGGTTAAAAATGAGCTGGTTCGTCATTTTTATACGTCCAGCGAAACTGCCAGTTCTTCCTGTGAAACTATGGATTCGTCATGCGAAACTAAGGCAATCTCCTTCCAGCGAAACTATAGTTTCACAGGTAGTTTCGCAAGTGCATAGGTAGATCTGTAGATTTAGCGAATCTAGGAAATTCCAACAAAAGTTGGGCAAAACTGGCAGCGAAACTGCCATGTGAAACTGACAGCGAAACTGCCATGCGAAACTGGCAACAAAACTAGCAGCGAAACTGCTGCCGAAACTGTGTAGAAAATGACCTATTTGTGTGTTAACTTATATGCAGACCGTGTACCGTGATCCTAGCTTAGAAAACTTAGACGTGAAGTTGTTTACTCATCAGGTGAGTTCTAGATCCCTTATTTCATACATGCTTTAAACGTTTTAGGGTGATATGCATACTAAATGACCAGTTATTTTAAAACAAAGTTTTATACACTATCTTATATGGGAAATGGGGTTTTCTAATGAATTTATATCGTGTTTTTCTTATTGTGATATGACCTTGGTAATGATGATATGTCTTGTAATATGTTGTGTTATATTATGTATAACCTAAAGATGAAAGAGAAACCTAAAGAAATATTATTGGGCCCATAATGTGTACCTTTGTAAAGTAAAGCCTTACAAGCAAATGACAGAGGAGGGTTGCATTTGTTGTGCCCTTATGACAATAAGGCATGGATTGGCATGTCAGTAAAGTAAAGACCCAAACAGGCAGGTTAGTAAGACCTAGATTGGCATGACAATAATGGCCTGTATGGGTATGACAGTAAGGCTTGGATTGGCATGTCGGTAAAGTCCTGTGTTCATCATAGGCACCGATAGTGAATGGAAATTGACGGATAATGAAGAGACATAGATATCAAATAAATGAAAATATTAATGATAAATCAATAGTCTGGTATAGTAATATTCGGATATGTGATAACTACTTTCGAATGATGAGTTAATATATCTTACTAAAAAGTTATTTGATAAAGTAAACCTAGAATTCACTCAGCAAAGCTGACTTTTGTATGCATATTAGTTTGACAGCTGAGCTGTTGGACTTGAGTGAATGTGGGCATGGATTCTAGAAGCTATATGGCATCTAAGTGCTGGCATCCCTGATTTAGAAGATTACTAAGAGGACTTTTAAGGACTATTTGATGTTTTAAAGACAATGTTAATGTTTTATTTGAATTATGTTTTAATGGATTGAAACTTAATGTACTTTTCCATTCCAAGGTTTATATAAATGAATGTTTTAAATCTATGTTTTTGTTGTGAGTGACCAACTGTAAGGTTTCCTGGGATCAAGGCCTTACAAATTTTTCCCTCCTTTGGGATTTTAAAAGCAAACATGGAGCAAATGTAGCCTTTGGAGGAGATAATGTAGGTGGAAAGATAACTGGTGAAGGAACAGTATCAAATGGGTTGATCAGCTTTGAAAATGTCAACTACTGCTCCAACCTCCAGTTCAATCTTCTCAGCGTATCCCAAATCTGTTATAAAGGATATGCCACCTTATTTGACTCCAACAACTGTTACACTCTCAAGACGGGTTTTCAAATACCTAAAGATTGTATCCTTTTGAAAACCCTCCATCATAATAACACGTACATTGTTGATATGAACATTGTTTTAGCATTAACCCCTTAAACATGTTTACTATCAAAAGCATCAAAAGATGTTTCCTAATTCTGGCACAGATGGTTGGAACACTCAAATTATAACAGAATGAATCAACTTGTAAAAGGTGACTTAGTAATAGGTTTACCACAAAAAGAATTATTCTGTACAGACCACTGCACTACATGTCTGAAAGGTAAACAACACAGAGTGTCCCATAAGTCAAAATTGGTAAACTCTAACAACACACCACTCAAATTTCTTCACATGGTCCTTTTTGGCCCAACAAACATCCTAAGCATAGGAAAGAAGCAATACTGTCTTGTGATAGTAGATGATTACTCAAGATTCACATGGGTTTTCTTTCGACTACACAAGTCAGAAACATCAGAAATCATCAAATCCTTTATCACTAAATTGAGAATCAATTAGATCTTAAAGTTAAATCTTTAAAAAGTGATAATGGTACTGAATTTAAAAATGACACTATTTCTTCTTTTTGTGCAAAGAAATGAATTAGTCATCAATTCAGTGTAGCAAGGACTCCTCAGTAGAATGGAGGTGCTAAAAGTAGAAATAGAATATTGATAGAAGCTGCTAGATCTATGCTAGCTGACTCTCTATTACCTATATCCATTTGGGCTGAAGCAATCAATACAGCTTGCTACATACAAAATTGAACATTAATAATCAAAGAACATTCTAAAACACCATATGAATTAATGTTTACAAGAAAACCTTTTATTGGATTTCTTAAAGCTTTTGGATGTTCTGTCTTAATATTAAACACCAGAGAACAATTATCTAAGTTTGCTCCAAAAGCAGATGATGGATTTTTGTTGCATACTCTAGAAGCTCAAAAGCTTATCGAGTATACAATCCAAGGCTTAACATAGTGGAAGAAACAACAAATTTTGTTTTTAATGAACATTCTTTCACTAAGAAAGTCATTGGATCAGACTGGTTGTTTGATATTGACTCATTAACAAAATCATTTGATACATCTTACTTTGATGTTTCAGGTACCAAGGATAACAATGAGTATCCAATGGTTCCACCAACAACCATTGATGTTCCTTTAACTGTGGATCCTGTAAGGAGAACAAACATCACTCCTTCAAGTACAACAGTTACCACTCCTCCAGAACAAACAAACACAACACAAGGAACATCACCAAACACACCATCTTCATCAACTCTAGTGACCACTCAACCACAACCAAACAAACAAACAACATCACATCAACCAGCCATAGTTGAAGAAGATGATGATTATCATTCATTACCTGATACACATCATGAAGATGAAATCTTAGATTTCTTTCGTGATTCACCACAAACATTCAATGAAACCACATAGCTAGACAATTAAACAACAACAAATACCCTTGCTCATCCATCATCACCCAATCAAACAATCACCAATATTGATTAAACCATCCCTCTTGATCAGATTGAAACAACCAGAGTTCATAAATAGCATCCTTTAGAAAACATCATAGGTGACCTCAATACCAGATTGACACAAAGTCAATCTGACACAGCGAACATTTGCTTGTATTCCTGCTTCCTATCCCTAACTGTACCCAAAAACATCATAGAAGCACTCAAAGATAATAGTTGGATAGAAGCAATGCAAGAGGAATTACAACAATTCAGAAAGCAAGAGGTATGGAAGTTGGTTGACCTACCTGAAGGTCAGTATGCCATTGGCACAAGATGGATATTCAAAAACAAAGCAGATGACAGAGGGATTGTCATAAGAAAGAAAGCAAGGCTAATTGCCCAAGGATATACTCAAGAGGAAGGCATTGATTATGATGATGTCTTTACTCCTGTAGCTAGACTCGAAGCCATCCGAGTGTTCCTTGCATATGCCTCATCCAAAAACTTCACTGTCTTCCAAATGGATGTCAAGTGTGCATTCCTCTATGGAAAGATAGATGAAGAGATATATGTTGCTCAACCACTAGGGTTTGAAGACCCAGAATTCCCTCATAGAATCTACAAGTTAGATAAAGCTATGTACGGTCTTCACCAAGCACCTAGGAAGTGGTATGAAACTTTATCTATGTTTCTACTATAGAATGGGTATACCCGAGGGAAAATAGATCAGATATTGTTCTTAAAGAGAAAAGAACAAGACTTGTTAGTGGTTCAAGTCAATGTGGATGACATAATTTTCAGCTCCACTAACATCCAACTTTGCAAAGAGTTTGAAACTCTTATGTAATCAAAATTCCAAATGAGCTCAATGGGAGAACTTACCTTCTCCCTTGGTCTTCAAGTTCAACAATCTGTTGAAGGATTTTTTATCAATCAAAGCAAGTATGTGAATTAGATATTAAAAAAATACAATATGTCTGATTTCACATCCAGCAACACACCATTTGCAACTGGATTGAAATTTGGACCCAATCCAAAAGGAACATCAGTTGATCAAAAACTTTATAGATCCATGATAGGCTCCCTAATGTACTTAACAGCAAGCAGACTAGACATCATGCATGAAGTTTGCATATGTGCCAGATACCAAGCAGATCCAAAAGAATCACACATAAATGATGTAAAAGGAATCTTCAGATACTTAAAAGGCAAACCAGCACTTGGCCTATGGTATCCAAAATATGAAGATTTCTCTTTATATGCATACACAGACAGTGATTATGGAGGATGAAACAGCAATAGAAAATCCACTACGGGAGGTTGTCAATTTCTTGGATCAAGATTGATCTCCTGGCAGTGCAAGAAACAAACAAATGTCTCTGTGTCAACAGCTGAAGCAGAATACATAGCTGCTTCTGCATGCTGTTCTCAAGTGCTTTGGATTCAAAACCAAATGCTTGATTATGGTTTTAATTTTCTTAAAACACCCATACACATTGACAATTCTAATTCCATGTTTATCACTGACAATCCAGTTCAACATTCAAAACAAAACACATAGATATCAGATATCATTTTCTAAGAGATTGCTCTGAAAAAGGTCTGATAAAGTTGATCAAAGTCCATACAGACAATCAATTGGCTAACCTGTTTACCAAACCATTTGATTCAACAAGATTTGAATTTCTGGTTCAGTCACTTGGTATGATCAACTATGAGCCAAACAAGTAATGTTTTCAAAACATTAGTTTCAAACAAGCTTGATTTTGTCAAAGTCTAAGTTTAACATCACACAAGCATCTTTCAAAATCAAGATATCAAGCAAACATTTATGTTTTCCAATTAACAAACAATTTGTAAGGCCCTGTTCCCGAAAACCTCACAGTTGGACATTCACAGCACAATTTATAAAACATTTCATAACTTATCAAACATTGCAGTGGAACTTAAATAGGAAAAGCCATTCATTAGTTTAAAACCACTTTTGCTAAGCAATACATATTTGCTAATAGTTATAAAAGATCATTAGTTTGCATTACAAAACAACAATGTTATATCCATGACTGGATGTCAGCGTTGTCCCGACGAGTAGCCTCCCCGAGTGCCATCCTCAGCAATATTACCTGCCAACTGAAAATGCATAAAAGTCAGCTTTGCTGAGTGAGTTCTAGTTTTAAAATCATAAAAATATCTTGATAGAATTGTATACAAAATACTTCTTAAAAAAATCTTATCTTTCTTTCGGATGTGATCACACATCATACATACAAATCATATCCATTACATCATCACAATTCTCTTTCTTGCTTATTTATTATCATCTTTCACTGTCGATATGGACCAAAGTGTTATACCCCCCATATAATGCGCATAAACCTGGTACTGGGCCTTGAAGTCTATAAATAGACTCCATTCGTGGTGCACATATGCTGACACTAGTACCGGGGCAGCAACAGTGGTCCCCTCAATCTTAAAGATTGACCCTGTGTACATCCTTTGGGTTAGCTAAACCATACACAATTGAGCTAACGACAACATGGTCGTGCACCTCCTGTAAATTTTTACTTGCAAGTCTTTTCATTCTTTATGTTCCACTTTTCGTTAATATTAATCTTTCACTTGATTAATAATACTTTATGATCATAGGCAATCCACATAAAGTCACATGTTAATATCATTATAGGCACATAAGGACAGCCCACAACATGCATAAGATAATCAGATACAAGCACCAAGTCAACCATGGTCAAACCCTAATTTTTGATCTTCCAAAATTCCAGAAAATTCCTTAAGTCTTAAAGAAAAACGGGTGAACAAAACCAATGCGGGTGAACAAAAACTAATACGGGTGAACAACTTGCAAATGCGGATGAACAACTTGCAAATGCGGATGAACAACTTTCAAATGCGGATGAACAACTTGCAAATACGGATGAACATTTGGTAATTATTCTTTCTTAAAAGAAATGCTGATGGACACTGTAGTAAATGCGCATATATAAAAAGAAATGCTGATAGACACTTAGGCTGAATTTAGGCAAATGCGGGTGAACAACTGCAAATGCGGCTGAACAACTTGCAAATGCGGATGAACAACTGTAAATGCGGGCGAACAAAACACTTAGGCAATTATCACAGGGTAAATGCAGATGAACCATCAGACCTGTAAATGAGACTTATGCTATAACCAGTTCTAAAACCTCATTTTCATACATTCTTAACATAGATCTATCATGCAAAACTCTTAGAACAAGCTTACAACCTCAGAGAACATAGAAGTTCATACACATACATACAAAGTTATCATACATAAGGGTTGTAAAACATTTTATATGCATTTTCAGCTTCAAAGAAGTTTAAAAACTTAGAACCGGGGTCATAGAACTCACCTAGTGTAGCAAACAAGCAAAACTCCTCCGAACCTGCTTGTACACGAGTTCAAACACCTAAACAAGCAAAACAACCAACCAAAACACATACAACACTTAGAAATCGGTTTCTAAGGTTGAAACCCCAAAGAAACCGAACCAATTAATCACAAAAACCTACTAACCTTGAAGATTCCTCTTCACCTTCACAATTCGACCGAGAGAAATAAGGATTTCAGTTCTTCTTCTTTTGGTTTGTCGAGCAGCAGCAGCAACCGAAAGTGTTATGGGCAGCCATACCACTTTTGCATTAAAATAATAGAATTTTGGTACTTTTTATACTTTTCACCCTTCAACTTTGGCCTTTGTCTACTTTATTCAAGATTTTTTTCTTCTTTTGCATTTTGGTCCTTATAAAAATCGAGTGTTACACAATTTGAATCACACATAACCACTCATGAGAAATGATAGTACACTAGATTATTTCTTCACTTGAGTCATTTTCCACTAATAAAGACTGACAATACTTTGTTTGATATATGGATAGGCTCGGCATGGGACACCTAACAATACATACAACAGTGAAGAACTAAATTCTCATGATTATGTGGTCAGCAACACACATCTTGGTTTATGGTGAGTATTGGTCTAACCAATATAGGTTGCTTGTAAAGTAACTACAATACACCAAGTGAAACAGTTTATAAATTGCTCAATCATACAAGTGTCTCCTCTGTTATGATTATCATAGGCTGGGAGTACAATAAGGCATTCTTTGTTGTGCTGAGCACAGACCTGAATGACCTACATTCATGATCCAAAAATATTTCCAATAAGGAACACATCCATTAAGGATGAAAAATCAAAAGAATTCCAAAGAGGATCACCTTCCAAAGTGAATTGAAAAGAATCCCAATATGGATCAAACAACATGGATCAAATTGAGCATTTATACTCCTAAGTAGCTAGGTCATAAGTATTAAAAGTACTTTCTAGTATATCTTGAGGAGGATTGATCTTAACATACAATTAGATGTGGGGTACATACAGTTCATCTTAATACACCCAAAACATGATAATCACTCATTGTTTCAATCAATCATTAATACCATGCATGAGTTTAAGTGGATCATAATATCTGCAATCAACATTGTATTAGTCTATGTCTATTCTCAAAATCATTCAAACAACTCAGTAAGAATTTAAAACTAGTATGATCTCATGTTATGTGCAAATGATTCTTGTCCAAACATGAAAATCATTCATTTATTAGTTAGATTAAGTGTCATCTTTCTAAATGTTTACCAAGCACGCAATCAAATTGGACTTTGATAATTTCCATTCAAACACATTCAATTTTTTGTCATTTTATAAATAGTTTTTATAAATATACAAAAATTTAGGAGGAGAAAATGAACATGGAAATATCAAAGGCAACATAATATGTGCATAATCATACAAACTTTTAAAATTTGAAATTTTTAAAATTTTGAGTTTTAAATAAAGCCAAGTCAAGCAAGCACCCAAACACAACAATTTGACACACATACATATGTACAATATTGCACAATATTGCTTGTGAGTGATTCTTTAACATCCATAGATTGATCATGTTAAAATTCTAAAATTTTAACAAATATTCAAATTTTGAAACATTTCAGATGATTTTATCAAACATGCTTCAGAAGAAAATTTTTCAAAATTAGCTTCGGAAGAAATCATTTGAAAACAAACAAAATTTTAAAATTTTGACAACAGTTGTCACAGTGGACATACAAACATACATCCGCTATAGCTATAGTAACCATCAAAACATGCAAAATACACGAAGTGTATATAGCAGACAAAACAAACATACATCCACTATACAATAGTGAACATACAAGTGTTCACAGCGCATGATGTTGGTAAGACATCCGCTGTGAATACAGTGCCATTCCACAGCGCATGACTAACATCAGACATACGCTGTAGAAACAGTACAAGTGTACACAGTGTATGTACACAGGTAAACATACACTATACATCATCATCAACATTCATAGCGCATGACAATAAGTCATTCTGTGTGAATATACCTTGAACACACAAAGTTTACACAATGCATGAACAAATGCTCATCCGCTGTGTATAACAAAACAAACAAACATAGACCATACAGCGCATGAACAAAATGTTCATCCGCTTTGTGAACAGGGAACAACACACAGCTTATGACCTTTTTGTCATCTGTTGTAATCACACAAGTGTCTACAGCACATGACCAAGGAGTCATCCGCTGTGAACATAATTCAAACATAAAAAAAGGTTCACAGCGCATGAGAAATGTTCATCCCGCTATGAACAACCAAACAATCATTCAAATTGTCCACAATGCATGAAAAAATGTTCATCCGCTTTGGAAATAGTGATCATCCATAGCGTATGACTTTTTAGTCATCAGCTGTAAAATTTCAAATTTCATCCAAGTGTGCACAGCGTATGACCAATGACCATCCGCTATGAACACAATACAACATCCAAGGGGTCCAAGCGTACAAGTTTGAAATTGTACAGCGAATGCACTATTCACACAGCGCATGTGTATTTCATAACGCACGACTTAAAATTAAATTTGAAGTTAAACTGTTCACATAGCGTACAGATACACTGTACACACAGTGGACAGTAATTTTGTCCATTGTATATATACATCAACACTTGTCAATTTTTCATTCATCACGAGTATGAGAGCAAAAATTAAATTTCTGAAACATTACAAACGGTGTGTTAAACCCTTAAACCCCTGATCATCCAAAACCAAAATTCTATGTGATTTCTCTTCTAATTCATGATCAAATAGGTATAACAACACTATTCTAATCATCAACCAATAATTAAAACATCTTGTTCATCGGGTTCATGAATAGTCATGGTGTTCTTGCCAAAATCATACAAAAACTGATGTTTGATCTTTGAAAATGTTTAAACTAACTTGAAATATGTTATAACTTGGTAAACATGTTCAAAATTTTGTAACAAACATGTAAAATCAGTTAATTTGGCATGACATTGAACACACCAACATTAAATGCATATTCATTCAATGTGCATTTAATGAATGTTTTGACTTCAATAGTCAAACCAAAATGCTCAAGTTGAGTTGTTATGAAATGAAATCAGTGTATAATATGACACAAACAACTCTTTTTGAGAAAACAAACACAATGCAAAACAGTTTGGATCAAAACAAATTGAATCAATTAAGATTTTCATGACCAAAATTAACCAAGCAGTTGACTTTGGATAAGTCAAACTGACTTAATAGTTAATACCAATCAAACATACGCACATACTCACTGATATCATATCTCTAATCATGGGTTTCCACACCATGATTATTGATTGTTGAATAAAATATAACAATCTATTGTTATATTTGTTTGAGAGATTTGTAAAGATCTTTGGGGGAATCCATCCTTTGATTTGGATTTCATCACTTTATAAACTGAGAACTTATTACAAGAGGAGCTCATAAAACCCCAACCCTATTAGTAATATAGATTATGCTTGATCAATCATGTGAAGCTTGTAAATGTTTTAGAAAACAAAATGCATAGTTACTAATCATAAGTTATTTATATTGCGACAGTTAGTGTGTGTGTTCAAGTACTTAATATTAAATGATAGTTTTTCAATAATCATGATCATTACAGCTAACCGTAGTTGGTGGTAAACATGTTTTGAAATTCAAATAAAAATCATAACCAAAAATAAAACTCAAAATGGAAATCCAATTAAAAAAACACAAATCGAGTTCAAACCAAAAAATCATATTTGGAGTTTCTATCAAGTAGTTTAAGAATCTTTCATCATTCTCAAGGCCTGATATGTCAATTACCATGGCATGCCAACTACGAAGCCATAAAGATCAAAAGGATTATATTTGGAGTTATTGTTAATCGATATCTTGCAAGAGGAAGGAAGAATTAGAGTGATGGAAATCGCTTTAACCAGAAATTATGTAAAACAAGAATATTCAAAGGTGTCGGTAGAACCAAAACTTTGATGGAAAGGATGCATGAAGAAAGGATGATAGTGGTGTCATTCTATGCGGTTGTCTTAGATGCAAAATTGATCAAATTAGTTAAGGTTTCCAAAACAAATAGATGAATATTTGGTTAACTGATGAATTGGGTTTAGGTCTGTGTGTAAGCATAATTAGGTCATAAGGGGAATTGGGTGAGGGAATTACCCTAAAATTTCCAAGAAAACAAAAAAGCACAAAGTTCTTGCGTATATGGATGTTCTCGCGTGACTAGAAGTTTACATATGAGAACATGTATGAATGGTGGAAGACCCTATAAATAGATAAGGGCACCCATTTCCCCTACCTTTAAGCGAAAACTACAGCTACTACATTCTTGAGTGAAAAAGGCGAGAACTTGTGGTGTTCAAGGTATGTCATTGATGTTGTATGATGTATACATGTATTAAGAAATGGATAGTGATGGTATTAGTGTATGATTATATAGTTTTGATTGAGGAGCTCTCAGAAGAGTGAGATTTTGATTTGTAATATTCAAAAGGTGAGTTCTAGCCCCTTTTTTGTACAAGTATTTACATGTTTGGGGGCTGACCACTATGATTGTTAACACTTATGATGATGATTTTTATTGAAATGGTTATGTTTAGTCTGAACTATAATGTTTTCGCATAGAAACTTAATGTATCGCCGGTCATGATGTTCTCACATGAATTAGATGACTTGGGTTGTAAGGGTATTGAATTATAGGATGTTCTCGCATCTGTGATATTCTTGAATGCCAGAATGTTCTCGCGAGTTATTAATATTCGCATGCTATGATGTTTTCGTGCGTTTAGGTTTTCACATATGGATAGGATCTTGCACACTTGAATCTTTTCACCTAGACTTAGAGTGCTCGCACAGTTAGGTTTGTTAAGTGAGCTCTCGCATTACAATAATATATGTTTTAACTGTTTAAAAATGATAAAGGTTTTAAAGAAAATTTTAATTGTTATGCTACGTACTATTATAAGTAAAGTATTATACGATGAAATTGTAAGATAACGTTAATGAAAAGTAAAACGTATTGAAAGAATAAAAGTCTTGCAAGCAAAGTATGTAGAGGTTCACAACTCAATGAGGGGCTATTTGCTCAACTGTGTGTAGCTTAGCTAGCCCATGAGGATACACACAGGGGTCTAATCCTTATGATTGACCATGTATGAATAGAGGTTCATAAGCAATAAGTTGTTCGCTCAAACTATGGGTGGCTTAATTAGCCCATAAGGATACCCATGGGGGTCTAATCTTTGTGATTGACCATGAATGAAAGGTGATCTTTGTCACTTGGCCTTGGGATTGTGATCAATCTCATAATATATGTTGGAGACCTAGCATATGGCACTGATCTATTAAAGTGAAAGATATTTGAAAAATGAATCCAAGAAATGACGATGCAAGTTAAAGAAACAAACATGTTAATATGTATGTATTGACGTGTGTTCACTTACGAAAATACAAGATGAGAAGTATATTTTATTATAAAAATAGAGCTCACTCAGCATTACCGACTTTGTATGCATAATAGTTGGTAGGTAATGGATGATGCTAAGGAGATGCGGGAATGGATATGGAAGCTACTAGGAAAGTCCAGGTCTGGCATCCATAGTTTTGAAATTGTGTTCATACCAGTTCACAATTTTGATGTTTAAGTACAATCGAATGAGCTCTTAAGACAAGTTTTATTTTAATGTTAAATTATGATTTTCGCTACAAAAGCTACGTTTATAAATAATTTCATGCTACGAATGAACAACTGTGAGGACTTCGGGTTCTGGGCCTTACATATTGTAGGGTGAAGGTGAAATTAGATGATTACATGTGTCTATCTATTGTAAAAAAATTATTATAAGTAGGATAATTTAGTATACTAATTCTAAGATTTACGGATCAAACTACAAGAAAAGTTTTTCATTCAATAACCTTGTTAATAAATTCAACACTTGAAGGGATAGATCCTACACTCGTTCTAGTTTCATGTATAGTTTTACCACTTACACCGCCAAGATTCGACCTACACGCGAACTGTCTTCATGCCAAAAGCATGCGAGGAACCACAATCATATACATGCTATCCATTCGGGTTTGTACATAGGTTTGACAAACCTATGTTTCCATCCAGATTCATGTATATTTGTTTAATTTATATGTATACGTACTATTCATACAAATTATTATGACAAACTGATACATATTACATAGTATAACAACATGTAATATACACTTTCCACACACACTTTTGAGTTTCCACACACATTTGTAGATACCTTAACAAATTCATATATACTACAAATTATCACACACACATATTGTCACACACATATATAATTATAAAATGCCAAGATCATTGACGAGTAGTGTTGTAGTTTCTCTCTATAAGAAAAAAAGACATTCAGTGTTGTGGGAATCACAAAGGGATTACGCTACTAGGACATGCTTTACTTGATGAGATAGCTAGTCAACTAATCTCAAATGATTAAAATTAAAGTATTGATTTGTATTTGTATTTTAGTATGTTTCCATAGATTTTAATGAATTAATGTGTAATTTGAATTTTTCTATGTTGTTTTGTATATTTTATAATAATTATCCATCTTTTAGTACAATATCTGATCACACAGATACATTTTATTCACTATTAAATAGTTCAGAGAGGTAAAATAGTTATTCTGCATAGTTACTCAGAGATCTAATCAAACAATATTTATTGGCCCAGAGTCTTTTACCCAGTCAAATCTTTTGCTGGTTCAACACTTACTAGTTTAAAGATTGTCAGATAGCCCCTTAAACATACACATAAATATAGAACTGGGGTCTTTGACTTCTAACTTGCTTCTAGGTGTTATGGATGCTTTGGATGCTTCTTTTCATCTAACCTAATCCCTATGATTATAGTTTTAAAATATGGTCATGAACGGATCCTTAGTTTCGACACTGTCATACCTCTTTACACTTGTGCCTGTCTACAACCTGTTTGTGCCCATACAGCCCGTATGTTGCTTTTGTTTTTTCTTTAGTTACAACTTGGGATCTTCATCTTTTGGATCAATCTGGTTTTTATTTGTAACTTTATCCAATGCTTATTTAGATTTGCAAATATACTTATGAAATGAATCAATACTTTCAAACATATATATGTAGCAAAAGATGAATAAATTATAGGTTTATTTGAATATGTAATGTATGTAATTCTGAGTACATCATTAAAGATATATACCAAATATATAAATGATTTGTAATCAATATTTAAATGCAAAATTAGAATTTATAGTAATAACTTTAGTGTGGATGTTGGAAAGTACTACTTATGTCAAACCTAAAGTCAACTGGAAATTAAAGTTTTATACTGAAGCGTTTGGTAGCATAAGAGTGTTTGGTAGTAACATGTTTGTTGCTACTATTGAATATGATTGTTCGATAGGAATAATTGTTTCTATCAATAGGGAATGTTTTAGCATTGTTCTCAAATTCGAGGGGGCTAAGTTGTCGTCTGTCGTCTATGTTTGTTTTCATGTTACGATTCCATTACAAGAGTTCAATAATTAGGGGTTTAACCTATCGATAAACAAGTTCATTTATTATATTCTTCAAATCCATTGATTTTGATGAAGAAAAAAACATCTAGTGGTTATTCTATTCATTTCAACTTCATATTGTACATGTGCTTAAATTGAAGCAAATACTAGAAGGTGCGTGTGGCATGCCCTTGTATCAAGGGTTGAGAACCATGACCCATGTCTAATAAACACCATCAAGGCTTAATTAAATATGGTTTGACTTTTGGAACTTTGGATGAAAATGAGTAAAGTTATTAGTACTTTTTCGAAAAAAGGTGGTAAGATGGAAAAACACAAGGAAAACAAGGAAGGCATCGGTGGAAAAACGCTTGGTTCGCTTGAGAAAATAGGAAGTTTTGAATTTGTCGTTTAGTTTGCGAAAAGTTTTGAATGTTTGTTCATTCTCCGTTTAATGTGAAACTTATTCAAAAAGACAAATGATTATTAACAACCTATGTAACTGTTGAACCCCATAAGCTTGATAAACATAGTGTTTTGACTTTTGAAACTTTGAAAATAATAAGATAAGTGCTTACTAGCTATTTTGTCCATAAAGGTAATAAGATGAACAAAACAAAATGAAACACGAGGATGGCATCGAGGAAAAACCCAAGGCACAATGTTTACTTTGCCTGAAAAAATGAAAAAAAATTTAATCTGTAATATAGCTCACAGAAAATTCTAAATTTATTTTCATTATTCGTTTAATGTTAAATTATTCAGATAGAAAATTGATTATTGACAACCCATGAAGTTTCTTGATCCATGTGACAAACAAAACACTTACTTTTCAAACTCTAAAAACAAGTGAGATTAGTATTTACAAGTTTGTCTGCAAAAGACATTAAGATGGAAAAACACGAGGAAACAAAAGGAGGGAATCGACGAAAAAACACAACACACTATGTTTAGTTCGCATTATAACATGGAAAACTTTAAATCTACTGTTTAGTTCGCACAAAATTGTGAATTAATGTTTATTAATTGTTTAATGTTAAAACTTAATTGAAAAGACAATTAATTATTGACAACCCATGTGGTGGTGTTGAACACCATCAAAGCTTGATAAACAAAGTATTTTGACTTTTAGAAACTTGAAAACAAGTGAGATAAGTACTTATGGGTTTATATGCAAAGGACACTTAATAGATACAATGCTTTGAGATTTAAAACTTTGGAAATAAGTATGATAAGTTACTACTATGATTTTAAAGGGTAGCAAGATAAACAAAATATTTTGACTATTAGAACTTTGGAAATAAGTGAGATAAGTGCTTACGACTTTCTCTATAAAGGGCAATAACATGGAAAAACATGAGGCACTATGTTTAGTTCGCTTGAGAAAATGAAATTTCAAATTTGTGGTTGAGTTTGTGTAGAATTTTGAATTCTTGTTCATTACTTATTTAATGTTAAACTTACATAAAAAAAGGAAAAAATGATTATTGGCAACCCATATAGGGTTGTTGAACACCGTTAAAGCTTGGTAAAGAAAATGATTTAACTTTTAGAACTATGAAAATTAGTGAGATAACTGATTACTTTGTCTATTAAGAAAAGCAGGATGGAAAATGAAAAAAACACAAAGCACTTTGTTCGCTTGAGAAAATGAAAAATTTTCAATTTTGTTGTTTAGTTTGTTGAAAGCTTTGAATTCTTCTTCATGATTCATTTGAAGTTAAACTTATTCAATAAGACAAATACTTTGAATTTTGGAACTCTGGAAACGAGTGAGATAAGTGCTTACAAGTTTGTCTTAAAGGACACTAAGATAGAAAAACACGAGGAATTCATCAACAAAGAAAAACAAGGCACTAGTTTCACCTGAGAAAATGTAAAACTTTTATTTTTGCTTGAAAAATTTGAATTCATGGTCATTACTTGTTTAGTGTCAAACTTATTCAAATGGATTAATTGATTATTGACATCCTATGTACTGATGTTGAACAACATCAAAGCTTCGTAAACAAAAATGCTTTGACTTTTGGAGCTTTAGAAACGAGAATTTTGAATTTATGGTTTGGTTCGTGGAAAAAATTGAATTTTTGTTCATTACTCGTTTAATCATGACAAACTTGTTCAAAAACACAAATGATTATTGGAAACCCATGTACTACTGTTAAATATTGTCAAAGCTTGGTAAATAGAATACTTTAACTTTCGGAGCTTTGGAAATGAGTGAGATAGGTGCATACTAATTTGTTTATAAAGGACATTAAACTGGCAAAACACAAGGAAACATGAGAAGGAAAGACGTGATAAGATATAAATTTTTGAATTCGTGATTTAGTTCACAGAAATCTCTGAATTCTTGTTCACTACTCGTTTAATGTTCAACTTATTAATAAGACCAAAGATTACTAACAATCCATGTAGTGTTGTTGAACACAGTTAAAAGCTTAATAAGCAAATTGCTTTGACTTTTAAACTTTTGAAACAAGTGAAATAAAAGTTTATGGCGGCTTGATAAACAAAATGCTTTGACTATTGAATCTTTCAAAACAAGAGAGTTAAGTGTATGCCACTAGGAGTGCTTCAAAAACTACCATAACTCCACTCGATCACAATTTCCCACCTCATTTTCTCTTGAAGTACCATAAAGTACCTACCTGGGCGGGGTACACTCCTCACACCCTATATGTTTTTAAACTAAAACTAACTAGAAATAATCTAAAAGCATTAAACAAAAACTAATAAAATTAATATTAAAAAATAATAATAATAAAACACATGTAATATTTAAATCTATTACTCGTCCAGGATGTTCAAATTTAGTAGACTAGAAATGTGTTTCACAAGATCATATCGAAGTCTATAATGCTTATCTTAATCCAGCAACTCGTGGATGATACTATTGTTGGATCGGGTAGGTTTACACAAGCAAGAACTTTTTTCTAAAATCAGTAACTAACGAATGCGGAATCTAAGTTAGTTACTTACTATCACAACACAAATACTTTGAGTAAAGATAAATGCATAATAAGTTCTTTCAAAGTATTCACTTGATTAATCTGAATTTTTACAAAGATTATAATTCGGCAGATACAATCAAATGTCTTAGAAAGCTTGCTTCTCCTATACAAATGTGAGAACTTTTATACTAAACAATAAGAATAATTATTCTATGTTCAGATGCTACAGTAGAACAGGTAATCTGTGTATCGGAGTTGACAGCTGATGTACTATGTTGTCAGCAAAAGGTGAGACGGAACAGCTGTCGGCACATGCATACTTGTTTTCAGTAGAAGTCGATCAGCAGATCATGGAGTTCACTGCTAATTGGCAGATGATGTGCATATGCTGATAAGTAGTCTTTCAGCACATGTAGTTCAGCAGTTGATGGCCAATGCTGAAATCCTGAGTTTTCCGTAGTTTCATCCTTCATGATTCATCAACTATAATCAACAATTTCATTGGTTGGAAGATCAAATATGTGCACCGGTGAATCGCATTATCATCATCTTTTAGGATCATAATCTTCACATGTTTAAAGCTCAAGTCGGCCGTCGAAGTATACCACGTTTACCTTTTAAAACACCATATGCTCTCTCGGCATTTTTTTCTTACACTATCCTAAACTTTTTTTTTTTATTTCTTTGTTTGATAATGAAAAAGATTTCACAAATTGTGACTAAGCAAGGTAAATCTCTTTAGTAAGATAGTAGTCATATTTGTATTATCGCCTCTTGACCTAAAACCGACACCTTATCGTTATTCCATGCATCTTACTATTGAATATTGGGGATTGAGTGAGAACGTTGATGTTGTTGCTTAAGCAAGAGGACCAAAGAAAACATGCCAAATTCATATATAATGTGACATCATCGCTTCGAATATAATTGTTGGGTATTCACATTCACCTTAATTCTATCGTCACCGTAAACTCTTTAGGCAATTTCTCCAATGTGTACAGTCGATGCTAACAAACATCCCTGGAAGGTCATGTCTTTGTTCGTGTGTGAGTTCAAAAGTACAACGTCATGACTAGTTGTTGCAAGCAAAACTCTTTCTCGTATAAAATAATAATCGGATTGCAAAATATTTTAGGCGTTTACGTGAAGTTCTACCAAATATAACTAAATATTCTTCATATTCATTAGAGGCGAACAAGTTTCAACTTACCGAATTGCTGATGTGCATTTTTGTAATGGCGTGTAACTTGTTTTGAACCACCCATCGTAACCATCTTGAAATATTCAAATATTGCACTTATATCATCAGCTATTTTTTAAAAATAGTTCCTACGACATATGAAACATTTCTCTAAACATCGTAGTTTTATATTTTGGCCTTTGAACCAAGTAATCATCAATTAGTACTTCATTAGCCACTAAACGATGGTGAACATAAGTTCCTGATGATTATGTCGTATCCTCAACTACGGTTGATACAACTTGCCTTTTGAGAAGAAATTCGAGACCGATAGATGCGGATGAATAGAAGCTAGATGAATGTTGTATCATAAAAATATATTCTATTTTGTAGGAGATGGTATAAATTCTGGCGTAGAAAGGTAAGAGGAATGTGACTTATTTTTAGAGTTAACTAATATTTTTACTCCTGAAGTTCCCCCAATGAGAGAAAGAGTCATTGAATGGATAGTTTGAGAGGACACACACTCAGATTCGTGTGCCCAGATACTGACCTAATAGATCTACCCACTTGATTGGGGGCGGTGCACCCTCACAACCTAACCAACCCAATCGTGCTTCCTGAGACCCACCCTGGGTTCAATTAATACTTTTTGTATAAAGGTTAGTAAGATGGAAAAATATAAGAAAAATATAAAGAGCAGTGAAATAGAAAGATAATAGGTGATAGAAAGATAATAGGTGTAAGACAGAAATATATAAAAAAACATAAAAGAGAGTAAGATTGAAAGACATGAGAATACACAAGAAAGATGTCGATGAAAAAAGTAAGGCAGTATATTCAGCTCGCTCGCGAATTTTGAATTTGTGGTTTAATTAGTTTGTGGAAATCTTGAACTCTTGTGTTACTAGTTTAATGTTAAAAAATTTTTTAAAAAGAAAAATGATTATTGAAGAACCTACAACTAAAAAATCAAAATAAACAAAATTAAGTAAAGTTGATACATTAGTGATGATTAACATCAGCATATCTCTTTGTTAGGTTTTTGGTAACAAACTATATGTATATTAAAAGGTTATGTTGGTGTTTATAGTGTGTTTATACAGTTTTTAAAGCTGGGTGTACAATCCAAATTGTCAAACACCTATTGTCTTCCTTTGATTTCACCGGGACTCATTCATCTTCTTCTTTATTTTTGTCTTTAAAGTCTAAATCTTTTTAGAGAGAACGAGAATGCAGTAGAGGTTTTTGTGAAGCTATTTGTTGAAAAATAGATCAGAGATCAATCAAGAACAAACAACTACAAATGATTATTGATTATCAACTACTAAACACAAGTGAATCTAAACATTACAAGAAGATCTCTCAATAGAATAGTTTCTATCTACTGATATCTAACCGACTTCATCAAGATGATGATTAACAACTAATAACAACCATTTAAACGAAAGCTACACAACTAACCCCTGAATTATGAACTAATGACACATCTGTCTAAACTTCATTATACCTATCAAGGTTATTACCTAGTTGACCCGTTAACCTGCTACACTACTTCATAATCTCCACCATAGTGCCAAGGTTAACTAATTCAACCAATTCCAAGTTCACCCAAACTCCTTCCAAATTTAGTATCGGGCAAGGCCATAGTCAACATATCTGCTGCATTATCATTAGTATTAATATCCTCCACACTCACTTCTTTAGAAGCTATCACATCTCTAATGAAATGAAGCTTAACATTGATATGTTTAGTTCGTTCATGATACACCTGGTTTTTGGTCAACTGTATAGCCCCTTGATTATCACAAAAGATCAAGGCTTTAACATCCTTAATTCCCAACTCTGCAATAAATCCTTTTAACCACAAAGATTCCTTAAATGCTTCAGTCAAGGCAATGTACTCTACCTCGGTTGTTAACAAAGCCAGCACCATTTGTAGAGTAGATCTCCAACTTACTACAAGAGGATAGGAAGAAAGTTTCCCAGCAATGTGGCCAGTAGAAAGTTTGGACTGGACAAAAGTAAGGTTAAGTGTTACAACTATAAGGAAATGGGACACTTTGCTAGATAGTGCAAGACACCAAGAACAAATGGTGGCCAAGCATAATCCAGACCAAACTACACTGATACAGCTCCCAAAACTAAGAAGCCAAGCCAACCAAAACAACATGTTATTGTTGCTATTAAAGAAAGAGGCTTTGACTGGAGCTTTTAGGTAGAAGATGCTTCTCCAAACCAAGCACTAATGGCTGATCATGAAGAAGCCAAGGTATTAGAACATCTTTGTACACCTAAATACATTGCTAAAGTTAACATGTATAGGTCCTACAACTTGGAAGTGAGATCTTACCTTGAGTCCTTAAATATTTTAAAAGCTAATTTAAAAAGAGCTAAAAATGATTATAAACTTAAAATAAAAGATTTAGAGTAAACCATTTCAACTCTTAAGCATGACCACACAATTTACAGGACTCAAATAAAGGATCTCATTACCAAGTTAACTGAATACCAGGCTGAGCTTGTGATCAACAAAGCTAAGGCATAAAATTGTGTTCTTGAAGAGGAAACCTTCAAGAACATAATATCTTCATCCATGCATGCAAAGATCTTTTATCAGAACAGGCAAGGATTGGGTTCAAGTGAGATAGCTCCTCCACACACATTGTTATCTGTAAGACATCAAGGTGTGGAACTTGTCAAGATGAGCTGCCCTCCATAGATCCTATTCAAGAAGAGGATGAAGATGAAGAGGAGATAGTGAAGGATGAACCTGAGGTGAGTGACAAGGGTTATCCTAAGAAGGGACACTATTCATCTGGAGAGAAGAAAGAACTAAGGATGACCAAGTCTGCAAGGAAAAACTTGATCAGGGTGGCCAAAAGAAAGTCCAAGAAAGCCCAAGAGATCAAGGCCACCCTCAACTCCTAGCAAAAGCAAGTTTTCATTTCTGGTGGATTTTATGTGGTAAAGACTAAAGACTCAACTATGGATTCTAATACTAGGAGTCCTAGTTCATGTCCAAATCATCCAGGTCAAGAGAAGAAGGCTGATAAAATATGCATCACTACTGCACAGCTTGAACCATCTAGTTCCAAGAGCAAGCCTCATCCCAAGATGCCTGCTACATCATCTGAGAAGATGAAGAAGGAAGTGTAAAATGATCAAGCTCAGTCTCTCACTCAAAAGAAGACCCTCAGAAGCATGCCAACTAAATGCATCATGTGTGGTAATACTTCTCACTTTGCCAAGGATTGCATCTATAATCCCAAAATTACTATCCACATGACCAAGAAGAAAACTTCTGAGAAGAAGAAGAAGAAGATATCTTCAGAAGGAAAATCTCTTCCTTTCAGAAGCTCCAAGGTGAAGAAGAAGATAAGTGAAAACTTACCTTCAGAAGAAATTTTGGTCTCGAAAGAAAGGAATGCTTTCGAAGTACTGAAGTCTGGTGTAGTGGATGCAAAAGCTTCTGAAGGTCCAGTCTCAAAAACTTCTGAAGGTATCAAAACTTCCGAGGTGTTAAAGGCCAAGTCTAGTCTTCCAAAGATGGTGTAGAAGATGAAGGAAGGCCGTATGACTGAAAGTTCTTCATCAACAATAGCAAAAGATCCTCAAAGCTTGCATATAGGATCTATTACTATTGCATTATCTTCTGTTCACTTTGATAAGCCTAAGACCAATGAGGTTTGAGTTTTCAAATGTAACTAACCATCTTTTTCTATGCAAGAACAGATAAAGATCAAAGGGAATGTATGGATCATTGTTAGTGACTGTTCCAGGCACATGACAGGCAATGGCTTTTTGCTTTAAAACTTTGAGAAAATTGATGGAGGGCCAGTTGCTTTTGGAGGAGAATCAGGTGGTTACATCACTGGAAGGGGCATGGTCATATTTGGTAAGCTCAGCATTGAGAAGGTAAACTTTGTCAATGAGCTTTGGTATAATCTTTTGAGTGTATCCCAATTTTGTGATCAGAGACACAACATGCTCTTTACTGAGCATGAGTGCATTGTTTCAAGCCTGGGGTGGTCATTCCTCAAGAGCATTTCCTACTTAGAGCTCCCATGAAAGGGATTATGTACAAGATGGATTTACAGGAAACATCCCCCTAGGGAGAAGTTTCTTGCTTTCTATCTAAAGCCAATAGTGATCAGTCTTTCCTCTGGCATAAAAGAATGTGCCATGTAAAGTTTAAAACCATGAATAAATTAACTAAGAATAATTTGGTAACTAGAATGCCAAATAAAGAGGCTACAAGTGATGACCATTATGTTGCATGCCTGAAATGGAAGCAACACAAGGTGTCTCACAAGCCAAAGGAAATGAACTCCATCACTACTCCCCTACACTTATTACATATGGATCTCTTTGGCCCCACCAGTGTAATGAGTCTAGAAAGGATCTCTTATTGCTTGGTGATCACAGATGACTTCACAAGATATACTTGGGTCTTCTTCCTTAGAACTAAGGATGAGACTCCTGAGATCTTGAATAGTTTTATTCTAAAATTTAAGAATCAATGTGATCACAAGGTCAAGACCATAAGATATGATCAAGGAACTGAATTCAAAAACCAAATCCTTGATGCATTTTATGATGAAGAGGGTATTACAAGACAATATAGTTCTCCTAGGACTCCTCAACAAAACGATGCTGCTGAGAGGAGAAATAGGACACTTATTGAAGCTGCAAGAACCATGTTGTTTGACTCTAAACTACCCATCACCTTCTGGGCAGAGGCAGTCAACACTGCCTGCTATGTGCAGAACAGAGTTTTATTAGTCAAGACTCATGGTAAGACTTCTTATGAATTGTGGCACAAAAGGAGACCTTTTATTGGTTTCCTCAGATCATTTGGATGCCCTTGTACCATTTTGAATACTAAGGATCAAATAGCCAAATTTGTTGAGAAATCAGATGATGGACATTTTATTGGATACTCTTCCCAAGCTAAGGCTTATAGAGTATACAATCTTAGAACCAGAGTAGTTGAAGAGTCAGCCAATATGACCTTCAATGAGCACACACCAAGTTTGAAAGGTTCTAGTCCTGATTGTCTGTTTGATCTTGATTTAGTTACCAACTATTTTAACAAATCTTGTGAAGATGTTTCAGGATCTACAAGTACCTTATCAACAGCAGATTTTCATCCAAGATTTAAGTTGAGAAGAACAAGTGTTCAAACTATTTCAGCGCCAATGGTAACTAGCCATGTAGGAGGAGATGGAGGCCGTGATAGTGATCAAGAATTCTTGATGCGGATAACCACTCCATAGAGGACAACATCAATGATGTAACACATCATTGGATCAAGTCTCACTTGATAAGTGTGTTAATGTGGTGAATGATACTCAAGCACCAGATCTGAATTTCACCAATTTAGATCTATCCAACCAACTTGCTGTGATTCCTCAAATGAGAATCCACAAGTCACATCCCACCACAAACATCATTGGAAATGTTGAAACAGGGGTGAGAACAAGGGGACAAACCCATGACAAAAATGTGTGTCTTCACTTTTGTTTCTTGTCCCAGATTGAGCCTAAGAAGATTGATAAGGCTTTGAAGCATGGAAGTTGGGTTGAAGCAATGCAGGAGGGGCTGCTTCAATTCAAGAGACAGAAGGTTTGGAATCTATGTCCTCTTCCTCAAGGGAAGACTACCATAGGTACCAAGTGGGTATTTAGGAATAAGAAGGATGATAGAGGACTTGTCATCAAGAATAAGGCAAGACTAGTTGTTCAAGGGTACACACACGAAGAAAGGATTGACTACACAGATGTCTTTGCTCCTGTAGCAAGACTTGAAGCTATTAGGATATTCCTGGTTTTTGCTGCATCCAAGGATTTCAAGGTCTACCAACTTGATGTCAAGTGTGCCTTCTTATATGGGGTGATTGATGAGGAGGTGTATGTCAAACAACCACCTGGCTTTGCAGACCTATATCATCCTGATTATGTCTACAACCTTGACAAAGCTCTTTATGGGTTCCATCAGGCTCCAAGGAAGTGGTATGAGACACTATCATAGTATCTTTGTCAGCATGGATACAAGAGAGGTACTATTTATAGAACACTCTTCATCAAAGGAACAGAAAATGACTTGATGCTGGTTCAAGTTTATATAGATGACATTATCTTTAGGTCAACTAATCTGAAGCTCTGCAAAGACTTTGAGAAGCTGATGAAGAATATATTTGAAATAAGTGCCATGGGCGAGCTCAATTTCTTTCTAGGAATTCAAGTGAAGCAGGTTGGCAATGGCATCTTCATAAACCATCAAAGTATGTACAAGACATACTTACCAGATTTCGTATGACTGAGTGCAAGATTGCTAAGACACCCATATAAAGAAACCACTCTCTAGGACCAGATCTTGAGGGGGAGTATGTTGATAAACATCTATACAGGGCTATGATTGGGTCTCTTATGTACCTCACAACTAGTAGGCCTGATAACATGTTTGCTATATGTATTTGTGCAAGATATCAATCCAATCCAGGATGTCACACCTGGTTGCTATCAAGAGAATTCTCAGATATCTCTAAGGTGCTCCCAAACTGGACCTTTGGTATCCAGAGAACTTAGACTTCAATCTGTATGCCTATATAGATAGTGACTATGGTGGTTGCTATATGACTACAAAGTCTACATCTGGGGGATTTCAATTTCATGGTGGAAGGATAGTCTCATGGCAATGCAAGAAACAATCCTATGTGTCTACATCAACTGCTGAAGCTGAATACATTGATGCTGCAAGCTGCTGTGCTCAAGTGCTTTGGATTCAGAATCATATGCTAGACTATGGATTCAACTTCAAGGAGACTCCCATCCACATAGACAACAACAGTGCTATATCTATTACAGAGAATCATGTTCAGCACTCAAAGACAAAGTATATCAACATCAGGTATTATTTTATTAGAGATAATTTTGAAAAAAGATTGATAAAACTAGTCAAAGTTTACAAAAATGAACAATATGCGGATCTATTCACAAAATCTTTTGATAAACAGAGATTTAAGTATCTTGTATCAGCTATTAGGATGATTAACTTGAATAGATTTTCTTAAACTAAACTCAAGACTATTTTAAAATATATGTGCGTCTTAAGTTGTCTATATCATCACCATATAAGCCCAGTTTACTTTGGAAGAAATTTTTTAAAATGATATCCCTTGGAATTTGAGAATTTTAGATATATTTTCCTTTGGAAGACATCAAGTTGTCTTCGAAAGAAAACTATATCATCAAAACAAATAACTACTTCTGAGAAATTAACCTTCGGAAGAAATTTTGATCTATCTTCCGAAGCTTATGTTTGTCACTAAGTCCTTATATGTATTGAATGACTATTTTCTTCCGAAAGCAATTAAGTTTCGAAAAGTTTATACTCTCATTAAATAAAATATCTGATACTTGATATCTTCTTAAGCAAAATTTATGTAGAAAGTAAAAATACTCTAAGTATTTTTTCTTCCGAAGCAAAATTCTTGAAATGTTAAGGAATATCTTCCAAAGCCAAATTGGCTTCGGAAGTTTTTTCAAAACTTCCAAAGACAAATTACCTTCGAAAGATTTTCGACTTCCAAGAAAACTACCTTTTTAGGCACTTTTTCAGAGGTGGGACCGAAATCCGAATTTCAAAGTTTATTCGTTTGCATTAACTTTGTCTCAAATCCATATCATATATATTTCGTACAATGGTTCCCCCTCTTTCACTTTCTCCTTCATCTGCAAGATTCAAACCCTAAATTCACCCATAAAACTGACATTGTTCTTACCTTTCTTCACCTTAAAGCTACTCAAAATGGCCAACCCTGATCCCGAAACCAACCAGATTTCTACATGCAATTATACAGGCAACATAATCAAGTTGCTCTATTATCATCAGAGAAAGATCTTAGTTTCTCAGATGTTTGCCGCTTCTTATCTCTAACAAACTACCTCACCGCCCTCACAACCGACCCTCCATTATATGAAGATCAACTCTTGGATGGTAGGAAGGCACTGTCTACCACAGTGCAGGGGAGGACATTATTCATCACTCCAACCACCATCAACTCTCATCTAAGGCTATGAACAACTCATTCTGGAAGATGGGCTATGAAGGGGACTACTCTGTTAGAACCTTCAGAAAGGGTAAGGTTTTATCCAAATAGAAGTACCTCCTCCATGTGGTCATCCACTCCCTATCAAACAAACATGGAGGTTAGGACCAAATTCCTGAATGGAATGGTACAAGGGGTCAAGTTCAGGTACTCTCAATTTGTATATACAAAACTGCTTGCAAACTTGGACTCCTTAGAATATTATATGTTCCCTGGATATGTTTAAGACATTCTTAATTATGAACTAGGCTCACAGTTAAGAGGAACATGTACAATTCTTAAACTGGGACAGATAAAGCCGGCATCTTCAAGACAATAAGAAAGCCAACTATTGGCTTTTTAGGGGTAGAAACAGCCCTGGTCCCAAAAATGTTAGAGCTCATTGCTCAAGGTGACAACTTAGCAGCACCAGCCAATGTTAAACCCACACCTTCTACATCCGCAACCCCCACACAACCACAAATCACCCTCACCTACCAAAGAAAATCCAAACAAATCCCTGCTCAGTCTACTTAGGTTAAGCAGGCCCCCAAATCACTAACCATGTAAGAAGAAGTGGACACCGGAGCTCCCACTTCTCCTGAGGAGTAGACCACTCCCATCATTTCTATGATCAGTGCTGAGGTTCCTCATGCTTAGCCTGATGAGCTCACAACCTCAGCCTTAAGCCTTCACTCAGAGTCTCAAAACATTAGTGATTAACCTACAGGGGGAAAGTTACCATCCCCAGCCACTTGATCTCAACTAGCCAATACCAAACCTTGAATTCTATGATGATGAAGATATAGGATTCAGTGAATACCATGAGTCTCTCTTCTCCACCCCCACTCAAGGAGAGATGATTGCTCCTGAATCACCTATATCCAGCCCACATCATCCACCCACAACTGAGGTGGACCTCCCTAAACATGTTCATGAGGCCCATATGGAAGAGGCTCTTACTTTTGCAAGTGATTACTTTATTAAGACCTCAACCATGACAACCCAGCCCATTGACACTTTCTTTGATGCTGTCAGTGTGCCAAGGAAATCCAGCAGCCAAGAAACACAAGCTGGTGATGAGGAAGAAGACCTTGGTCCTATTCTCTCATCCCCCCATGATTCTTCTAATGAAGATGAGGGGAGTTTGCAACTAAAGGTGCACAAATTGTCCAAATTTTTCACCTATTTAGTTTCCAAGGTTAGTCACCGGGAATCTCAGGTGACTACCTTGCAAAGAAGGGTCAATGACCAGCAACTTGAGATCACCGATCTCAAGGGCAAGTTAGCTGAGAGACCCATCCAGAGGACTCAACCAGGCCCACAAGAACCTATGGATGTGATGGACCTAACTCCTAGCTCCCCTGTGTAAGAGGGTGATCTACCAAAAAGGGAGAGAAAGTCTTACTTACAATCACAGAACCTAGGAGTTCCTCTCAGAGTATGGACATGGAGGACTCACCACCCTCACTTGTAGTTGTCCATACTCAACAACCTCCTCAAGTCCATATTGATGTGGACTCACTCATTAAAAGCTTGTTTGAGGAGGGTATACCAAGGGCTATGCCTACTTCATCTCACCCTGCTGAAAATCCAATAGTGGGATGGAGGTATGATGATGAAAGGAGAGCCCTGGTAATCTCTAGGTCTCAGGGTCAACAAGAGATATTCAACTTTTACAACCTGAGATATTATGAGAGCACCTATCTAGTTGACCTCCCACTTGCTAACCCAAGTCAAAAAAGGCCGCAAATCCAAAGAAGTTATCACGGACAAGCAACAAGCTGCAAGGTTAGTTGATAGGATTCAACAAAAGGTGCTTGAAGAGTTTAAGCTGAGAACCAGATTATATAGACAGAGGCTAGCAGGCAAGACTTTTGTTCAAGTGGATGCTGAGGTGGACCGTAAGATTAGCTTTGAAGGGGAAACCTTAGCCGAAGGCCTTGCAATTGAGCCTATGAACCTTGAGATAGGAGCTGCTTCAGCACCCACTACCCTTAGTGAGGCACCGGCTGGTGAAGGTGTCTCACAGCCTCTCTCTAGCCAGATCTCAAGTGTAGCACCACGCAATGAAGGCCAAAGCTCTCTCCACCCTAAGTCATACAAGCTTATGAGTGATAAAGGGAAAAGGAAGATGACTTCAGAGGAGATTAAGAAGGAGAAGAGAGAGAGAGAGCAAGAGGAAGGCAAGGGGAGAGAGTTCAAGTAGGACCCCTAGCTCTATGGAAGCTGCAATCAGGGCTGCCCCCAGGCCAAGTACTCAAGATGATGAGTTAAGGGCAGCCATATAAAACTATTTAGGGTCTAGGAACTACAATATTAATGAACTCATCTATCTCCCCTTAGAGGAATTAAATGAACTGACTAACATGGAAGTGTTAAAGGAAAGGAAGGAAGCTGAGACAGTAGAATTGCTTCTCAAAATCAAAGAAGAAAGGAGGAGAAAGAAACTCTACTAAGCCCCTACCCCCTCCCCAGTTAAGGAAAGTCCTAAGACAGAGGCTGTGGCTACTGAGCAACAAACTCAGGTAGGTATGGAACAAGACAGACAAAACATGATCACCTATCTTAGTGCCACAGGTCTCTATCAGGCAGCAGACCTTCTTCCCTTACCATATGACTATATTGAGTTCGAATACCTCAAGCAGCTTGAGCAACAAGTGCAAAAAGAGTAAAAAGTCGCAAAGAGGAAGATGAGAGAAGAGGCTTCAAGGTCAAGAGCCCCATCAGAGTAAATTTGAAGAAATCTGCTGATAGACAGAAGATGGTGAGCTTTGTGACAACCCTAATTCTCAAGTTAACCTCACTCTCTTAACTTACCTTCCTCCGTTGTGATAGGATTTATTAAATTTATGATTAACTAAATTATGATTATTAAATAATAAATAATTATGATTATAAATAAATAATTGTTATTGTAATTACCAATTAAACAAATTTGGAATAATGAATTCGAGCATGGCAAAGTGTTGGTTGTTGAAGTTAAGTGTTGTAGTCATCACATGTACACCCGGCCTAACCCGAAAGCCCACGAAAGACCCTTAACATGAAAAATAATACACACACACTCCATGCAAAAACCCTAACTTCCCCTCAACCGATCGTGAACCCCCCTCCTCCTCTCCTTTCGGCCGATCTCCCTCCTCCACTATCCAAAACCGCCGCGACCACCCTTATCCGTCCCCCAATCAAGCATTCCCCCTTCTCATATGCTCACCCTCTTGATCTTCAAGCCATTACAAGTGTTTCCCTTCTGCCCACTTTGAATTCTAAGGTAAAAAGGTCATTCCTAGGGCTGCGATTTGTTGTTCATGTGTGTAATGTGTGTTATTCTTTGATTTGATCATGTCTTTGCTTTGTTCCTTGTTAGAAATCATGCGTATTGTGCTATGATTGATAAAAAAATCCAGATTATGGCTGATATTGGAGCTGGAAGTCGATTAAAGTGGGGGAAAATGGGTTGTGTTTGTCGATTGTTATGTGAGAACGTAGTTATCGGGTCGAGTAATGATCATTGGAAAGGGTTTGAGTATAAATCGTATGGTTTGAGTTTTGCTAAAGCTTTTGAACGTGCAAAGACACTTGGATGAGTGTCCAAACTTCTTTTAGATGATAACATGGCCTTGTGAAGTCAATTGATCAATGTTAGGATGCTTGTTTAGTATAAACTTGAATATTTCATGATTCTGGCAGATTCTGTTAGCCAACTTGTGCTCGTTGTACCTTGATGAAAATAAACTCAATCACTGAGTTTCTTGGGTCCAAATTGTGTATTTTTGAGTCTAGTTTCCAGAAAGTCCAACCACACTCAATTTGGACGCGTAAAACTCAGGTTATTGTCTTTTTAGTGAAGGTAGGTCAAAACTGTCCTTTTTTACAGCAAACAAAGGGTCAAGTGTTTTGATACATGGTTTGTATTTTGTTGAGGTTATGGTCAAAATAAATGATTTGGGGATTAACTCCATGAGTCTTGGAGCACCTCCAAGAAGTTTCATACCAAAATAGTGTATAGATGATTTGTAATGAATTCTTGTGTGAATTGTTGTCAAAGCTTGATTTTATGCGTTGAACTGGGTTGAATATTGTGTGATATGACTTGGACATCGTAAGCATGTTTTGTGCACAAACTTATAAACATATTTGTGTAATAGGTTTAGGTTACCATTGTGGTATTTGGTTTCATTTGTCTGCCGTGCACCCTAAGGTAAGTTCTCAGCCCCACTTTACTTATACTCTTTTGGGGGAGAGAAACATGTGTTCTAAACGTATTTTCATTTGATCAGTATTACTATAATGTCACTTGTTTACTAGTGTGGTACCAACCTAGGTTCTCATTCTTAAACTGTTAATTTATGTATTTTAGCGAGGTAATTCTGAGGAGATCTACTAGGTTTGACAAACCCCACCCGGGCTAATCGCGCTAGCACGACTGCACGTTAAATGGGTGTTTAATTGACCTAATTTCTGTTGTTGTGGTCTGTTGTGGTCTGGTAACCACAGCCAAGGCCTTCATTTACATTGTCAGCTTCGGTTCCGAACTTCATACACTATGTAACTGGTTATGTAGACTAGCTATCTACTGATATTACTTTGTTTACTGGATCTGTTTTCGATCACGTTACTGTTTATTAAAACCTATGAACTCAGCAACCCTGTGTTGACACTTTAGCATGTTTCTTTCGGGTTCTTAAGGTGTGCACAGTTATGATCATCTCATTACTACATTCACTATTGTTGGGTCAAATGAACAGTTTACAAATTTTCTACAAGTTACACTTGTTGGATCATATGAGGCTGGTGCAACCAAAACAACACTTAAAAGATTTTGATAATTAAAGTGGTCTTCTGAAGACAAAGCTGCTCTTCGAAGATAAGTCATAGATCTTCCAAAGCTCAAGGTTGAAGAACTTCCGAAGTGAGAACTCAGTCTTCTGAGACTAAGTATTTCTCCTTCCGAAGTATACAACTTAAAAGATCCTAAAGACAAAGTCTTCCGAAAAATAAAGTCGTGAAGACTTGTAAAAGACTCAGAAGAAGTTGATTCTTCCGAAGTATAAATGGCCTCGAAAAACTTATTCTTCCAAAGCCATTTAGCTTCGAAAGAACCAACTATGAACCATTGGACATAAGTATGGTCTGTCTGACATTCGCTGCAACCTCTGATATACCGCATGGTGCTTTAACACGCCCATGTAGTTACCATACTTTAAGTCACTATTCACCTATTATCAATTAGTACAGTTGCCACTTTTAGTTGGTGACAAAAGTTAAGTCATAGACCTGTCATGACTACCTAATCTAGGATATTATTTTATCTTAGATACTTATTTCTAGCAATGTAGTATTTGTCTAGTTGTAGATTCCAGCTGGTTATCCAAGTATAACCAGTCGTAGATAGTAGTATATATAGTTTCTCATTATACTTTGTAACCATGCTGGTAAGAGTCTTGTAATACTGAGTTGAGAAGTAATATATACAAGTATCTTGAAAACTTTTCTTGTTTTCATTTGTTTTCATTAACTTATATATTACTTGTGAACTTAGTTAGAGATTCTACTTCATCAAACCGAGTGAGATTAAGTAATCTTGTGAGATAAACTTGTGTTGTGAAACCAACACTGATCCTACAATTGGTATCAGAGCATTTTAGGCACTTGATTATGAGATCTAACCATCCCAAATCATCCTTGTTTCTTCATACTTACTCACTTCACTCAAATGGCTCTTAACCAGAAACTTTCTGAGTCTGAGATGGGAACCATGGCTAAGGCTCCTATCATCACCCCTGGTGATTTTGGAACCTGGTGCAAACGAATTGAAGGCTTTATTAAGGTATCAAGACAACCGAATGTGGAGATCAGTCACTCATGGTCCTTACCAACCAAAGGTGGAATCCTTAGCTGGTAATGGTGCCATGATTGAGAAAGCTGTTGAAGACTACTCTAATGAAGACTTCAAGAAGATGGACATTGGTTGCAAAGCCATGATGTGTTGCTTACTACTATACCAAACTCCATAATGGTAGGCTTTCAGCAATGCGAGACTGCCAAAGAACTATTTGATGCTTTGAAGCTGATGTACTCTGGTTCTACTGAATCCAAGGAGACCAAGAAAGATGTGCTGAAGCAAAAGTTTGAGAACTTCACATACATTGTTGGTGAGACCTTGAGCCAACAATACTTCAGGTACATGAACTTGATCACCTCTCTTCAGTTTATAGGAGTGGTTCTTGAGAAAAGAGACATAGTGAGAAAATTCATGAGTGCACTTCCTCATGAATGGACTTTCTACTATGTCTCAATCAAGAGAACTGAGAATCTCAACACTCTTACCTTGACTGAACTATATGGAATCCTTGATGGATATCGTATGGAGATGGAAACTCAAAAAGGCCATTAGATGAATAGACCCTCAAACCTTCCTGCTAGCAATGCTTTACATATTGCTGAAGGTTCAAGAACTCCCCAGCCCCAGTTGTACCTGAACTACCCCCAACAGCCATCATCCTCTTTTGGGCCATACATCACATTCCCTGAGACACCCAGGTCTCAACAGGCTCAACAAAATCCTTTCCAGGATAGTTGTGCTTTTGTTTTAAGGAGTGAGCACTCTGGAGATTTTCAATTATGCTTTGATGATCTAGAGTGTTTTAGCCCAGATTATGTTAAGTACATGGACATTGTCCAGCAGATGGCTCTTCTGACCTATAGAGCAAAGAAGTTCTTTAAAAGAACTAGAAGGAAATTCCCTCACAACCCAACCAATAGCAAATTTAGGTTTGACAAGTCAAAGGCCAAGTGCTACAACTGCAACCAGCTTGGTCACTTAGCAAGGGAATGTAAGGCTCCTAGATCTAATCCTGGAGAAGCTCAAGCCTCCCAACATCCTGCTACCCCAAAAGCTGCAGCCAAACCTACTAAACAACAGACTGCAGCTGTTGCTCAAGAAGTTGATTGGAGCTTCATGGTGCAAGATGTCACTCCTGCTCAAGCTCTCATGACTGGAACTAAAGATAGTAAGGTATATGAACATCTCTGTACTCCATCATGTATTGCTAAGGTTAAGTTGTATTAGGACTACAACATGGAGATTAAATCTGATATTGAGTCCTTAAACATATTAAAATTTGATTTTAAGAGAGCAGAATCTGACTACAAACTCAAAATTAAAGAGTTAGTGAAAACTGTGTCCTCTTTAAAACATGAACATTCCAACTACAAGGCTCAAATAAAAGATTGAATATACAAATTGACTAAGGCTCAAGCCCAACTAGTAATAGCTGAGGCTAAAGCGAAGAAGTATGCCATTCAAGAGCGTAACTTCAACACCATCATTGCATCATCCTCCCACTCAAAAGTGTGTTATCAAAACAAAAGTGGGTTGGGAACTAATGAAATTGCTCCACCACACTCTTATGTGTCTGTTAGATAGCCAAGATGTTATATTGATGAGCAAGAGGTTCCAACTGCTGACCCACTACCCAATGCGCAGAAGAATGATTCAACAATGGTGATCACCACAGGGAAGGATAAGGTAGAAAACCTCATCCCCACAGCTGTTGATTAACCCTTAACCAGCAAAGCCAAAAAGAAAAAAATCAAGGAAGCAAGAAAAACTACCAAGAAGGTGGCTGAGACTAAGTTGAAGATAGACCCAAGGAAAATGGGTGTATTTATCTCAGCTGGATTCCAAGTGGTTAGAAGTTCTGATTCAGGAAAAGAGTGTAGTACCAGCACTCTATCCGGCTGAAGGATCAGAAATTAAAAGGGAAGGTTGTTGAAGAAGAAAAGAAGTGCAAGAAACAACAACCCTCATGCCCCATCAAGAGTAACATTGAGTACATAATCTGTGGTCTACATAACCACATGGCTAAAGATAGTTACTACAGTCCAGCAAGCACACATTATGCAACCAATGCTAAAAAAAAGAAGGAATCAAGGATGGTTTCACATTTGGACCTTACCATATGGTCCAAGTGTTAAGGAAAGGAAAGCTTGTTTCTGAAGCCAAGTTGGTTTTAGAAGAAACTCATTCTCCAAAAGGAAAATAGCTTCGGGAGACAAGCTAAAGAACAAACAAAGGAACAAAAAGAATCCTTCGAAACCTTCCGAGAAGAAGATTGCTTCGGAAGAAAAGGCGGTGAAAACTTCTTTCGAGAAGAAAGAAGCCTCGGAAGCAAGTCATGTTGCTCAAGCCTTATCAGGCTCATCTAGACTGATCAACCAAAGGATGGAATGGAAGATCAGAAAAGATGCTGCAGCCCAAGCCTCTTCTTCACAAACCATAATTGAACCCCCATGCATACATTTTGGTTCGATTATATCATCTACATTGGAAGAGCCCAAGAACAACAAGGCTTGGGTTTCCAATAGTAACTAATCTTTACACCTTATGTGCAGGGACATCCACATGAAAAGAATGGAAATATATGGATTTTGGATAGTGGATGCTCCAGGCACATGACAAGGAACAGATCTCTCCTATAACAATTTGATCATTTTGATGGAGGTCATGTTCAGTTTGGAGGTGAAGCCGGAGGATATATTTCTGGTAGAGGTAGTGTATCCAATAGTAAGTTAAAAGTTGACAAAGTAAACTTTGTCAAACAGCTTGAGCACAATATCTTAAGTGTTTCTCAATTCTCTGATCAAAAGCACCAAATGCTTTTCATAGAACATGAGTGCATTATCCTCAAACCCGGGCTGTCAATTCCTCAGGAATTGGTGCTTCTTAGATCTCCCAGAAGAGGGGATATGTAAAAGCTAGATATGAACAATGCTTCCCCACTGGGTGAAGTATCATGCTTTCTTTCCAAAGCTAATGGTGATGAGTCAACTCTTTGGCATAAAAGAATGTGTCATGTTAATTTTAAAACCATGAATAAATTGGTTAAAAATATTTTGGTACATGGTGTGACTAAAAAGAAGTTTTTTGTTAAGATAATTGTGTTGCTTGTCTGAAAGGGAAGCAACACAAGGCCACTCACAAATCCAAAGAAGTTAACTCCATCACCACCCCATTACACTTATTGCACATGGATCTTTTTGGTCCTACAAGTATAATGAGCATTGGAAGGAAATCATATTGTCTTGTGATTGTTGATGATTTTACAAGATTTATATGGGTTTTCTTTTTAAGAACTAAAGATGAAACTACAGAAACTTTAAAGTCTTTTATTCTTAAAATTGAAAATCAGAAGGATCACAAGGAAAAAATCATTAGAATTGATCAAGGGACTGAGTTTAAGAATCAAGTTCTTGACTCATTCTATAACTCAAAAGGGATTGCTAGACAATACAGTGCTCCTAGAACTCCTCAACAAAATCATGTTGTTGAGAGGAGGAACAGGACACTTATTGAGGCTGCAAGAACTATGTTAGCTGCCTCAAAGCTGCCTCTAACTTTCTGGGCAGAGGTAGTCAGCACTGCATGTTATATGCAGAACAGGGCTCTTATTGTTAAGCCTAACGGAAAGACCTCTTATGAGCTATGGAACAAGAGGCCACCATTCATTGGCTTTCTTAACACAAAACTTAACACAAAACACAATTTAGCAAAATTTGCTGAAAAGTCAGATGATGCTATCTTTGTTGGATATTCCTCAACCTCTATTGCTTAAAGAGTGTATAACATTAAAAATCAACAATTTGGGGAATCATCCAACATTGGTGTCAATGAGCACACTCCTTGTGCTAAGGGAAATGGTCCTGATCATATATTCAATTTAGAATTGTTTCCAAACTTTTCTAAACCATCTTGTGAGAATGTTTCAGCTTGAACAGGAACTCAAAGTGACCCCTTTGAAAATCAACTGTTTGAGTTACCCAGACCTATTCCTAGTTCTCCAAGAAGAATTGAAGATCAAGCTCCTTCAACTAGAAGTCTTGAAAGCATGAATATCTCTGGAAACAATGGAGCGCAACAATTTGTCAGCCAACTGAGCCTAATAACTCAACAGCTGACAACTCAAGCATTCAACACTAAGCTGATGAAGACAGTGATCTGGAGGAACAGGCAACTGTTGATGTTGCTTCACAGCAAAATACCATTGATGTTGTCATACATTCATTCAATCAGTCCTCAATGAATGAGTACGAGAAATTAGCTGGTCATGACGTTCAAAATCCTAAGCAATTTCTCAAACCTGGATCAATCTATGAAACTAGATGTGATCCCTAGGCTCAGGATACATAACACTCATCCAGCTGAGAACATCATTGGGGATGTCTCAGAAGGTATGAGGACAAGAAGTAAGACCCATAATGAGAATGTCTGCATGTACTCATACTTTCTCTCTCAAATGGAACCCAAAAAGGTGGAAGAAACCCTCAAGGACAACAATTGGGTTGAAGCAACGCAAGAGGAGTTGCTTCAGTTCAAGAGGCAAAAGGTATGGAACTTATGTCCATTGCCACCTGGCCAAATCCCCATTAGCACTAAGTGGATGTTCATAAACAAAAAAGATGATAGTGTTTTGATCATCAAGAACAAAACAAGACTTGTTGTTCAAGGATACACACAGGAGGAAGGCATAGATTACACTGATGTCTTTGCACCTGTTGCAAGACTTGAGGCTGTACGAATCTTCCTTGCTTTTGTAGCATCCAAGAACTTCACAGTCTATCAAATTGATGTCAAATGTGCATTTCTGTATGGAGATATTGATAGAGAAGTCTATGTGTACCAGCCACCTAGATTTGAAGACCCACAGCACCCCAACTATGTGTGCAAACTGGATAAAGCTCTTTATGGGCTGCATTAGGCACCTAGGTTGTGGTATGAGACACTGTCTCAGTTTCTTCTGAAGAATGGCTACACCAGAGGCACCATAGACAAGACATTGTTCATTAAGAAGTATGGGAAGGACATGTTGCTTGTTCAAGTCTATGTCGATGACATCATATTTGGATCCTCAAATGACCAAATGTGTAATGACTTTGATGGCATCATGAGAAAGAAGTTTGAGATGAGTTCCATGGGAATGATGTATTTCTTCCTTGGAATTCAAGTAAAGCAGATGGAAGAAGGGTTCTTCATCAATCAATCTAAGTATGTCAAGGAATTTTAGAGAGATTTGAGATGAAAGATTGTAAGCCAGCCAAGACACCTATACCCAGAAATCACAATCTTTGTCCTGATTTCGAGGGGGAGGATACTAATCAGCATCAGTACAGGTCAATTATTGGGTCTCTGATGTATCTCACTGTAAGTAGACCTGATATCATGTTTGCAACTTGCATCTGCGTAAGATATCAGGCTGCTCCAAAGGTGTCTCACATAATTGCTGCCAAGAGAATCCTTAGATACCTCAAAGGAGCTCCTAAATTGGGCCTATGGTATCCCAAGAATAAGGATTTTAACCTTTATGGTTACACGAACAGTGATTATGGTGGCTGCAACATCAATAAGAAATCAACATCAGGAGGATGTCAATTTCTTGGTGGAAGGATCATCTCCTGGCAATGCAAAAAGCAATCATGTGTATCCACATCTGCTGCTGAAGCCGAGTATATTGCTGTTGCAAGCTGCTGTGCTCAACTGCTTTGGATTCAGAATCGGATGCTGGAATATGGTTTCAACTTCATGGAGACCCCTATCCACATAGACAACAAGAGTGCCATATCTATCACAGAAAATCTAGTCAAGCACTCCAAGACAAAGCATATTGACATCAGATACCATTTCATTCGAGATATTCATGAGAAAAATCTAATTAAACTAGTCAAAGTCAATTCAAATAAACAATATACATATTTGTTCACCAAAGCCTTTGATGAACAAAGATTCAAGTATTTAATTACAGCTATTGGGATGATTAACATTGACTAGTCTTCTTTTTTGAAAAACCTTTTAAAATGTTTCTTGTCTATGTTGTCTATATACAATCTAAGCCCTGTTACAAAAAGATTTTCTTCAAAATTTTTCTATGTACGAATTCTTCCGAAGAGAAATTTACCCTCAGAAGAGATCTTTATCTATCTTCCAAAGGCAAATTCCTCTGTATAAATATTCACTTTCGAAGAGTTTTTAGCCTCGAAAGAACATTTGATCATTGATCAAATCTACTTTTGAAACTTACTAACTTCTTTTCTTGGAAGAAGACTGTACTCTTGGAAGCAAACTTGGCATTGAGATATGGTTTGCTTTCGGAAGTAAAAATGGCTTCGGAAGACAATATTGAGAAAAACAAGTGTTTTCTCTCAGAGTGTAACGGAAATCTTTGGGCCCCACTCTATAAAAAATAAGATTTTATTAATGATTGTCGGAATATTTAAATGGTTTATCTTACCGCTCTTGTCAAATTGAAACCTAAACTGTCTTTTCACCTTATCGGTTTGGTTTTTTACCCCCATTTAAAAACTTCCGACTCTCTTTCTTTACTTTCTTTACCACTGTAAAAGCCCCAAATTTCCATTATCCTCTTCGCTCACTCTTAAATTTCTTCAATCAAACAGTACTCCCTTAACAATGGCCTTGAATCCTCAACATAACCAGGTCGTCATCCTTGATTCTTCAAAGGATGTCGATTTTGCCCCTATTATCACATTTCTGTCACAATCGACATACTTCACTTCCCTCACTGTCAACCCTACCATTTACTCAAACCATATGGCTGAATTCTGGGCCAATGGTCAAAGCGAGACGATTAATGATGAAAGGGCCATCAGATCGAGGATCTGCGGGCAGGAGATCATAATAACTGAATCAACCATCAGGGAGCATTTGGAGCTTCATGATGAGGGTGCCCCTACTGAATTCCCCAAATCTGAGTTGGAGAATACCTACACTCAGATGGGGTATGGCAGCGATGTGAGCAGGTCTACGGTCTATAAGTTTAACTTCTCCTATAATTGGAAATTCTTGTTGCACATCGTCTTGTACTGCCTATCCAACAAGTCCGGGGGATGGGATCAAATCCCATATGATTTGGGCTGCCTAGTCCACGGGTTGGTAAAGGGCCTGCGCTTCAACTACTCAAGATTTGTGCAGACAACTTAAGAGGCAATCTCACTCGGGATCTATTCTACATGTATCCCCGGTTCATTCAGCACATAAATCAATTGTGAGCTAGACCAGGACAGACTACAATGTGCAGATGTTCTACTGGTCCCTCACATAAGGCCTGACATCTTTAAAACTCTGAAGAAGGTATCCACCAACTTTGCTGGAAGATTCACTGATCTTCTTCCAGGTATGCTTGAGCCAATGGCTCCTGGTGACATCCCTGCAAGCCCAGTAGGTGATGAACCCACACCAGACACCACCACTCCAATGAAAATTACTTCTTCCCAACCAATCAAGATCACCTACACAAGACGCCCCAAACGAACCCCTGATCAATCTACTTTGATTGATCAGGTCCCCTCTGTTCAAACCAAAAAGTCTAGAGTAGAACTCAGGGCTCCCACTCAGCCAGAGGTCTAACCATCCTCCACCATTGACTTCAATGTCAGTGTTGAGTCTCCTTAGTCTTAACCGGATAAGTCTACAACACAAGCCATTAGCCCTCAAGGTGAGTCTCAACACTCCCCTGAGCAGCCAAAAAGGGACAAACACATCATTGGCTCAACTGCTATTGCAGAGGAGCCATTTGGTGCTAACCAAGGTCCCGAGTCACTAGATATAACTTCTCTATCCTTTATTAACCTATTAAGACCTGATGAGGACATGATGTTCCATCCGAGCCATGATGTTGATCTACCACACCACTCTCAAGATCAACTGAGCCCCAGGGAACCTCTGATGTCTAGCCCACATCAGCTAAACCTAACTGAGGTGAGTCCAACCAGTGTGGAGGTGACTCATGTAGGCTCAGCTGCCACTACTGAGAGTGTTTCACTAACCTCTCTGGATAGTGGTAACATCAGTGAGACTGAGTCTACGGCAACCTTGCCAATTGATGCCTTTAAAAGAGACATCAGTAAGCAAGGGTATCCAAGGTGCCAAGAAACCACTACTGGTGGTGATGATGAACATACTAGGTATGTTATCTCATCTCCCAAAGATTCTTCAAAAGAAAATGAGGGTAGTCTAAAACTCATTATCAGAGACTTGTGTTCTAAAGTCTCAAACCTTGAATTAAAGGTTAAGACTTTAGAGGATAGGTCTGCCACTCAGCAACTTGAGATGAACATCTTAAGGCTCAACTACTTGAGAACAGATTGAGAAGTCTATTAGGCATATACCAATTCAAGTTTCTTTAAGTTCTTCCTCCAGCTCATCTACTTCTCAAGATGATGCTACCAAAAAGGGGGAGAATGTATAGAAACAAAGACATGTGGAACCCAGTCTTGCCATCACTACTTCCCTTGATGCCATCTCTTCTTTCTATCCCACATAGCAACATCCTGCAACCATCTTTCCTCAACCACCTCCTATTACCATTCAAGTAGACCCAAGGATGCTTATTGATCTTAACAGATTCTTAACCAAATTTTTGATAAGCTCCTCCCTTGAACAACCCTCCCCTGATGTTACCATAGCCTATTTTGGAGCTGAAGAGCTACAAAGGCTGAGTGCACCACCTACCTCTAAGGAGGAAGTTGGTCAACCTAAGGTCTCTATTAAACCTAAGATTAACTTTAAAGGGGAAATACAGACTGATGGCCCAACAACCAACTTAAAAGGGACAGGTAGTACAGTTCCAACTACTTCCAAAGCAGAAATCCAAGATGCCGAAGGAATATTTGAACTATCTTCCTTGTTCGATGACCTGTTCATTAGAGAGGCCATTCTTGACCTGGCCTCTGAGGTCAATAGTGAGGACTTACTTACAACTCCCATCTCCCAAGCACCACAAGTTCAAACCCCCTCTCCCCAACCTGAAACCTCTAAGCCTGAGTCTCCAAAGGCTAAATCTTCCTCTGATCCTAAGGGGAAGAGGAAGCTCACTGCTGAAGAGCTTCTAGATAAAGAAAGGCTGGAGAAGCTGAAAAAGAAAGGAAGAATTGATACTGGGAAGTTGTTGGCTACAAGCAGCAAAGCAGCAGTAGCCGCCCAAGAGAGTATCAACAACTAGAGGAGAGTGGTCATAGACAGGCTCATTAGCCTGGGAGTAGACAATAAAGATATCCTTCTACTCCCACTTGATGAGCTTGGAAAGCTGGAAAAGGCAACCTTGCTGCAAAAAGAAAAGGGGAAAGCAGCAAGGTTGGCCATAGAGGAGGAAGAGAGGAAAAAGAAGAAGGAGGCAATGGAGAAGGATAGGATGGAGAGAATAGCCTTTCTCTGTACTATAGGCTATTCTCAGAAGGAACTAGCACCTCATGATTACGATACGATCTTGTTCCTTTTTCACAAAGAGCAAGAACAAATCAACAATTAAAGGAAGAAGGCTGCCAGGGGGAAGCTGAAGGAGAGGAAGAAGATGGAGGAAGAGGCAAAGCTTGCAGCCGCCAAGAGTGAAGGTGATAAGGACTGGATGAAAATCTACCTTAAATCCCATGGATTCCCTGGCAGGCGGGTGGGTCCTATGTCCCTACCTTATAGCGACATCAAGGCTGGAATTCGCTTAGGAAGAAGGCAGGAGGTACTCCAAAGGCAAAGTGTTCAGAGGATAGCACCCAAACCAACTCATAAACCCAAACCAGCACCCAAACGACAACCTATACCTACACCTTTTCCCTTCCCCATTAAAACTGAGCTAACCACTGAACCTTACACCCCTGAACCCACACCATCAGCCATATCTACACCTTCACCCACTACCTCTCAACAACCTCCACCACCACCTATCCTTAAGCCCAAAATACAACCCTAAATCCAATCACTACCCAAACCATCTTTTGAACCATCTAAACCCCTAACCTTAGAAGAGTTCAAGGAGATCAAAAGGACGCTCATCTACTGCACAACCCTAAGTGACATCTCTTGTTAGGAAGAGTCCATAAAGCTGAAATACATTGATCGCTCTTCCTATTCCCTCATAAGAGATGCATTCCCTGATCTGCCAAGGGGAACACTGGACCAAGCTCTCCAACTTCTTGCTACCAACTCAGACGCACTTAATGAAGAAGAGAAGAAGTTGAGAAGGAGACTGGTGACTCTATTAGACATAAGAAAAGGGGACAAGCTGCCAACCAATCCCCTCAATCCTAGAAGCCAAATTGTCCAGTGGAGGTTCGATGAAACTACATACAGCTTTGCTATGGAAAGGGAGAATGGTCATGTGAACAGACTTGATACATCTGCTTTACTACACTCCAGCAGGTTTGACATTGCTAAGTTAGCAGAAGACCATTCTCCAACCCCTCCAACTCTCAGATAGCTGCTCACATCAGGAATCATTTGAGCAGTCTTCATGTTGAAGAGCTTACAAGGAAAGCCAAGACTGAAGAAGAGTTGAAAGAGATAGCAAAGGAAGAAGAAGAAGGTGCAACCAAAAAAGGAAGAACATTCCTATAGATGGTTGAAGGTCCAACTTCAGATCCTATAGTTAGATGGGAATATGACTACAATTCCCAACAACTAACTCTCTTCAGAGGGACGCAGCAAAGGATACACATCATCCAGAGCAACAGATTGGATCTATTATCTACGGATGATTTGTACAAGCTCCTCACCAATGCATCAGGGAAGAACAAAGAAACAGACAAATATCTGCTCTCCCCGGTGTTGAAGACATTGAGGAATAGAAGGAAGTGAAGTTTTGGTAGCATCAGCCTAGGGGAAGTTTATTGGATCATATGAGGCTGGTGCAACCAAAACAACACTTAGAAGATTTTGATGTATAATTGAAGTGGTCTTCCGAAGACAAAGCTGCTCTTCAAAGACAAGTCAAAGATCTTCCGAAGCTCAAGGTTGAAGAACTTCCAAAGTGAGAACTCAGTCTTCCGAGACTAAGTAGTTCTCCTTCCAAAGTATACAACTTAGAGATCCTAATAACAAAGTCTTCTGAAGAATAAAGTCCTGAAGACTTGCAGAAGACTCGAAAGAAGTTGATTCTTCTAAAGTATAAATGGCCTTGGAAGAACTTATTCTTCCGAAGCCATTTAGCTTCGGAAGAACCAACTACGAACCACTGGACATAAGTATGGTCTGTCTGACATTCGCTGCAACCTCTGATATACTGCATTATGCTTTCACACGCCCATATAGTTACCATACTTTAATCCACTGTTCACCCATTATCAGTTAGTATAGTTCCACTTTTAGTTGGTGACAAAAGGTAAGTCATGGACCTGTCATGACTACCTAATCTAGGATAGTATTTTATCTTAGATACTTTACTTCTAGCAATGTAGTATTTGTCTAGTTATAGATTCCAGCTGGTTATCCAAGTATAACCAGCTGTAGATAGTAGCATATATAGTTTCTCATTGTAACTTTGTAACCATGCTGGTAAGAGTCTTGTAATACTGAGTTAAGAAGTAATATATACAAGTATCTTGAAAAACTACTCTTGTGTTCATTTGTTTTCATTAACTTATAATATTAGTTATGAACTTAGTTAGAGATTCTGCTTCATCAAACCGGGTGAGATTAAGTGAGCTTGTGAGATAAACTTGTGTTGTGAAACCAACACCGATCCTGCAACACTTTAATTGGTTTGCATGTGTTGCGCCATTTGAATCATGAATTATTACGCTTCCTCAATTAATGTCATGTTTACGTTATTAACTCTGTTTTGGAAATTCCTAATATTAACGAGCCATTTATGTCTTGTAATTAATGTGTCGTTTGGTGTAACTAACGGCTGAGATCCTATTGTGTCGTGTGCCTAAAGGTAAAACCCATTTATGGAAATTGAGGGTGTGACTGGGTTTGAGAATGATATTCTCGGTTGATGTGACTCAACCTAGGATCGAATATGTGGACTGAGTCAATAATATAGCAGCGGAATTACTATATTAAAGAACATTAACTGCTGTAGTAAATGCTTAAATGTAAGAGAATCAAGAACCGAAGTAAATGTTGTAAAATATTTTGAATATTACTGCTGAAATCAACAACCTTACAAAGTTAGGGTATGTGACCCTATTTATAGGCGTATTCATTGCCTGTACAAAACACTAAACTAACCCTGATCTATACAAGAGAATCTAGTCTAAGTACAAAATAAATCAGTGTAAGTTGTTCATCCGCATTAGTTTATGCGGGTGAACAAGTCTTCACAGCATTTGTGTTTGCATTAGTTCATGCGGGTGAACAAGTCTTCTCAGCATTTGTGTTTGCTCACCCGCATTAGTTCATGCGGGTGAACAAGTCTTCTCAGCATTTGTGTTTGCTCACCCGCATTAGTTCATGCGGGTGAACAAGTCTTCTTAGCATTTGTGTTTGCTCACCCGCATTAGTTCATGCGGGTGAACAAGTCTTCTTAGTATTTGTGTTTGCTCACCCATATTAGTTCATGCGGGTGAACAAGTCTTCTCAGCATTTGTTGTTGTTCATCCGCATGGACTAATGCGGGTGAACACTTCTTGTCAGCATTTCTTCAGTTCATCCGCATGGACTAATGCGGATGAACACTTCTGTTCAGCATTAGTTGTCTTGATCCGCATTTGTTAATGCGGGTGAACAAACAGTTGTCCACATTTGTTCACTTGTCATCCGCATTAACAAATGCGGGTGCTTTATACTTGTCTTTTCTTGTCTTCTGTTTTCTGTTGTTTTTTGTAACTGATGTTTTCCAACCAGAACAACCTCCAACCACTTCTTGAGTTGGCAAGTATGATCCTTTTAGGGTCTAACAATACTCCCCCTAAGGATTATACTGCCTAGGTTCCTCAAGAGTGTGATGGTGGTGGTGGTTGTGAAGATTCTGGTCGGTCTTGATGTGATGTCTTCTGTTGGATGGTTGTTGGAGAGATTGTTGCAGCATCTTCATGATGTACCTCAGGTTCTGCAAGGGAAGGATTGAGGATTGCCTTTATCATGTTTAAAAATCCCTAGCTTCCTTCATTTTTTCTCTACTGAGCACATGAATCTTCATCTCACTCATTGTATGAATAGCAGCAATGGGCATTTGTTTCAAAGAGATGGGTTCCCAAACTGAAATAGAAGATAACCCATCTCTATGAATCACCAGTGAACCATCAGCATCAACTTCCAACTTGACAATATTGCCCATCTGCATTGGTACATTTCTCTTCTCCCTTTGTTCCCTTTTGTTGTTGATTCTGTCAAATGCCAACTTCAAGATCTTAACACACTTTAACATAAACTCCAGATCATCTTCAGCAGCTTTATTTTTGAGGGCTCTGAAGTGTCTTGTGAAGATATAGTGTATGTAAGACTCATCTAGCAATCTGACCTCATAACCACTGAAAATTCTGATCTCTGGGGCTTTTTTTCCTTCCCACTTTCTCTCAATCACCAACTCATAGGATTCTTCATCATAGTACACATTGGAAATTGGTTTGGTTTTGTGAGTTCCAGCAATCATTTTTCATTTCAATGATTCTGTTGGTTTCACATGCAACTCAGGGAACACTACCTCTTCTGCCTCTCTCTTTCTTCTTTGTTCAAGGGGATTTCCTAAAGATTTGTCTTTTCTAGTATAGATGGCTTTTAGAGACTTGAAGTTGTTGGTTCTCTCAAACATCTTCAGAATATCCTCAAATTCATAACCCCTATACATTCCATCACAGTTGATTAGATCTAACTCAGCCAATTCTTTTAAGTCAAGGACCTTCATGGCATTGACTAAGGCTGTATATTCTATAAAGAATTGCACTAGGCCTGAGATTCTCTTGACCATGAACATATTCCAGCTGCTATCATACTTCCAGGCAATGATTTTTACATCTGTTTTGCCTTTGGGAGTAGATACCCCTCTAATCATCTCAGCAGTGGTTAAACCCTCTTGAAGTTTCAGTTGTGAAGGTTCAATGAACCACTCTGGGTTTTTGTGTAGAATAGGGGCCAGAACATCTTTGTCTTTTGTAGTCAATTGTCATCTTGTGTAGAAGATCTTGTTCTGGGCTTCTGGGCAATTACTTCTTCTTCAATTTCTTTCATTCTATCTTTCTTTTCATTAATCATTCTTAACATAGCAGCCCGAAGTGAATTAGTCTTCATGTTTCCTAACTTTCTTTTTGTAAATCCCTGTTTGTTGAGATAATCCTTCATTTCCCTATCTGACATGTTATATGGATCAGGAAAAACAAACTGTTGGTCATCTTTCTTTGTTGTTTTAAGGATAGAGGATGTTGGCTTTTCAGTCTCTTTTGTTTTCTCATATTCTGTTACATATGTAGGATCTAGCAGCTTTTCCATCTTCTTTACCTCCTCAACAATCTCCTCATATGTCATGTTAAACACAATGTCAGCATCATAACCATGATTTATCAGATACATGGCATAAATCATGAGATCATCAGACTTTTCTTTTTCAATCATGCTTTCTACTGATGGCTCAATAAATGCAGGATGTGCACATCAGTAGATTTCTCAGTTTTGTCATCTTCATTCTCTCCTTCTTCCAACATTATGATTTCCAGAGTTGTTGTAGCTCTTTTTCTGCTTGTTCATGTTCTTCTAAGAATTTAGCAATTGCTGCCAAACTTCTTGGATCATCTTTGGCTTTCTTTTTGGGTTGTTCTTCCTCAACCATAGGAAGTTTTCCTTTTGCTTTTTCAGTCAAGTATTTCCTTTTTCTTGTGTATGTGATCACTCTTGGTCCTGATGTTGAAGTTACATCAGTTTTGCCTGTTGTTTTTCTTCAACAGCCTTAAGCTCAGCAGTGATTCTTTGTTGTTCAGCTTCTTGTCTGTTCAATTCAGCTGTTTCCTTTTCTTTGAATTCATCACAAAGTCTATTGATTAAACTTTGTTGTTCATCAGTCAATACAACAGCAGGAACAAGCTGCATTCTCAGTTTTCTTCTATTGACACAGGTTGTGATGGAATTACAATTATAGACTCAGAGGGGATTTGGTGTTTTTGATGTAATCCCAGAATTCCTCATCTATAATGAATTCACTTGAAGAGAATCTGTCCATGTCATCTATTAGTTCTTTCATCATGGCCTCTTTTTCAGTAGATGGATCAGAATGTACTACCATCTCCCAGCTATCATCATCCCTAACACCACTGGTTTCTTGCTGTTGTGAATGAACTTCCTTATCTGTTTCTTCAGCTTCATGTTCTGTTGCTTCTCTTTCAAATTCAGCCTTTAATTGAGCAATCAGTTCCAATTCATCAATTCTTTTCTTCAAAGCCTCATTTTGTTTGTTTAGATCAGCAATAAGTTCTGTTTGTATCTCCAACATGTGCTCTTGATCTTCCATAGCTACAGTTTGAATAGCCACAGTGTCCACATGACCACTGATTTCTTCTCTTGACATCTCTAAAAGGCTTTTAACTGTTTGATTCCTCATCTTTTGTTCTCAAATCAGCATCATACTTGGCTTTTAATTCACCCAGTTCTTTCTCCTTTTCATCCAACTCTAGGATTCTATCATTGATTATCCCTGCCCTTCTATCCAAAGTCTTCTCCATTCTAGACATTTTAGCTAAGAGATCAGATATCATCCTATCTTTTTCATCAGGTCTGTTCACCTCTGATTCTATAAAGCTCTCAGAAGGAGCATCTTCAGAGACAAGTTGTCTCTGTGGTAGAGGCATAGTATGTTGATTATCTTCTTCATCATCAGAAGATTTAAAAGATTTTGAGGAGCTGGTAGATTCACCAGAACTCCCAGCCTCAGCAATTGCTTCATGTGGTGAACTGCCTTGTGAATCTTCTTGTATATAAATTGGAGAGAATGATTGTAGGATAATTGGATCAACCCTCCAAGGGGATAAAACAGTAGTTTCTTGTATTGTTTCACCAGTGTGAGGATCACCAATCAAAGGTGACACTGGTATAATGTGTTCTTCAGTTTCTGCATGCTCATCAACATGGTGTTGATCATGAGCAGCAGCCTGCTCAACTGATTGTTCTAGAGCTTCTTCTTGAACATTTACTTCACGAATTGGTTCATCATCAGGAACATCAGCTGCCATTTCTTGCGCAGGTTCCTCAATAGGAATATCATCATGTACAACCGGTTCTTGGTGTTGTAGTTGTTCCTCATCCATTGGCACATCATTTTGGGGATCTATTTGTTGTTGCATCCAAGGTAAGAGTGGAATGAAAGCACCACTATAGAAGTTTCTTGGATCTCTCTTCTTGATGTACTTCAAAGATTTGGCATTATAACGAGGAACTTCAAGAATGGGGCCTTCTAAAACCAGATCAGGAAAGGCTTCATTAATAAGACACTGAATGAATCTAGGGTAAAATAAGAACATGTTCCTTCTCCCCTCTTGAATATTTGACATCATTCCATTAAAGACATATGCTGAAAAGTTGTAGGGTCTGTTAGAGCAGAGGGCACAGACCAGTGAAGATGTAGTTAGTGGTGTGTCATTCCACCCAGTTTTTCTTTTAGATAGGCAGTGTTGGATATAATGAATGAGAAACCTCCATTGCAAATCAACCAATCCTTTCACTATTTGTTTTGCCTCAAATCCTCCCTCATATCCAATGTCAGCAAAGAATGACATGATATCTTCTTCATCAAATTCAGTTGGAGAATTTGGATCATCTTAAAATTGAAGGCATTCTCAAACAGATTGTTCTGATATCACCAGAGTGTGATCATCAGATATTCTTCCTGAGATTGCTTTCTCTCCATCAATATCCAAAGCTTCTGCATTTCCCCAGAAAGATCTGATGTAATTCTCATAGATTACAGGTCTCACTGATATGGCATGAGCCACTCTTGTTGTGGCTATGAACCTGATCATGTCTCTGAGTCCCTCAGCTTCTGGGACATCAGAATCAAGAAAACCACTGACATTATGGAGCTTGCTCCAAGTCAGGTTAGCCATTATGTAATCTGCACACAGAGAGTATGAATTAGTGAGAATTGTGTGTGATTTGTTCAATTTTGACTTTTTAGGTCAAAATGAATTCTGCTTGTTACTGTTACATTTGGTTATTTGACCTGATTTTGATTTTTCATGAAGAACAGTTCAAAATTTTGTTTCTTTGTGTTGGGATATACTGATTTTGATTGTGTTTTAACAGGTTGTGATGTCAACATTGTTATACACCAGTATCCCCTGTTCATCGATGTTTTATGTGTTCTTAGAACCACATAAAATCTTTGAAGTTTACACCGATCATTGGTTTTAATGAACTCTGTCATTCATCTAAATCCAGTGTTGTTGAGTGTATTTGAATCATTTCACAAGATTAGGGTTCCATTTCAAGAAATTTCGTTCGACAGTCGAAGTTTTTCAAAATCTGATGATCACCTTGTGGTTGATAATACTTCGGTTTAACAGACAATGTTGTTTGTTTTGATGTTGGATTTGAGCAAAATGAAGCTTGATTAGTGTAGATTCGAACTCCGAAGAAGAACGGTTTTCTGGCACTCGACTCACTATAAAAGTTCACTCAAAATTTTGAAAAGTAATAAATGACTCACATTAAATAAGTATTTATAATACATTTCACAATTTTCACAAAGATTTTACCAAGTGTTGAAAAGTTCTATACTGTAGCAAATGCGCATATAGAATTTCTATGGGCGCATTCACTGTAGCAAATGCTGATGAACAAATTAAGTTTGTCAGCATTTACTGTAACAAATGCGGAAGAGTTAATTTTACCTATACGCAAACACTGTAGCAAATGCGGGTGACCAAAGTTATCAGCATTCATTGAAAATTCTCAGCACTGTAGCACATGCGGGAGACAAATGACATGTCCGCATTTACTGAGATGCGAGTGAACAAAGTAACTTATTAGTATTCACTGTAGCAAATGCGGGAGAACAGATGACTTGTCCGCATTTACTGTAACAAATGCGAGTGAACAACGTGATCAGCATTCACTGTAGCAATGCGAGTGTACAAATAACTTGTCTGCATTTACTGAGACAAATGCGGGAGACCAAAGTTAACATCGGCATTTCATGTAGCAAATGCGGGTGAACAAATGACTTGTCCACATTTACTGAGACAAATGCAGGTGAACAAAAGACTTGTCCGCATTTATTGTAGCTAATGCGGATGAACACTTTTTTTGTCCGCATTACTTTAGTTGTACAAAAACAGTTGCCCGCATTGGTTAGATGGCAGGGTTACCTTCACCCACATTAACCAATACACTTACCCGCATTAAATTTTGTACTTTGTCAAAAATTAATGTTTTTGCAGTGGCTGAATCTGATTGGTTTGTACAGCTGCTTCTGATTTTATGAAGATGAGTCTGCATTTTTGTTGTTTTCCAAAGACTTTGCATATTCAGAGATTGTCAATTCTTGCTTGGATTGTCATGTATCTTTGATGTGACACAGATTCCCAACTTGATTGATTTTGGAGCATATGCATCTTCTGAAGCTGATTATGGAGTAATTTCCATACAGACACAATCAATTTGATGTTTTTGTAAATATTTCCTTTTTGAAAAATTTTATTACTCCCCCTAAAGTTTATATCCATGTGGGATAAAAACTTTAAATGAACTTTATAAAATTTTAGGACAATATTTTGAACTGTTTAATTGTTTTGCACTTTTGTTTGAAATTTTGGGATCATATCAATCTTATCTTTCATAAGTGCAAGTTGTCATGAGCTTATTGATTGAAGGTATATTTGTTCTCTTAAACTCATGCTTGGTTAATATTGTAATACATATGATTTTTATCATGTTTTCGTTTAATAAAACATTCAACATGAACCTCACACTCATAAGCATAGCAAGATCAACTATCCTCATGTACTGTATGGTAGAACTTTCTCATAACTTTCAATACCTGGTCATTTAAATTATGAAACCTTATTCATTTTGGTAAGGGGGATCCACTATGGGATTCTTTTACCTGATCCTTATTTAATGTGATCCACATTGGGATTCTTTTTGCTCTTCACTTTGGAAGGTGATCCACTTTGTGATTCTTTTTGTTATATTCTGTTTTATTTGTCACCCGTATTGGATGTGTTCCACATTGGGACTCTTTTGGATCTAGACATCAGCACTATGTGCTTGTTTCCCAGGTCTTTGCTCAGCAAAACAAAGGAGAAACTGATGTGAATGAGATTCATAAGGTATCATGACCTGGTGTGTTTAGGTTACTACACATACATACACTTGGATAGGTTAGATACATACATGCTCTGAGATGATGCATTCACAGTTGAATGTGATCTTTAGTGTATCACAGCATTTATCTTCTGTTCCAAGTTGAGCCTACCCACATATCAGGTAAGTCATGTCAGTCTTTCAAGATATTGAATTAAGCACAGTGAATGATATAACGACTGTAATTATATCATCTCCCATAAGAAGTACAAAACAAGGACTTCAACAAAAATTGATTTCTTTTTGTAATTTTGTGAATTTATTGATGTTAATCAAGGTTAATCATGCCGATTGATTGGACTAAGAATTCAAACCGACTTGGGTCAAATGCCTTAGTAAACAAATCAGCTAGCTGATTGTCTGTGTTAACCTGAATCAGCTTGATTAAACCTTTTTCAGCACAGTCTCTCAAAAAATGATATCTAATTTCAATATGTTTTGTTTTTGAGTGCTGAACAGGATTGTCTGTTATGAAGACTGCAGCAGTGTTGTCAATATGAATTGGTGTGTGCAAGAAATTGAAACCATAATCAAGCATCTGGTTTTGAATCCAGAGAACTTGAGAGCAACAAGCTGATGCTGCTATGTACTCAGCTTCAGCTGTCGATACAAAACATTGGTCTGTTTCTTGCACTGCCATGACACCAGTCTGGGACCAAGAAATTGACAACCGCCAGATGTGGATTTTCTGTTGAAATTGCATCCCCCGTAGTCACTGTCGGTGTATGCATAGAGATTGAAGTCTCCATCCTTTGGATACCATAGTCCAAGAGCAGGTTTGCCCTTAAGATATCTGAATATCCTCTTGACTGCATTCACGTGAGATTCCTTGGGATCTGCTTGATACCTGGCACATACACAAACACCAAACATAACATCAGGTCTGCTGGCTATTAAATACATAAGTGAACCAATCATGGATCGATAAAGAGTCTGATCCATAGATTTGCCATCTGCGTTTGGGCCAATCTTCACTTTTGTATCAACAGGTGTTCTGATGGACTGACAGTCTGCAAAGTGAAACTTCTTCAACATTGATTCCACATATTTTGACTGGTTGATGAAGATTCCACTGGATGTTTGTTGTACTTGAAGACCTAGGAAGAATGTGAGTTCTCCCATAGCACTCATCTGAAATTTTGAATGCATAAGATCTTCAAAGTCTTTGCAGAGTTGTTTGTTGGTGGAGCTAAATATGATATTATCCACATAAATCTAGATAAGCAGCATCTCATTCCCTTTTCTCTTTCTTAATAAAGTCTGGTCAATCTTCCCTCTTTCATAACCATGGTCAAGAAGAAAGGATGACAGAGTCTCATACCATTTTTGAGGGGCTTGATGTAAGCCATACAAAGCTTTATCAAGCTTGTATACCCTGTGAGGGAAATCAGGATCCTCAAAGCCTGGAGGTTGACTCACGTAGACTTCTTCAGAGATCTTTCCATACAAAAATGCACACTTTACATCCATTTGATAAACTGTGAATTTCATGGATGCAGAGTACGAAAGAAAGAGTCGTATGGATTCTAATCTAGCAACAGGAGCAAACACCTCATCATAATCTATTCCTTCTTCTTGTGTATAGCCCTGTGCTACCAATCTTGCTTTGTTTCTGATGACGATCCCTCTGTCATCAGTCTTGTTTCGGTATAGGCATCTGGTGCCGATAGGGTATTGACCTTCGGGAAGATCCACCAGCTGCCATACTTCCTGTTTCTTGAAATGTAGCAATTCTTCCTGCATTGCCTCAATCCAGCTATTGTCTTGAAGAGCCTCTTTAATGTTTTTTGGTATAGTTTGACACAGAAAACAAACAGATGTTTGCAATACTTGATTTGCTTCGTGTCACCTACTCGTCTAAATCACCAATAATGTTGGACACTGGATGATTCTTGTGTGTCCTGGTAATTGGAATCAAATCACCAGCAATGGACATATCAAGATTGGAGACATTCAGATCATCTTGGTGAGAGGCATCTTGTTGTTGTAGTGTGGGAGAGTGATGACCAGAATCAGAGGGTACAGCATCTTCAGCTTCAGCAGCACTCTGAATACTCTCATTATTTCCATCTCTGTTAGAATCAGTTGGTGCATGAGTTGGTTCTGAATGTCTTACTTCAGTTGAAGGTTCAGCTGAAGGAGATAGCATTGAACTGCAACCAACATCTGTTAAGATACTTTCATTTTGTGTAACTTGCCGGATAGGATCAGCTTGTAAGGGCACTTCTTCATTGTCTTGATTGGTAGAAGGAGGAATCATTAGGAAGTCTGTTCTTCTTTCAACTGACCCTGATGTTCCTGCATTTGACAAATTGAACTGATCAAAAGATCTTGTAAATTAATCAATATCAAACAACCAGTCAGGACCATTTGATGATTTGGGAAACGAATGCTCATTGAATTGAATATTTGTTGATTCATCAATGATGTTTAATCTAGGATTAAACACCCTAAAAGCCTTAGACACTGAGGAATATCCCACGAAGAATCCCTCGTCAGACTTAGGAGCAAACTGTCCTAAATGGTCTCTGGTGTTCAATATAGAGACAGGACAACCAAATGACTTCAAAAATCCAATGAATGGTTTTCTATATAAAAGAAGTTCATAAGGAGTTTTATTGTGTTCTTTGATTATCAGAGTTCGATTTTGCACAAAACATGAAGTGTTAACAGCTTCTGCCCAAAATGTAATGGGCAGTTTTGCATCAGCAAGCATTGTTCTTGCTGCTTCAATCAGTGTTCTATTCCTTCTTTCAGCAACTCCATTTTGTTGTGGAGTACGAGCTGCACTGAACTGATGAACAATGCCTTTTGTGGTGCAAAATGAACTCATGCTTTCGTTTTTAAATTCCGTCCCATTGTCACTTCTAATAGATTTTACTTTTAAATCAAGTTGATTTTCAATTTTGGTTATAAAATCTATTATGATTTGGGGCGCCTCATTCTTATGAAGTAGAAAGAAGACCCATGTGAATCGAGTAAAGTCATCAATGATCACTAAACAATAATGCTTCTTGCCAATACTCATGACGTGAGTCGGCCCGAAGAGATCCATATGAAGTAACTTCAATGGACAATCGTTAGTGTTCACAAGTTTTGGCTTATGAGATGATTTATGTTGTTTTCCTTTGAGACACGCGGTACAGTGGTCAACAAAATGAAATTCCTTTTGAGGAAGACCAATTACATGGTTCCCTTTGACCAATCTATTCATATTTTTAAAATTCGTGTGTCCTAAGCGTCTATGCCAAAGTTGTGATTCATCAAATGATGCTTTAGACAATAGACATGTCTCTTCTGATGGACGAGCAAATTAAGGTTCAAGACATATGTATTATTCTTCCTCGGTGTCTTCAAGACAACCCATTCTTCAGGAATGTAAAATCCTGGTTTCAAGATGTAGCAATGAGTGTCGGTGAAATGAGTAGAATATTTCTTGTCACAAATCTAGGATACACTGAGCAGATTGAAGTTCAGCTGCTCGCAGTAATTGACTTTGTCAAAGCTCAGAATCCCATTCGTCACTGAACCTTCTCCAGTAATTCTACCGCCCTGTGAATCTCCGCCAAATGCCACAGTAGTTCCTTGAATGTGCTTGAAGTCATGAAGGAGGGAACTATCTCCTGTCATGTGTCGGGAGCATCCACTGTCCACGTACCATAAGCTATTGGACCTGTATGAATGACCCTACAAGCACAAAAAGAACTAGTTAGAATGAGGAACCCAAGCCATAATGGTCTTGGGTTGTCCTTTGGCATCTATCACTGTTACTTCTTGATACTTTCCTCTTGTGTGTGTTTTAGAGGAGGATGATTTCAGCCCTTTTCTTTTGTTTCTTTGAGGTTTCAGTTCATCAATTTCATCTGATGTGTCAGAGGAGTATACAAACCTTTCCTTTTGATTTTTATGCAAAGGATGAACAGATTTTTGTTTTTCAGAAATCACTTTGATTTTATACTTTTGATGAGAATTTGGTGATTTGTTTAGGTTTGTTGGACTTTTGTGTCTGACCTTGTCAGTTGGAACCGATGAAATGGGCTTGTGTTGTGAATTTTTCAATCCTTTTTTATTAAAGTAACACTCAATTGTATTGTGATTGGTCATATCACACAATGAACAATATTTGTTAAAATGACAGTTTTTTGTTAAGTGATTGTTCATGTCACAGATAGAGCAGTACTCGGTGAAGTAGCATTCATCTGTGGTGTGATTTGACATATCACAGAATTCACAATACATTTGATTGTCCTTTAATGTTGAAACAGAAGTCATGTCAGTCTTTGGAGTGCCAATAGATTGTTTCACAATTCTGACTTGCTTTGTTTTTGTTGACTGATGATGCTTCTTTCTGTATTCCCTTATTTCCCTATCGAATTGTTCTACCTGTTCTTTGTTGAAGATATCAAACCACTCCCTTGTTTGATATTTGATGAAGATGGTGAATCAGATTTCACTTTAGATTTTTGAACAAAAGTGGTTTTTCCTTTGTAGCTACGGGAGCTTTGGTTTTATCCTTGAAGTTCAATGAAACCCTGTCTGATTTGCTTGAATTTTTAGGAGATATGATCTCATAATCAGATCTACTTTCAGCAGATGGTTTCACTGAGCATTTAGCATTGTGCTTCAATTTAAAATTTTGTGAAACAAATTTTACAAAAGGCACAATAGCTTTGACTGGGCTCTTTGGTTTCTTGATAACCATAGGTTTGTCTGAGCACTCTTTGATTTTGATAGGATGACCCAATCTGATTTTATCCTCATCAGTTCCAATGTAAACACCTGGTTTGTTTTGAGGATTTGTTGTTTGAGAAATCATTGATTCAGTTTCAATTATTTTAGATTCTTTTGTATCTGATTGAGTAAGTGACTCAGGCATAACAGTGTAGTTATCATTATATAGAGGAGGACAAGTTTTGTAGCCTATTCCAGTCATATCTTTAGCCCCCTTTTGAGACGTAAGTAACTCTTGCAGCTTGACAGATAAGAGCTTAAACTTTTCAAGTTTCATTTCAGTAGCTGATTGCTAAGCTTTTGATTTGGTCAACAATTCAGTTAACCTCTCATTTTCAGCCACAAGTGTGTACTTTTCACCATGGAGTGTTTCCATGTCAGACAACAAAGATTTGATTTTAACTTCATAAATTCTCATTTCTTGTTTTAACATCTCTGATTTCACCTTTTCTTCTCTTATTTTATTAGCCAATTTGTGATTGTGTTCCCTGTACCCCTGTACTTCTAGAACACATTTTTCAGAACATAGATTGGATTTTACCTCAGATGGCATTGGAGTTGGTCCATCGTTAATATGTGCCATAAGTGCATGATTCTGAAACTGTGGTTGAACTTCCTCAGCATACACGCTCCAATCACAAACTCCATCTTGTCTGATGACAAGTGCATTTGAAGTTTGTTGATTACTTCCTTGAGATTGATGAGTCAGCAGAGGTTGTCTTTGCTGAATTGGCTGTTACTGATTTTGTTGTTGCTGAATTGGCTGCTGCTGATTTTGTTGTTGGTGTGAATAAGAGTTGCTTGGATGAAAGTTGATGTTGTGTTGAGAAGCATGCTGGCCATGTGAGGGTCTTTGAAAATTGTTGTTGCTTCTCTTGGGAGAGTTTCATTCCAGAGAGAAATGACCACTCAATCCACAGTTAAAACACTTAACTTTGGATTTGTCATATCCCAGCTTTGTATTCTCATTGAGACTCAGTTTCTTCCCTTTTTGAAAGAATTTCTTTGCTCTCATAGCAATCATGGCCATCTGCCATTGCAAATCCATTTCTTCAACATCATCAGGATCCATTTCTTCTAGATCTTCTTGAATCAGATGAGCTGATGTGAGTCTCCCTCCAAGGTAGGCTTCAAAGCTAGCAACAAAGGCATTGTAAGTTGCCTTTTGTTCTTCAGATTTTTGCTCATCGTGCATGTTGTTAGGAGATACAGTGGGTTGGGCAGAAGATGGTTGTTTTTGAGGTTATGGAGCAGCACAAAATCCTGTTGTTCTTGTTTGATCTCTTGATGACAGAAAGTCTTCTTCTTCAGTAACAAAGGCATTTTCAACAGAATAAGTTTCAGATGGAAACTTGTAATCCTCAATGACTTGAGGTCCACTCAGATTTCTGCTCCTTTCATCAAGTTCAAGAGCCTCAATTTTTGCAATCATGATATCCAAGCTAGTACTCTCCAAATCAAGAGTATTCTTCAACATTGTAACATTCTGTTTCTAGCTTTCAGGCAAGCTGTGCAGCATTTTCTTGTTTAGTTCCTTCTCCTTGTAAGTGACCCCCATAATTTCAAGGTCATTTACAAGTTGCACAAATCTGTGAAGCTGTCTGGAGATAGACTCTCCTTTGGTATGATGAAATGTCTCATACTGATTTATCAACTTGTCTTTGTTAATTTCAGTAACTTCACTGCTTCCCTCACACATAATCTATAAAGCATCCCAGACACCCTTAGTTGTTCCATATTTTTCTAATCTTTTTAGAACATCCATTTTCAGTGCTTGTGTAAGTATGGAATAAGCTCTAAGATCAATCTTGATTTTCTTATATTCTTCATCATCAAGAGTTAAGTTTGGATCCTCAATGGGAATTCCTGCAGTTTTGTACTAAGCAGCTTGATCAGCATTTAGAGACAGTGGAATGTAGGGACCTTTGCAAATAGATATCCAGTAGTCAGGATCTACACCTGTAATGCAGTTTCTGAAACGAATTTTCCACTGGTTAAACTCAGATTTGTGTTTAAGCATAGGAGGTTTGGATGCATGACCAATTTCAGTATGATTATAGGAATCCATGTTAGTTAAAATGATTTTAACTTGTTCAATACTGTTTTTAAGTTGATTTTAAGTTCGAACAGTGTGTTTTTCTTCAAATCTTCTGTTTTCGGTTTAGAACAGATCTGTTAAGTTTAAATCTGTCGATTTGAAGGAGTTCTAAGTTCTTGATTTTGTGTTGTTGGGTTCGACAGCAATAGATCTGAAGATTATGTACTTTGTGGTGTTCGATTATAGTATGTATGTTTATCAGAAGAGGAGATCTTGCTGGTGAACAACTCAGTCTATAGTTCAATCGATTTTCACCCAAAATCCAAAATGATTCTGTGATGAATTCAAGAGCCAAGGCTCTGATACCAATTGACTGGGTTTGAGAATGATATTCTCGGTTGATGTGACTCAACCTAGGATCGAATATGTGGACTGAGTCAATAATATAGCAGCGGAATTACTATATTAAAGAACATTAACTGCTGTAGTAAACGCTTGAATGTAAGAGAATCAAGAACCGAAGTAAATGTTGTAAAATATTGTGAATATTACTGCTGAAATCAACAACCTTACAAACTTAGGGTATGTGACCCTATTTATAGGCGTATTCATTGCCTGTACAAAAGACTAAACTAACCCTGATCTATACAAGAGAATCTAGTCTGAGTACAAAATAAATCAGTGTAAGTTGTTCATCCGTATTAGTTCATGCGGGTGAACAAGCCATCTTAGCATTTGTGTTTGCTCACCCGCATTAGTTCATGCGGGTGAACAAGTCTTCTCAGCATTTGTGTTTGCTCACCCGCATTAGTTCATGCGGGTGAACAAGTCTTCTCAGCATTTGTGTTTGCTCACCCGCATTAGTTCATGCGGGTGAACAAGTCTTCTCAGCATTTGTGTTTGCTCACCCGCATTAGTTCATGCTGGTGAACAAGTCTTCTCAGCATTTACTGTTGTTCATCCGTATGGACTAATGCGGGTGAACACTTCTTATCAGCATTTTTTCAGTTCATCCGCATGGACTAATGCGGATGAACACTTATGTTCAGCATTAGTTGTCTTGATCCGGTGAACAAACACTTGTCCGCATTTGTTCACTTGTCATCCGCATTAACAAATGCGGGTGCTTTATACTTGTCTTTTCTTGTCTTCTGTTTTCTGTTGTTCTCTGTAACTGATGTTTTCCAACCAGAACAACCTCCAACCACTTCTTGAGTTGGAAAGTATGATCCTTTTAGGGTCTAACAGGGTGTGACAAGCTTCTTGAAGCTGTATGGATTCTCCGGAAGGAGACTTGGTCCAATGTCTCTATCCACCATGGATGAGCACCTTAGAGTGATTAAGCTGAAGATCAAAAGGGGTGAGCTGGTTGACTTGCATTCCCCACCAAGTATGGTTGAACCTGAAGCTAAGTCAAATTTGAAACCCAAGAGACAACATAACCTGGACCTAGTGTTGCATCACAGCCAGCTTCATCTTCTGATCCATAGTAGGGTCTTGATCCTTATCCTTCTAAACCTATGAAGGACAAGGACTTGATCCTTATCATTCTAAACCTATGAAGGACAAGGACCCAAATAAGGAAGACAAACAAGAACAATCTGGTACTGCAGGCCAATCTCCTTAGTTAAAATATAGAAAGAGAAAAAGGATGGCTATCAGGATGGATAAGAAGATGAAGAAGAAGTCTAAGGCATCCACCTCTGCACCCCAGGATGGGTCAGAACATCCTGAGGGTGCCCAAGAAAAGGCTGCTCATCCAACTTCTATTCAAGTAGAGCTTGTTGCTGCTGAGAGACCCATCGTGTCCTGGATGTTTGCTACCAATCCAGACAGATGGTATGTCACTAGAGATCAAAGGGGTCAAGACATGTACTTCTGGCAAAACATACTTGACCTCCCTTTGCATGATCTTTATGACATGAGGAGATACTTTGAGATTCTAAGAAATCCTGACCAACTAATGATAAAGGGAATGGTCTTGATTCTACGAAGGTCTATCAACAAATGAAGATCAAGACTCAAAGGTCTTTTTAGTTTTGGTAGCATTAGCCAAGGGGGAGTTTGTAAGGAATATACTTAGAGGCTGATGCAACCCAAAACCAGCCAAAGAGCTCTCAGCATGCACATGTGAAGTATAAGAAAGTTACTTCAAAAGATTTGATATAACTCAGTGAATTATGCTGAGTATTAAATCTTCCGAAGCCAAAAGACCATATCTTCCAAAGCCAAAGATGAAGTCTTCCGAAGCTTTAAGGAAAAAGTCTTCCGAAACCAAAGACTGATTTCTTCCAAAGACAGAGAAGACATGCTTTCTCTAAATCACCTTTTGATAAAAGCTGAACCATTTTCCACTGCCACTTCTGATGACTCACCAACTTATATGAGTTGGTGAAAAGTCATGCTTTTGTCAACTGTAGATTAAGGTATTTTGTCTGTAACTTTCCAACTATGTACTTTTATCATTTTTTTAATATATTAGGATGTGTGCTATGGCATGTCATAGTCACTAGTCAATAGGCAATCTATCTTTTGACTCTACGTAGATCTTGTTATCTAGATTAGCGTTTCCAGCTGGCCTTTAAAGTATGGCCGGCTGTAGGATGTAGTATAAAGTATCTCAAGTACTTGTATCTTTAGATTAAGCTTTGTAACAGTTGTAAGAACTTGAGAGCAATATATATCATTCTTGAAAACCATATTTGAGTGTTCTTGTTATTGTTCTTTTACATGTGTTCATTGTTTTATCATTAACCGGTTCTCTTTTTGATCTGCTAAGTGTTCTAAATCTCTCCACCCTGTGAAACTATTGCATTGACCACCCTTTAATGGTACTGCACACCTTCTTCACATAAGATGCCTAAGATAAGTACAACTTTCTTAACTTCCTACCTCTTCTTATTTCCATTCCTAGAATCTTTTGAGCATTCCCTAATTTCTTTATCTCAAATTCACTTTAAAGCAACCTTTTAGTAACAACTATCTGATCTTTATCTTGACAGGCAATAAGCATATCATCTATATACAATCGAAGATATATATATTTATTCCTGTCCTATTCTTTGTAGTAGACACAATGATCATAATTGTTTCTATGAAAACCAATACCAATCATGTGATCATCAAACCGTTTATACCACTGCCTAGGGATTGTTTTAACCCGTATAATGACCTCTTAAGCAAACATACCTTTTGATCATTACCCTTTACCTCAAACCCCATAGGCTGATCCATATAAATTTGTTCATCTAGAGTATCATGAAGGAATGTTGTTTTTACATCTAGGGGATTGTTTTAACCCGTATAATGACCCCTTAAGCAAACATACCTTTTGATCATTACCCTTTACCTCAAACCCCATAGGCTGCTACATATAAATTTGTTCATCTAGAGTACCATGAAGGAATGTTGTTTTTACATCTAGCTATTCTAATTCAAGATCCATCACAGCTATCATAGCCAATATCACACTTATTGAAGTATGTTTAACTACTAGAGAGAACATCTTGGTGTAATCAATACCAGCTTGTTGTGTGAAGCCCTTGGCAACCAGTCTAGCTTTGAATCAAGGAGCTTCAACACCATGGATTCCCTCCTTCAATTTGAACAACCACTTGCAATCTACCAGTTTATGTCCATGAGGCTTATCCACCAACTCCCAAGTTTGGTTTTTGTATAATGACTGCATTTCATCCTCCATTGCTCTAATCCAGTCTTCCTTATTCCTTGACTTAACTGCCTATGAAAATACGAGTGGTTCAATTGTATCTTCTATTTCTGCTACATTAAACGCAAATGCAGAAATGTCATCAGTGTGCTTGTATCTCACTGGTGGAACTATATTTCTCCAGGGTTTAACCTTAGCTAGACTATATCTAGAAGTGTCTCCGTCAGTATCTAGATGAACCTGTGGGGAAACCCCAGCTTCAGAACTTGGTTCCCTAGATTCCTCCACCTCAATTTGAACTCCACCCATACCTTGGACATTAGCAGGCAAGGTGGTACCAACTTACTTACCCAGATCCTTATACATCATGTCTTATTGAAAGGTAACATCCTTACTAACTATTATTCTTGGACTAATGTCATCTATCCTCCATAATCTGTAGGCTTTAACTCCATCAGGGTAGCCCATAAGCTATGCTTCTCCATAGGTGTATTCATCCCTATAGCTGAACAAGGTGACAAATTTACTAAGTAGGCAGATGTGGCCACTGTTTTAGCCCAAAAATTCTTGGGTAGTCCTGAGCTTGATAACATACACTTGACCTTATTAAGTAGAGTCATGTTCATTCGTTTAGCCAATGAATTTTGTTATGGATTGCCTGGTACAATGAGATGTCTAGAGATGCCATTGTCCTTGTAATATTGATCAAATTCTCTATTGAAAAACCCCAACCCATTGTCTGATCTGATCTTCTTGATCTTTCTACCAGTTTGGGTTTCAACAAGGTTTTTCCATGTCTTAAACTTATCAAATGTCTCATACTTGTGTTTGAGAACATATAGCCAAACCCTTCTAGAAAACTCATCAATAATGGATAAGAGGTATCTGGCACCACCCAAAGATACTATCCTAGATGGCCCCCATAGGACTGTGTGAACATAGTCTAGAATACCTTTGGTAGAATGCACTTTGGATCCAAACCTCACCCTGTGAGCTTTACCCATAATGCCATGTTTCCCTTTAACCCATCTAGAACATCTTTCTTGTTTAATTCCACCAGTCATTGACCACTTATATGGCCCATCCTTTGATGGTATAGGACTACTGATCTGTCTACACCCTTGTCTTCAACAATCATGGACTCATCCATCACTCCCCCATCAAATTCGTAGATGTTGTTTGATCTTCTAGTACCTGACAAGGCCACTAGTGAGCATTTTATTACTTTAACCTTACTATGCTTGAAACTCACATTGTAACCAGAGTCTTCTAAAGTCCCCAAAGAGATAAGGTTCCTGGTTAATTCAAGAATTGTAAGAGCATCTTAGTAATAATGGTTGAGTTCAGGTTATGTATAAAAAAAGAAAAAGAAAGAAAATGATTGTGGGCCAAATTACCTTATGGGCTTAGGGTTTGATGGGTTTGAGGGCCTAACCACCCATTAAACACCCATAATTAACCACATTCTCCATTTCTTCGAACCCAAGCCACTAACAACTTAGAGAGAGAAAGTAGTAAGAGAAAGTGAAGAAACTTTAAGATTTCAAGTTTTGCTAATTGAAGGATTGAAGATCTGGTCTTTCAGCATCAAATCAACAAGAAATAAGCAAGAAATCCGGGTAATAATCACCATCTAAACATCTCTGTAGATCTAGGTTTGATTTTTGAGTTTTGGGTTTTTAGGATTTTGAGAAAGATTTCAAAAAAGAACACATTTGTACGTATGAAATAGTGTAAAAAGATTAAATCTAGCATTAGAAATGATAAACTAAAGGTTTGGACGTAAAAAGTACAAATTTTGGTTGAAAAACGAAGATTTTTGATGAAAAACGAGCTGAAAAACTCATCTAGCGAAACTGCAGTTTTGGCGTGAGAAACTAGCTGCGAAACTATAGTTTCGTTGGTAAACTCCAACGAAAGTTGGGTAGAGATCTCATGCGAAACTGCATGAGAAACTGCCGAGTGAAACTAGCTGCGAAACTAGCTACGAAACTGGCTGTATTGCATAGAAAATGAGAGATTTGTGTGTTAATTTGCATGCAGATTGTGCAACTTATTTATTGACCTGAATTCCTCTTAGAATTAAAGCAATCTACTCATCAGGTGAGTTCTAAATCCCCTATTTCATACATGCTTTAAACGTTTTGGGGCGATATGCATACTAAATGACTAGTTATTTTAAAACAAAGTTTTATACACTGTCCCATATGGGAAATGGGATTTTCTAATGAATTTATATCATGCTTTTCTTATTGTGATATGACCTTGGTAATGATGATATATCTTGTTATATGCTGTATTATATTATGTATAGCCTAAAGATGAAAGTGAAACCTAAAGAAATGTTATTGGGCCCATAACGTGTACCTGTATAAAGTAAAGCCTTGCAAGCAAATAATAGAGGAGGGTTGCATTTGTCGTGCCCTCATGACAGTAAGGCCTGGATTGGCATGTCAGTAAAGTAAAGGCCCGGACAGACAGGTCAGTAAGGCCTGGATTGGCATGACAATAATGGCCTGTATGGGTATGACAGTAAGGCCTGGATAGGCATGTCAGTAAAGTCCTGTGTTCATCATAGGCACCGATAGTGACTGGGAATTGATGGATAATGAAGAGACATAGATATCGAATAAATGATAATATTAACGATAAAGCGATAGTCTGTGTATAGTAATGTTTGGATATGTGATGACTACTTTTGAATGATAAAGTTAATATATTTTACTAAAAAGTATTTGATAAAGTAAACCTAGAATTCACTCAGCGAAGCTGACATTTGTATGCATATTAGTTGACAGGTGAGCTGTTGGACTTGAGTAAATGTGGACATGGATTCTAGAAGCTATTTGGCATCTGAAGGTTGGCATCCCTGATTAATAAGATTATTAAGAAGACATTTTTTAAAGACTATTTGATGTTTTAAAGATAATTTTAACATTTTATTAGAACTATGTCATAATGGGTTGAAACTTAATGTATTTTGTCGCTGCAAATGTTTATCTAAATGAATGTTTTAAATCTATGTTTTGCTGTGAATGACCAACTGTGAGGTTTCCTGGGATCAGGGCCTTACAAGTTGGTATCAGAGCCAATGTTTAAGCGAAATGGGTAATTTATTTTCAAAAGAAAAACATAAACTTAAACTGAAAATAGGACCAAAGTGAGGATGCCAGTCCAAGTAGCTCCATGTCTCAAGGTAATGACATATGTTGACAATATTAGTCGATTATTTAGTACCTTGTTATTAAGGTTAGACTTGAGGATAGAGTAATATATCATTAATCTATTATGCCTACCTGAATTTGTGTGATCTATACATGCTTAGAATATGAATAGCATGTTCGAGTGTTGGTATGCTTAAGATAGGGAAGCTTAGAATATGAGAAGTTATGTAAGTAGTTAATCACTCTTGGCCACTGTTATTAGAAACTTACAATACTTGTTGTTATCTAAACTTTCCTTGAAGGACCATATTGATACCTTGAATCTTATAGGAAGTTAAGAAATGGCACCAAAGAAATCAGTTCCAGCTATGGCTACTCGAAGAAGTACAAGAGGAAGACCCCCTGCTAAAGCAAAAGAAGCAGCAAGCAAGGCTGCAAAACCGATAGGAAAGTCAACTAGAAAGCCAGTTGAGAAACCAGTTGAGGAAACAATTGAGTCAGAAACTAAAGCTGAACAGCCTACTCCTGAGCAAGCAAAGCTGAAGGAAACAGTAAAGGAAGCTATTGCCCAAAAGATGCACCAAATTCTGACTAATGTGATGTCCGCTTTGTTTGCGGAGGTTATGGAACAGGTCAAGGGAGATGATAAAAAAGATACAGTTCAGAAGAAGGTTGATAAGAAGAAGGTGGTTAAGGCTGACGAAAGTGGTGATGAGGATAAAGATGATGACCCCAAGGTCGAAGTAGTAGCAAAGGGATGTAACTATGGGACTTTTCAAAGGTGTATGCCCCTAACTTTTGATGGTACTGGTAATGCTGCTGTTGCTCAATATTGGATTTGGGAAATGGAGGTAGTTTTGGAAATTAGTGAGTGTCATGAAGACCAGAAGGTGAAGTTTGCTTCCCATTCACTTTTGGAACCAGCGTTGTGTTGGTGGGATAACATCGTTGACGCCCTTGGGGATAGGGCTGTTAAGAGGATGAAGTGGGAAGAGATGAAGAGGTTGGTGATTGATGAATTTTGTCTAGAAAGGGAACTGGACAAGATTGAAAGTGAATTCCTGAACTTAGAAGCCGGCAACATGAGTCACCAGGAGTATACCTCAAAGTTCAATGAAATGGCGCGTCTGGTGCCAGAATTTGTGAAGCCTGATTCTAAAAGAATCAAGAGGTACATTCAAGGGTTACCATTGGACATTTGTAGGCATATGGTCACTACAAGGCCAGGTACTTTTAGGTCAGCAGTTGATCTCAGTGGGAGGTTATATGATCATAGGAGACCCGTAGTTATGGGGGAACAACAGAAGAACTGGAATAGTCACCGCAACAACTATGGCAAGAGATATAGGAGCGATAACAGTCAGTGGGGAAACAAGAAAGCAAGGGTGGATGCAAAACAGGCAATTATGAGAGGGTTTGATGAAATCAGGGAATGTGGGAAATATGGAAGGAGGCATGTGGGAGAATGTAGAATGGGTAGCTATGGATGCTACTGGTGTGGGAAAACCGGTCATATAGCCAGAGAGTGCCCAGAATTAAAAAGGTGCTTCAAACGTAACGAGTCGGGGCACCATAGCAAGGAATGCAAGAAAGCTAAGCTGGGGAGCTCGGGAACAAGCGGGAAAGATGAAAAGGGGGATGATGGAAAGCCCAAGGCCAAGGCAAGGGCTTTCACCATGAAAAAGAAAGAGGCGAGGAAGGACCCAGATGTGGTGTCAGGTATGTTTCTGGTCAATGATGTTTGTGCATCTGTATTATTTGATAGTGGTACCAGTAGGAGCTTTGTATCTACATCTTTCTATGTTACCCTAGGTATTCAAACTAGGGAAATAGATGAAACTTTTGAATTAGAAATGGCTGATGGTAAATACATTAGAATAGCTAGGGTGTTAGATGATTGCCGCATAATACTAGGAGGTCACTGTTTTCCTGCGCAATTGTTTGCCATGACCGTAGGTGGTTTCAATGTCGTATTGGGAATGGATTGGTTAGCTGCTTATGATGCCAACATAATATGCCAGCAAGAGATAATCCGATTAACGGCTCCCAATGGTAGTCCATTTACAATTTATGGCGATAACGTCTGCAAAGTGCCAAGGGTCATTTCCATGATTAAGGCGGAGAAATTTATGAGACGAGGGTGTAGGGTGTATCTAGCGTATTTCAAGGACGTTAAAGATAAAGAAAGAGTTGTCAGATGTACCGGTGGTGCATGACTTTCCTGATGTATTCCCGGAGGATCTGTTAGGAGTACCACCTGATAGAGAGATAGAATTTCATATTGGTCTACTGCCAGGAACCCAACCCATTGCCAAAGCACCATATCATCTTGCCCCGTCCGAGATGAAAGAGCTCAGGTCACAACTGCAAGAACTTCTTAATACGGGATTCATTAGGCCCAGCATATCTCCGTGGGGTGCTCCGGTGTTGTTTGTAAAGCAGAAGGATGGTAGCATGAGGATGTGTATAGATTACAGAGAATTGAATAAGCTAACCGTGAAGAATCGATACCCTTTACCCAGAATAGATGATTTGTTCGACCAGTTGCAAGGTGCAAGTTGGTTTTCTAGAATAGATCTCAGGTCCGGTTATCATCAGCTAAAAGTAAGAGAGCAAGATATTCCAAAGACAGCTTTTCGAACGTGTTATGGACACTATGAGTTTCTACTTATGTCATTCAAGCTAACCAATGCTCCTGCAGCATTTATGGACTAAATGAATCATGTGTGTTGACCGATGTTGGACAGATCAGTAATAGTTTTTATCGACGATATCTTAATCTACTCAAAGGACGAGAGAGACCACGCTTTCCATATCAAGGAGGTGTTAGAAATATTATGAAAGGAGAAACTGTATGCAAAGTTCTCAAAATATGCATTTTGGCTACATGAGGTGCAGTTCTTAGGGCACGTTATAAATTCAGAAGGGATTATGGTCAATCCAGCGAAAGTTCAAGCAGTCACACAATGGATATCTCCAAAGATACCATCCAAAATCCGTAGTTTCTTGGGATTGGCAGGAAATTATAGAAGGTTCATCAAGGACTTCCCAAAGATATCCTCCCGATTAACAAGGTTAACAAGGAAGACCGTGGTGTTCGACTGGGGAAAGGATCAGGAGGATGCATTTCAAGAATTGAAGGATAGATTAACCAAGGCGCCAGTACTAACCTTACCGGAAGGAGATGAAGACCTAGCGGTATACTCTGATGCCTCTTACTGTGGGTTAGGTTGTGTATTAATAAGCGGAGCTCAGGTGGGAGCCTTGAAGGAATCCCAAATTAAGAAAGAGAGGATGGTGGGAAAAGCCGATGATCTAGTTGATAACACGTTGGGTGTGGAGACCATTTATGGCAGGATATGGGTTCCGAAGTATGGGGATTTGCAAGAGAATATTTTTGATGAAGCACACAAGACTCGCTACTCAATACACCAAGGAGCAAATAAGATGTATCATGATTTAAAGAAAGATTATTGGTGGCTTGGGATGAAGAGAGAAGTAGTTGCGTATGTAAATAAATGCCTAACATGCCTGCAAGTGAAGGCCGAGCACCAAAGGCCCTATGGGTATGTTCAACCGTTGGAAGTGCCAGAATGGAAGTGGGAACATATTACCATGGATTTTATTACTAAGTTACCACGTACAACCAAGGGCAACGATGTAATTTGGGTAATAGTAGACAGATTGACCAACAGTGCTCATTTCTTACCTATCAAGGAAGCAATCAGTTCAGAGAAGCTCGTGGAGTTGTTCATCAAAAAGATAGTCGCACGGCATGGTATGCATGTATTAATTGTTTCAGATAGAGACACATGGTTCATATCTAAATTCTGGAGAAGGTTTAACAAAGAGATGGGGACAAGGTTGCATATCAGTACGGCATACCACGCACAGATCGATGGGCAATCCGAGAGAACGATACAGACACAGGAAGACATGCTATGAGCATGTGTTATGGACTTTGGTGGTAATTGGGATAGTTATCTACCATTAGCAGAATTTTCTTACAATAATAGCTATCATGCTAGTATCAAGATGCCTCCATATGAAATGTTGTATGGGAGACGATGCAGAACTCCAGTTTGCTGGGGTGATGTCAAACATAAAGAGTTGGGAAGTTTAAAAGTTGTAGAAGCCACGACTGAAAAGATAGAGAAAATCAAGGCTTATACGAAAGCTGCAAAAGATAGACAAAAGTCATACGCTGATAAAAGAAGGAGACCAATAGAATTTAGGGTGGGTGACAAGGTAATGTTAAAGGTGTCGCCATGGAAAGGAATTATTCGGTTTAGGAAGAGGGGAAAGCTAAGTCCCAGGTTTATTGGACCATTTAAGATATTGGCGCGAGTTGGAGATGTAGCTTATAGGCTGGACCTTCCCGAAGAGTTAAGTGGGATTCACCCCACGTTTCATGTGTCGCATCTGCGAAAGTGTTTGGTCGATGATGAGAGGGTTGTGCCTCTCGATGATATTGAAGTGGATGAAAAGTTGAATTATGTGGAGCAGCCAGTCGCCATTTTAGATTTAAAAAAAAGTGAAACAATTAAGAAACAAAGTGATCAAACAAGTCAAGGAACAATGGGAACACCAAAAGGGGTCGGATGCCACTTGGGAATCCTTGAAAGAAATAAGAGAGCAATACCTGGATCTTTTTAACGAATAGGAAGGTTTCGAGGACGAAACCTAAATAAGGGGGGGAGACTTGTAATGCCCCAGAATGTCAAAGCGAGCAGCATAGTAATAATGGTTGAGTTTGGGTTATGTATAAAAAAAAAGAAAGAAAATGATTATGGGCCAAATTACCTTATGGGCTTAGGGTTTGATAGGTTTAAGGGCCTAACCACCCATTAAACACCCATAATCAGCCACATTCTCCATTTCTTGCAACCCAAGCCACTAACAACTTAGAGAGAGGAAGTAGTGAGAGAAAGTGAAGAAACTTGAAGATTTGGAGTTTTGTTGATTGAAGGATTGAATATCTAGTGTTAGAGCATCAAATCAACAAGAAAAGAGCAAGAAATCCGGGTAAGAATCACCATCTAAACATCCTGTAGATTTGGGTTTGATTCTTGAGTTTTGGGTTTTTAGGGTTTTGAGAAAGATTTCAAAAAAAATCACATTTTTTATGTATGAAACGGTGTAAAAACCTTAGATCTAGCCTTAGAAATGATAAACTAAAGGTTTGGATGTAAAAAGTATAAATTTTGGTTGAAAAATGAAGATTTTTGATGAAAAACGAGCTGAAAAACTCGTCCAACGAAACTGCAGTTTCTGCGTGAGAAACTAGCTGAGAAACTAGCTGCGAAACTATAGTTTCGCTGGTAAACTCCAACGAAAGTTGGCAGAGATCTCATGCGAAACTGCGTGAGAAACTGCAAGAGAAACTAGCAGTGAAACTAGCTACGAAACTAGCTGCGAAACTGGTTGTATTGCATAGAAAATGAGAGATTCGTGTGTTAATTTGCATGCAGATTGTGCAACTTATTTATTGACCTAAATTCCTCTTAGACTGAAAGCAATCTACTCATCAGGTGAGTTCTAGATCCCCTATTTCATACATGCTTTAAACGTTTTGGGGCGATATGCATACTAAATGACCAGCTATTTTAAAATAAAGTTTTATACACTATCCTATATGGGAAACGGGGTTTTCTAATGAATTTGTATCATGCTTTTCTTATTGTGATGTGACCTTGGTAATGATGATATGTATTGTTATATGTTGTGTTATATTATGTATAGCCTAAAGATGAAAGTGAAACCTAAAGAAATGTTATTGGGCCCATAACGTGTACCTTTGTAAAGTAAAGACTTGCAAGCAAATGATAGAGGAGGGTTTTATTTGTTGTGCCCTCATGACTGTAAGGCCTGGATTGGCATGTTAGTAAAGTAAAGGCCCAGACAGGCAGGTTAGTAAATCCTGGATTGGCATGACAATAATGGCTTATACAATAAGGCCTGGATTGGCATGTTGGTAAAGTCCTGTGTTCATCATAGGCACCGATAGTGACTGGGAATTGACGGATAATGAAGAGACATAGATATCAAATATATGAAAGTATTGACGATAAAGCGATAGTCTGTGTATAGTAATGTTCGGATATGTGATGACTACTTTCGAATGATAAAGTTAATATATCTTACTAAAAAGTATTTGATAAAGTAAACCTAGAATTCACCCAGGAAAGCTGACTTTTGTATGCATATTAGTTGACAGGTGAGCTGTTGGACGTGAGTGAATATGGGCATGGATTCTAGAAGCTACTTGGCATCTGAAGGCTGGCATCCCTGATTAAGAATATTATTAAGAAGACCTTTTTTTAAAGTCCATTTGATTTTTTAAAGACAATGTTAACATTTTATTAGAATTATGTCGTAATGGGTTGAAACTTAATGTATTTTTCCGCTGCAAATGTTTATCTAAATGAATGTTTTAAATCTATGTTTTGTTGTGAATGACCAACTTTGAGGTTTCTTGGGATCAGGGCCTTACAGGAATGTACCTCACATTTGTAATAGTAAACTCGGCTCCACCTTCCATCTTCAAAGTCACAACACCTATCCCTTTGATACTACAAGGTCGATCATCCCCCCAATTGGACAATTCCCATATCTACCATCTTCAAACTACTGAAGACATTCTTGTTAGGATTCATATGATAAGAGCAGCCTGAGTCCATAATCCATTCATGTGATTTTGAATTGTGAGTTACCATAAGTACCTTAGCACTTTCATATCCTTCAAGAGATCCATCTGGTGATGATGGTCATTATGCTTTCTGTCCTGAGTTCTCATTCTTTTTTTCTCCTCCTATCAGGACAATCTTTCTTTAGATGTTTTTCTAAGTTACATACATAGCATCTTCTTTTATATTTTGATTTGGACCTTGACATGTGCTTCATCTTGGGTGTTCTTTGTTCAGGTCTGCCTCTTACATACAGCCCATTCCCTCTATCTTCCATAACATCTTTCCTCTTTTTGAGCTCCTTCGAGTTCATCGCAGCAAGCACTTCATCCATGGGCAATGTTTCCCTTCCATACATCAAAGTATCCATAAAATGCTCATAGGTCTGAGGTAGAGAGGTAAGAAATATGATGGCCTGGTCTTCATCCTCTAGAGTCACTTCAATGTTCTCTACGTCAAGAACTAGCTTGTTGAATTCATCAATATGATTCACAATTGACTTGCTCGGGTTCAGTTGGAAAGTGTATAAACGTTTCTTGAGGTATAGCCGATTGGCTAGCGACTTCATCATGTAGAGGCTTTCCAACTTTGACCACACTCCAGCAGCAGTCTTCTCCTTTGATACGTCTCTTAACACTCGATCACCAAGACTAAGGATGATGGCACTTATACCTTTTCCATCGTTTCTTTCTTCTCTTTATCAGACATAGTCGCTGGTAGTTTGTCTTCACCAGCCAGGGCATCAAGTACACCTTGATGAACCAACAACGCTCTCATCTTCAACCTCCATAGACTAAAATCATTCTTCCTATTGAATTTCTCTAATTCGAACTTTGTAGACACCATTCTTGAGTATCGATTTGACAGTCCCTCAACCGAGCTCTGATACCAATTGTTGAAAAATAGATCAGAGATCAATCAAGAACAAACAACTACAAATTATTATTGATTATCAACTACTAAACACAAGTGAATCTAAACATTACAAGAAGATCTCTCAATAGAATAGTTTCTATCTACTGATATCTAACCGACTTCACCAAGATGATGATTAACAACTAATAATAACTATTTAAAAGAAAGCTACACAACTAACCCCTGAATTATGAACTAATGACACATCTGTCTAAACTTCATTATACCTATCAAGGTTATTACCCAAATGACCCATTAAATTGCTGCACCACTCCACATATTCTCAAAACTTCTCTATTTTTATTTTGATTTATTTTGTTGTTCGATTTTGGTTTTTATTCCTTTTGTAGTTATGGAGTTTGTTTATTGGTTTCTGGTGTTTCTATTTCCCTTTCGCGTTCGAATGTTGTTTGAGTTGCGTGACGGTGGACACGATTGGTATGATCGGGTGTGATTAGTGTTTTCTGGTTTTAAAATCAGTTCGATTTATGCATGCATTTGATGTTAAGATTTTCTAGTTGTTTACCGTTTGAGTTCCTCGGTTCGCAGACACGATTGTTTGGGTTTGGGCCGTTCAGTGTTTTCTGGTTTCAAATTGTTTTAGGGTTTCTATTTGGTTTCATTTCATGATTGTTTGTTTTACACTTTTAATGTTTTCTTGCTACACATTCAGTGTTTTCTGGGTGTTCACTTTCGTTTTTACCCATTGTCTTAGGCTAATTCGACTGTTTTCACAGTTCAACTAACACCATGGAATGTTAACTGACGAAGAAGCCAAGTATGGAACGGAATAAGTTCGACTGGTGCTTCACCGGCTACCACAGATTATAAATGTTGTTCCATATCTCCGGTGACAAGGGGTCAACTGGACACAAATAAATAGATTTCATAGAGATATTAATTTTAAATTTTTCATGTAATTGAGTTTAGTTTCGGTTTTCTTTAAAGATCACAGATTTATAATCCAATTTCAAAATGTTAACGATCACAGATTTATAATTCAATTTCAAATTTCGAGTTTGTTTTGTACTGTAAATTAGACTATAAAATTTACAGTTAAAAATTTTCAAGTATATTAAGAAGAATTAGGTGATGGTCAAATGCATTTTCCATGAGCTGTCTCAATTTTCAAAACTTTTATTTTAAACTTTATCGAATACTTGCTACAAATAGCGCGTTTAAATTAGTTATATGCAGTTGGTAAATTTAGTTTTAAACCTGAATTTTAAATTGATTTTATGATTTATAAGTTTGGTTTTATAAACTGAAATTAAGTTTGAATATGTTTTTCCATATTTAAGCTTGAGAGCCGGATATACTCTTACACAATATCTGAATATGTTTTTCCATATTGATTTTATGATTTATAAGTTTGGTTTTACATATATTTTATTCATGGTTCAAATCAATGGAACATATGTAATTTAACATTACATTCCATAAATACCATGTAGAACCACTGGGTTTCTCATACCATCACAACTCCGTATAACTTTAACGCTAGGTTTGATGTTACTTCCCGTGGCAACGCGCGGGGTAACGTCACTCGTTATATGTCATGTGCCTTCATTCTGAATATTCATTTAATTGTTCTGATCTTGATCGTGAAAAATTAATATGGCTCATGAAGATCCATCTACTTTTATGATGTCATAGGACTTGGTAAAGAAAAAGTGATTGAAATAAAATATCATATCGATCTCATCTATAACATATAATGAAATAAGGTTTTTTTAAAACACGTGTCATCATTTTAACACATCAAATGACACGTGTCATCATTCTAGCATATCAAAAGAATCATTTTCTGTCTATCTCTCATAATAAATACGAAAATTATAAAAAAAAATTAATTTGACTTTCCTTTTTAACTAAAATATGTTAAAACAAATATATTTATATTTGTGTTTCTTGTCTCTCTCGTATTAAATGATAATTATTTTAAATAAGTAAACTAAACTATTAAACATCTAAAATATAAATGTTCTTATTTTAATAATTTATTAATACATACTAAATTATATGATTTCAGACATATTTTATCTTTAAATATAGAGTAATAATTTCTAATTCATTAATTGTCATAACTTTTAAATATTCATTATATTTTTATTTCACAAATGGTTAATAACATATAGAAAATAAAATATTTATAAAACTTTAGGTTTTGATATGTTTAATTTATTCACCCATGTAATACATGGGCTTTAACCTAGTATTATATATATGAATTGCTATATATGAATTGGACGATGGACGACTAACCACGTTATCCATAACTGATACTTCATATAGATTAATTGATTGGTGTGTTAGTTTTACAAGAGTTTAAAGAGACCTTAAAGTTGAATGTATTAAAATTTGTAGCTCCGACCTACACATAATGATGAATGATCCCATGCTTCCTTTCTTCTTCCCATTTCTCAATCTACATACCCAAATTAAACACAAACATATTATTATTTAATATGATAACTAGTAATATAACCCGAATCATCATAATATATTATTATATATTATACTTGAGTACCCAATCACGAGGACAATTTGATACATAATTATCTGCATATTTCTTGCACTCATAAGCTCCTTCCCCTTTTTGTTTTGTGCACCTAAAAGCAATTATAATCTGCATCAATAATTTTCAAACTAATAAATATTAATATATCAAATCCATGTAATGTAAAGCAACCTCACCTTATTTCTAGCAATGTCAAAAAGTAATTCTTAAAATTCTAATGACTTTTTTTTGTAATTCTGAAATTGTTAATAGAATAATAGTTAAAAATATATATAAACGAAAAATGAAATGCTTACTTAAGATACTCAAGGTAGGACGAGTAACACTTCTCAGCCCCGCTTTCATTAGCCTATATTAACATGTATGATATAAGTTGTAAATTTATTTGAACTAGTTTTTAGCCCTGCTATACGCAGGGCTAATACCGGCTTTAACGTCCAAAGTTAAAAACTAAAAAGTTTATAACACATAGCTAAAATTAAACACGTAAGAAATTATTTCTTTAAAGTTAAATTGTACAAAAAAAATAGACCCCGTGCTTTAGACACTCAAGAAGGTTAAAATGAATTTTTTAAAGTCTATGAAATTTTAAAAGTAAAAAGTGTTAATAGAAAAACTTGAGGGTTTTTTTTGAATTTGTTGATGTCACTGTAGCGCAGATGGGATAGTCGTTACAATAACAACAACTCATGTTTTTATTTATAGATAATCATTTTATACGGTCGGAACCAAAAGTATTATGAATAATTCTAACAATATTTATAATAATTTCTTAACGCTCAAGACGAGATCTAAAATATTATGATATCTATATTGAACCTTCTCTTCGGGAGTCTTGGTGGAGGAAGGAGGAGGCGGAGCGGACACCGTGCCAGGTTCGTGAGCAGGGCGAGGAGCCTGTTGGCCCTTAGCGACCTTGCTAAGGTCTCTCGACCGTATTTTCTCATGTGGATCGACGACTGCAGCCATAGTTCTAAAATGTGTGTGTTTTTAGTGTGTGTACTATTGCGTGTTCAAATGTGTAATTGATATATGAGAAATTAGATGAGGAGGTGGGTGCTAGGTGACGGACACGTGGCAAATATGTAAGCTAGGTGTCAATCTTGTGTTCTGGTCTTAACCGTTTATTTTTCTTTGAACGACTATCCTTTTCATCTTTTTATTCTCTATAAAATCAGATGAAAACATGAAAAAGGTGATGATGTAAAGTAAAATGTTAATAAATATTTGTTTGTAGAAAAAATATATCATTTTTTGTATTTATTTTTTGGGTAGGGTTATAGTAAAAATTATTTAATCTAAAAAGTTTAAAAAGAATCATAAGCTTGACACGTGTCATTTTATTGTTTTAAAGAGCAAGGCATGTTGGCCATTGTGTCAAATAAATCAGCTAATTAGGTCATATACGTTCATTGTATCATATATTTTATATAATTTGTTATATGAATTCATAATTGTAGTTTTCATTTTAGATAATTTTATGTTATTATTGTCATTGTTTTTATAGATTATATAAACTTATTATTTATCATAGTGTTTAACAATTATAAGTGTACAATAATATACTTCCACCAATGTATTTATCAAAACTCACGGTGTTGATAATAACACAATGGGTTATTTTTGTCATTATTTTTTATATATTATATAAACTTGTTATATATTATTATGTTTTACAATCAGAAGTATACAATGAACCAATATATTTCTCAAAACTCATAATAGTTAAGATTACACAATTAAAATCAAAAAACTCAATTAGACATTATGTTATTTTGTCATTGTTTTTAATACATTAGATTAATTAGTTATTAATTTATTATTGTGTTTTACATATTAAGAATACACAATAAGGTTATTCCATCATTATATTTTTTAAAAATTTATCATATTAAAAAACACATTGGTAACACAATAACTAACAAAAAGACATAATAATCTGTACTAAAAGACACAATGATGAGATAAGAGTTTAAACCGTAAATTTATTAAAATTTTATAAGACAATACTGTAATCGTTTTAAAAATAAAAAACACTCATTTTTATGGTGTAATTTCTATAAAATAATAATGTCATACATAAAAGTTATGTACATTTAAAAAACGGGAGAACTTGTAAAAATTCAACAAAAGTGATTATTCCTAAAATACCCCCTAACAAATATTTTCCTACAAATTGATTTTAACCATTTATTAAAAAAATAAATGCTTGGGATTACTTCTTACACTTTTTAGTTTCAAAGCCATCTGTATTTTAACATTTTTCTTATTTTATTTTAAGAGTGTTATAGTTTTTTTTTCTCTCTTAATAATTGTTATTTAAATTGTTGGTTTCATTGGTTTTCTTCCTCTAGATGTCACAAAATCTACAACCTCAGTTTATAATATTATTTATGTTTAGATGTAGATAATAAGAATAACATCAAGACTATATTCATAGATAACGTCAAGACTATATTCATAAAATGAGAAGGATAAACCGTGTTAAGTATTTACAAAATATATTCAAAATTTGACGACTTGAACATTTATCATCGTTAAAAATTTAATTTAAAATGTATAATAAGAGTGATTAAATATATTCCCATAATGTGATTTAATAAATGTTAGAGGTGGCAACAAATAAAGTTTATAACCAAAATTTAAAGGATAGATTTTTGTGATTAATTTTTAGACCATAATAATTAAAAATAAACTTTATAACCAAACTGTGAATTTAATTAAAGTTGAAGAGCCTAGTAATAATTAAAAAAATATTGTAAAACAACGAGCTAGGAAATATTTAGAACAAAGATTATAAAATATGTTCATATAGAGAAAGATAGAATGAAGAATGATAATTATATTGATCTCTATATATTAACAAACAACTAGAATTATATATATATATATATATATATATATATATATATATATATATATATAGGTGTACGGCCCCGTTCGCGAGAAACCCCACAACTGGTCATTCATAGCACTATACACATTTAAAATACATGGAAGTAAGAAATCATGGCAGCGGAATAGTTAAACAAAAACCATTTCATGCATTAATAATAAATTTTGCCAAGAAATACATCGTTGTTACAAGTTTCAAAAGAACATTTAGTTGTATTACAAGACAAAAATATCATTTCTGCATAACATGGATGTCAGTAATTATTTGTCAAGTAGCTTCAACCTCATGCCATCACCAGCAACATCATCATCTGCCAACTGATATGCATATAAAAAGTCAGCGTTGCTGAGTGGGTTCTATTTTTGATAATATAGAAAATATACATTTTGTAAGCTTCACTTGGTGTTCATCCATCATTATGCATAATCGTTCGTTAAGAGATTCATTATCTTTCTTTCTTTCTTTATCTTTCTCTTTCATTAACTAAGATTGCACAAAGCAAGAGCCTACATTGTTGGTTGGCAACAAATGCCGAACCCCTGCCAGTACACGTTTATCATGGTAGCTAACCCCTGACAGTTGACCCACACTGCTAGGCAGGAAGCCTGCTCATGAATACAGGTCCCATTCATTTATTGGTCAATCACAAGGATTAGACCCCAGATGTGCATCCTTTGGGCTGAAACAACCGCACATCAGTTGAGCAAATGACACCCAAGGTCGTGAACCTCCAATCATTTTGCTTGCAAGGCTTTTCATTTATTATAAGGGCCCGAGGGTAACATTCATTAGGTTATACTGTCTTTCTTTTATTCCTTTGTGACCACTTGATTATGCATAATACTTTTAAGTTATTCGGTCATTAGAATCACATAACATGAAATATTAATATTCATAATAGCAGCACATAAGAAAAGAATCAAACATTAGAAACATTAAACAAGCATAATCTTTCCTTATAAATAAGTACTTATCTCTTAAATTCTATTCCTAAAATTTCAGAATAAACCTAAGTGTTTACAACGTATGAATAAGGTATACAGCGGATGACTTAAGTACTAAGTGACCACAGCAGACAGCCAAAGTCCACAGCGGACGGCTAAAGGTCCACAACGCATGAATAAGACACTAAGTGTGTCCACAGTGGATGACTAAGGTTCATAGCGGATGAGTTAGACATTACAAGTGTCCACAGCGGACAGCCATAATCCACAGCAGACAGTCTAAAGTATTTAAAGGATCCACAGCGGAAGACTAATGTCCACAGCGGACATGCATGCATACTCAAGTTTCTACAGCGGACAAACAATGTCCACAGCGGACGTCTAGAACACAAGTGTCCACAGCGAACGGCATGAATTATCCTCCTAAGTGTCCACAGCGGACATTCAAAGCTAACAGCGGATAGTCGTCCAAATACTTATGTTCTGCTTATGTAAATTCTAGTTTCATACAACACTTTTAAACGTATACTTAGCATAGATCTATCAGATTCATACACTAGAACATAACAAACAACCAATTAACATCATAGAATCTTTTAAAACATACATCTTTCAAAAACAACCATATTTTTTATTGAAAAACATAGTTTGGTTTATGAAACATTAGTTTAATATACATATCAGTACCATACAAATAGAAAACATGTGAAAGATGGGATCTGAAACTCACCTTACACAGCTTTCGAGCCAACACAACAAACCCGAGAGCAAACCTGGAGTTCTAACTCCAAAACACACGAAAACAAGCAACTAAACACATAGAAACATATAGAAATCGGCCTATAAGCTTAAACCCGACTTAGATCTGAGAAGAAATCACCTTAAAACCATACCTTTGAAGAATTCTTCCACTTTCTCTCTCTAGAACCGGATGTGAGCTTATTTCTCTCACTCTAGCCGTATGATTTGAGTGCATGGGGAGAGAGTATGGGCGGCCTTACTTTCTTTTTAAACCCCACTATAGGCCGGTTTGGCCCTTGTACACTTTTAACCCTTGTTTTTTGAAATAATAACTTGTTTGCTCCCTTTACTTTTCTTTTCTTTTATTTTTCTGAAATTTTTGGATGTTACAATAGGTGTTTAGTAATAATACATTGAAATCAAAAACAATTTAGGAGTTTCAATCTACATTTAATTATAATGGTAACTATCATAAATATTATTTACAACAAAAAAACATAATGTCAAACATTAAAGTGTGAAAGTTTTGAGGTCGGTTAAGAAAATAGAAGGTATATCTCTACTACTATATAATACAAAACCCATGGGTAGATTGGTAATTTTCTATTTTTTAAGACAACTAGAACAACTATTTAAGCATATGATACAAGTGTTTTATTCAAGTCGATCACCATCACCATGCCTTACAGCCTACACCGCCCCCACCATCCTCCAGCCACCATCATCTCCTTCCCTGATCGAAACCACCATCACCGCTACCCTACACCACCCCCTACCATCGTCCACCGCCCTCCAGCGCCACCACACCTGAACCCCCGCCCCCACACACACACACAACACCATCGTCATCTCCACCACCCTTCACCGCCCTTCACTGACACCACACCATCATCATAATCTTCCCAACCTAACCACGACTCCATCCCCTTTGCCTTCCCTTGCAGCCCCTCTACCACTCTCTTCCCTTTGGCACAGCCTGCCGCCTATGGCCGTTCTAACCACCATGGCCACCGCGAAACTTAGTCAGATTTGGAAGAAACCTATATCGGACTTCAAATTGTCCGATAGAATTAGATGAATTGGGAATTAAGAGTGAGATCAATGGAGAAGTTGCTGGTTTTGACGGCCCTGTAACCTTTGGTCAATGGTCAAGCGGGGAGGTGGTAATGGCAGGGAGCAAGGTGGAGGGGGCAGTGGTGATGTAGGACATTGATGGTGGTGGTATGATAGATGGTGGTGAATTGGCTATGGAGATGATGGTTGGTTTCTGGTGGTGGAGGTTTACCGATGGTGGCGGTGGGTTGAGGGTGGTGGTGTTGATGATGTGAGATATCTATATTGAAGGACCGGTTAAGGGATGGTCAATACAGTTAGTCTCATAATGAGAAGAGTGTTAGAACACTTAACAGAACACTTAACAGATCAAATGAAGAACCAGGTTTATGTAAATAATACTAAGAACACAAGTAAATAAGAAAGAACTAAGAACAAGAATAGAGTAATATGATTTTCAAGAATGCTATATATTACTCTCAAGTCCTTTTACAAGTGTTACAAAGCATGAAAAGAAATACAAGGACCTAAGATACTTTATACTACATCCTACACCCGGCCATACTTTGAAGGCCAGCTGGAAACATTAATCTAGACAACAAGATCAATGTAAAGTCAAAAGGTAGATTGCCTTTTGGCTAGTGACCATGACATGCCATTGCTCACATCCTAATATATTATAAAAAGGATAAAATGTACAAAGTAAGAAGTTACAGACTCAAGACCATAATCTACAGTTTACTAAAGCATGGACCTTTTCACTAACTTGTATAAGTTGGTGAGTCATCAGAGTTGCAGCAGAAAGTAAGTCAGCTTTATGGAAAAGTAGATCAGAGAAAGCATGTCCTATCTGTCTTCAGAAGAAATCCGTCTTCACTTCATTGGCTTCGGAAGACTTTGTCTTTGAAGCTTCGGAAGACTTCATCTTTGGCTTCGGAAGATTTTGTCTTTGGCTTCGGAAGATTTTACACTTAGAATAATTTCTGTGATGAGTGTAAAACATCCAAAGTAAGTTCTACCTTGTACATCAGTGCATGCATGCAAGAAGCTCCTTAGTTGTTTTGGCTTCTTTGGTTGCATCAGTCTTCTAATATAACCTTATATATATATATATATATATATATATATATATATATATATATATATGTATGTATGTATGTATGTATGTATGTATGTATGTATGTATGTATGTATGTATGTATGTCTGCATGCATGTATGTATGCATGTATGTATGCATGTATGTATGCATGTATGTATGCATGTATGTATGTAAGTATGTACGCATGTATGTACGCATGTATGTATGCATGTATGTACGCATATATGTATGCATGTATGTATGCATGTATGTATGCATGTATGTATGCATCTATGTATGCATGTATGTATGAATGTATATATGTATGCATGTATGTATGCATGTATGCATGCATGCATGTATGTATGTATGTATGTATGTATGTATGTATGTATGTATGTATGTATGTATGTATGTATGTATGTTTGTATGTATGGATGTATGTATGGATGTATGTATGGATGTATGGATGTATGTATGGATGTATGTATGTATGTATGTACGTACGTATGTATGGATGGATGTATGTATGTATGTATGTATGTATGTATGTTTGTATGTATGTATGTATGTATGTAAGGCCCCGTTCCCGTAGACCCCACAGTTGGACATTCATAGCATCATTCATTATTAAAAACGACTTAAATCACATTATTATAAGAAAACAATCGCAGCGGAATAACTTAACCAAAAACTATTTCTTGCATTAATGATTACGTTTGCCAAATAATACATCGTTGTTAGAGTTACGAAAGAATATTTAGTTGCATTACAAGACAAAAATATCATAATTGCATAAATGGATGTTAGTCTCCATTCACCAAGTAGCTTCAGCCGTGCCATCCTCAGCAACATCCTTACCTGCCAACTGATATACATATAAAAAGTCAGCGTTGCTGAGTGAGTCCTAGGTTAATAATATAAAAAATATACTTTGGTAAACTTCACATGGTGATCATTCATCATCATACATAATCCATCCTTAAGAAATTCTTTTTCAATCTTTCTTTCTTTATCTTTCACTTTTATTAACTAGGATCGCACAAAGCAAGAGCCTACATTGTTGGTTGGCAACAGATGCCGAACCCCTGTCGGTACACATTTATAAGTGGTAGCTAACCCCCGACAGTTGATCCACACTGCTAGGCACGAAGCCTGCTCATGAACTTGGATCCCATTAGTTTATTGGTCAATCACAAGGATTAGACCCCGGATGTGCCTTTCTTGGGCTGAAACAGCCACACATCAGTTGAGCTAACGACAACATCGTCGTGAACCTCCATTGGAAAAGCTTGCAAGGCTTTTCATTTTTTGTTAGGGCCCTGGTGTAACATTTATTATATTTCACTATCCTTCTTTTATTCCTTTGTGTCCACTTATTATGAATAATACTTTTATAATATTATTACCTTTAAACCACATATCATGAAACAGTAATAATTATTCATAGCAAGCAGCCCATAAGAAGGTAAATAAAACATTAGAAACATAGGACAAGCATAAACACCCATTAAACATAAGTTCTTAACACTTGAACTCTATTCCCAAAATTTTAGAAAAACTCCTAAGTGTTCACAGCGCATGAGTAACTTATATAGCGGACGGCTTAAAGTACTTAAGTATCCACAGCGGACAACCTAAGTCTACAGCGCACAGCCAAGATCCACAGTGGATGAGTAAAACACTAAGTGTTCACAGCGGATGAACATAGTCCAATACGAATGAATAACATCCACAGCGGATAACCAAAAGTGTACAATGGATGAAATAAGTACACAGTGGATAACCAACGTCCACAGCGGACGTATAAATTTTTCTAAGGGTTCACAGCGGACAGTGTCCACAGATAACCAACATCCACAGCGGATAACTAAAAACTCCTCAAGTGTCCACAGCAGACATGTAAGTCCACAACGGACATCCTACATTTCTAAGTGTCCACAGTGGACACACAATGTCCACAGCGGATGACCATCATCCACAGCGGACACTAGTTCAGTACCTGCGATGCAACTTAAGAAGTTTTCCAATCTCGAACATCATTCTAGCGTAAACTTAACATAGATCTAACATGTTACATGCTTAAAGCATAACAAACATCATCACAACATCACAGAAATCACTTAAAACCAACATATATCAAACACAATCGTACACCATGTAACACTAATAGTTAGTTAGGAAAAACAGCAGTTATAATGCATATCAGCCCCAAAACAAGTAGAAAACATGTAAAAGAGGGGATCTAGAACTCACCTCTCAGAGCTTTCGAGTGAAACACCACAACCCGAGAGCTAACAAGAATATCTAACACCTTTCGAAGAACTTGAGCTTTCTCTCTCTAAAACCGGATAGGGTTTTCTTTTCCAAGCTTTCAGGCGAATTGTGCATGAGAGAAAGGGTCATGGGCGGCCTTACCACCTTTTTGAAACCCATTATGGGTAAGTTTTCCTTTTGTACACCTTCACCCCTTAACCTTTTGGATATTTATCTTTTCTTCTTTACTTCTCTTTTCTTTGAATTTTTCGGGTGTTACAAGTCTACCCCCCTTATATAGGTTTCGTCCCCGAAACCTGTCATTCCTTAAATAGGCCTAGGTAGAGCCGTCTCATTTCTTCCTCCGACTCCCAAGTGGCTTCTGATCCCTTACGATGTTTCCATTGCACTTTTACTTGGCCAATCACTTTATTCCTTAACCGTTTCTCCTTCCGATCCAATATAGCCACTGGTTGTTCCACATAATTCAACCTTTCATCAACTTCAATGTCCGTAAGAGGAACAACAATGTCAATTTCTGCCAAGCACTTTCGTAAGTGAGATACATGGTATGTAGGATGAATTTCATGCAGTTCATCGGGAAGTTCCAGCCTGTATGCCACTTCACCAACTCTGGCAATGATTTTGAATGGCCCAATATACATAGTGCTCAACTTTCCTCACTTGCGGAACCTGATAATCCCTTTCCAAGGAGATACCTTCAACATCACCTTATCTCCCACTTGGAATTCAATTGGCCTCCTTCTTTTATCAGCGTAGGACTTTTGCCGGTCCCTTGCTGCCTTCATGAAGGCCTTGATCTTTTCCAACTTCTCCGACGTGGCTTCAATGACCTTGATACTTCCCAACTCTTTCTGCTTGATGTCATTCCAACACACTGGGGTTCTACATCTTCGCCAGTAAAGCATTTCAAATGGTGGCATGCCTATACTGGCATGATAACTATTGTTGTAGGAGAACTCTGCCAACGGTAGGTGTTCATCCCAACTTCCACCAAAGTCAATAATACATGCCCGGAGCATATCCTCTAAGGTTTGAATGGTCCGTTCTGATTGATCGTTTGTCTGAGGGTGATAAGCCGTGCTAATGTGTAACCTCGTCCCCATCGTATCATGAAATTTCTTCCAGAACTTGGACGTGAACCGGGTGTCCCTATCAGAAAAAATAGACACCGGCACGCCATGACGAGTTACGATCTCCTTAATAAACAGATCTGCCTACCTTTCCAATGAGTAAGTCTCTCTGATTGGCAAAAAGTGTTCACTCTTCGTCAGGCGGTCTACGATCACCCAAATGGTATCAGATCCTCTCGCAGTGCGAGGTAACTTTGTGATAAAGTCCATGGTGATGTGTTCCTACTTCCATTCGGGTATATCCAAGGGTTGGATCTTCCTATATGCTTTCTGATGTTCCGCCTTCACTTGTAAACAGATCAAACACTTACTCACGTACTCCACCACGTCACGCTTCATCCCTGGCCACCAATAATCCTTCTTCAGATCATGATACATTTTTGTAGCACCAGGATGGATGGAATACCATGTTTTGTGAGCCTCATCCATGATCCTTCCCCTCAGCTCCCCATAACGAGGAATCCACATCCACCAGAAATGGGTTTTAACGCCAAGGGTGTTCTCCCCTAAATCTGTCACCTGCCCCTTCATTCGTTCAGAGTTGATCCTATCATTCTTTAATGCCTCATCTTGGAATTCTCTGATTTGACCCATAACATCCGGTGTCACAACCAGCTGGCAAGCCTTCACCCGAATCGGTTCCGGCCTCTCCTTTCGACTGAGGGCATCGACTACCACATTCGCCTTACCTGGATGATAGTGAATTTCGCAGTCGTAATCCTTGATCAACTCTAACCATCTTCTTTGTCTCATGTTAAGATCCTTTTGCTCGAAGAAGTACTTCAAGCTTTAGTGGTTGGTGAAAATGGTGCACTTTGTCCCGTACAGGTAGTGCCTCCAAATCTTCAATGCGAAGACCACAGCCGCCAACTCCAAATCATGAGTAGGATAGTTAGCCTCATGGATCTTCAATTGTCAGGACGCATAGGCTATAACCTTACCTCGTTGCATCAGCACACAACCTAAACCCAAATACGAAGCATCTGAGTATACCACCAAGTCTTCATTCCCTTCAGGCAACGTCAAGACGGGGGCTTGGGTTAACCTCATCTTCAACTCCTGAAATGCACTCTCTTGCTCAGAACCCCATTCAAACTTTACATCCTTGTGAGTCAACTTAGTTAACGGGGCCGCCACCTTAGAGAAGTCTTGAATAAATCTCCTATAAGCCTGCCAAACCCAAGAAACTACGGATTTCAGACGGCGTCCTTGGGGGTTCCCATTGCATTACTGCTTCGACTATTGCTGGATCCACCATTATCCCTTTGGGGTTAACCACGTGGCCAAGAAATTGAACCTCGTGCAGCCAAAACGCACACTTAGAGAACTTTGCATACAACTTCTCGTTTCTAAGTGTCTCTAGTACCTCCTTGATATGATAGGTGTGCTCATCTTTCCTCTTCGAATAGATCAGAATATCGTCAATGAATACAATCACTGATCTGTCTAGCATCGATCGGCATACCCGATTCATAAGGTCCATAAAGGCAACTGGCGCGTTGGTTAAACCTAAGGACATCACAAGAAACTCGTAGTGTCCATAACGCGTGTGAAAGGCTGTCTTAGGGATATCCTGCTCCTTCACTTTCAGTTGATGATACCCCGATCGCAGGTCTATCCTGGAGAACCAACTAGCACCCTGGAGCTGATAAAACAAGTCATCAATTCTTGGTAACGGGTACCGGTTCTTCACGGTCAACTTGTTCAACTCACGGTAGTCGATACACATCCTCATACTAACGTCCTTCTTTTTCACGAATAGGACCGGAGCACCCCATGGTGAGATACTCGGCCGAATGAAGCCTTTATCCAAGAGGTCTTGTAGTTGCGTCATCAACTCCTTGAGTTCGGATGGAGCTAACCGGTATGGTGCCTTGGCTACGGGTTGCACTCCCAGTATCAAGTCAATCCGAAACTCGATCTCTCTATCGGGTGGGACACCTGGTAGGTCTTCGGGAAACACATCGCGGAAATCGCATACCACCGGCACTTCAGACAACCGGGTCACAGTGGCATCCACATCCTTCACGTAAGCCAGGTAAGCACCGCACCCTCGCCTCATAAACTTCTCTGCCGTGATCATCGATATCACTCGCGGAGCGGTGTATTCCTTGTCTCCATGAACCGTAACCACACTACCATCAGGCGTAGTCAAACGAATCATCTTCTTTCAACATACAATATTCGCTTCGTAGGTTGCCAACCAATCCATTCCTAACACCACATCTAAACCTCCTAGGGCCATCACGTACAATCTAGCAGGGAACTTGTGACCGTCCAATTCTATAAGGCAATCATCTATCATATCAGTCACCTGGTAGACTTTCCTATTGTTGTCTCTACATGAAAAGGCACATCTATCTTCTTATTCTTACCATGCATTTCACGACAAAATGTAGCAGATACAAAACTTCTACTAGCAACCGAATCGAAGAGCACGGAAGCATACACTTGGTTTACCAAGAACATACCTGAAACTACTTCCGGGTCCACTCTGGCTTCTTCCCGGGTCATGTTGAATGCCCTTGCCTTGGCTTTGGTGCTCTCACTTCTCCCTTTTTCTCCTATAGTATGGGTCCCTGAGCCCCCTGCTCCACCTTTCTTGCAATCCCGGCCCGAATGACCCACCTCTCCGACCTGTTAACATCTCGGTACTCGGTAATCCTTAGCATAGTGCCCTTTGCCTCCATACTTAAAACACCAGTTTGTCCCCACTCTACACTCACCCAGGTGACTCTTTCCACACTTCCTACATTCTTTCCAATCATTCCCCTTCCTCTATTTTAGGCGACGATTATCAACCTTCATCTTCTTCTCCCCAACCCTAAAGTTGTTGTCCCTGAACCTTTTCCCATTACCATTCTTGTTCCAACTCCTCTCAACCTTCCTCTGAATTGGCACCGGATCCCTCTTATCATACAACCTTCCTGCCAAATCTACTGCAGACCTGAAAGTGCTCAGTCTAGCAACTATCATATTCCTCCTGATATCCACGGGCAAACCCTGCATGTACCTCTTAATCTTCTTGGACTCTGGAGTTACTAGATCAGGCACAAGTCTTACGAGCTCATTGAACTTGGAGGTATACTCTTGATGAGTCATGTTTCCAGGCTCCAAATGTAAGAACTCCTTCTCAATTTTGTCTAACTCCCGTTGTGGACAATACTCCTCCAATACCAGTTCCTTCAAATCCGACCACCTCATCCTTGCAACAAACCGTTTCCCCTCGGCTTGGACAATGTTGTCCCACCAGCATAATGCCAAGTCAACGAAAGAATGGGAGGCAAACTTTACCTTTTGATCCTCCCGGCACTCACTGATGTCCAGGACTGCCTCCATCTCTCAAACCCAAAGGTGAGCAACCGTGGCATTGCCGTTGCCGTCAAAGGTTGGGGGTTTGCACCTCTGAAACGCCCCATAGGTGCACCCGATAGCGGACTCCCTATCCTCCTCGCTATTGTCATCATGAATTACCACTCTGGGACTAGATGGCTCTTTATCAGCTTTCTCCTTCTCCCCCGCATCCTTGGTCTTCTCACCATCCTTTACAGCCCTCAACACCTCGGTCACCACTGAAGGTAACACGTTTTGCATGATGTTGTAGACTTCGTCAGTAATAGCTTCCTTTAGCGTAGACTTGAGGGTGGCTGACCCTTCACCCCCTTGGTGGCTATGAATATTCGTGTCCTCATGAGTCGTCTCATGAGCCTTAGCTTTGCTCCAGGTGACACGTGGCCCAGTAGTACGCCCGCCACGAGCACCGCCTCGGGTCGCCTTCCCAGATTTCCTACCCGCCATAAGATCTACCTCCTATAAGATTCAAACACTAACAAGGTCATTCAAGATAATAGCTCAGATTATGTCAAGTATAGTAAGTCCCTAATTACAATGGTCAGTTGTGATTAGCCACTTACTTTACTCTTCATCCGCCAAGCATTTCCTGTCCTGACTACATCAGTATTCAAATCTACTAAGAGCACATAATTCAGAAAGCACACGCATGTAATACCAGTTAACTTTATGAAAAATCTACCTAATGGCACGTTGCTACTAGGGTTGGCATCCTTCCATTCGGTCCCATTCTCAGTTTAAGTTTAGGTTTTGAAAACAATTTACCCAATTCTCTTAAACTTGAGCTCTGATACCAACTTGTAAGGCCCCGTTCCCGGAGATCCTACAGTTGGACATTCATAGCATCATTCATTATTAAAAACGCCTTAAATCACATTATTATAAGAAAACAATCGCAGCGGAATAATTTAACCAAAAACTATTTCTTGCATTAATGATTATTTTTGCCAAATAATACATCGTTGTTAGAGTTACAAAAGAATATTTAGTTGCATTACAAGACAAAAATATCGTAATTGCATAAATGGATGCCAGTCTCCATTCACCAAGTAGCTTCGGCCGTGCCATCCTCAGCAACATCCTTACCTGCCAACTTATGTATGTATGTATGTATGTATGTATGTATGTATGTATGTATGTATGTATGTATGTATGTATGTATGTATGTATGTATGTATGTATGTATGTATGTATGTATGTATGTATGCATGCATGTATGTATGCATGCATGTATGCATGCATGCATGTATGCATGCATGTATGTATGCATGCATGTATGTATGTATGTATGTATGTATGTATGTATGTATGTATGTATGTATGTATGTATTTATGTATGTATGTATGTATGTATGTATGTGTGTATGTATATATGTGTGTATGCATGTATGTGTGTATGCATGTATGGATGTATGCATGCATGTATGTATGCATGCATGTATGTATGCATGCATGTATGTATGCATGCATGCATGCATGTATGTATGCATGCATGCATGCATGTATGTATGCATGCATTCATGCATGTATGTATGCATGCATGCATGCATGTATGTATGCATGCATGTATGTATGTATGTACGTATGTATGTACGTATGTATGTACGTATGTATGTACGTATGTATGTATGTATGTATGTACGTATGTATGTTCGTATGTATGTACGTATGTATGTTCGTATGTATGTATGTATGTATGTATGTATGTATGTATGTATGTATGTATGTATGTATGTATGTATGTATGTATGTATGTATGGACCCGATCCAGGGAAGCTCACAGCTGGTCAATCATCGCATAAATTATTTAAAATACTCATTTCTTTGCAGCGGAGATTAATAACTTTCATTTGTAATTAGAACATGTTATCTCATTACATAAATCATTTACATTTCAAAAAAACAATAACATGTCCAAAATGTGGATGCCAGTCTCAAAACGTCCCCAGTAGTGTATGCATCCATGCCTGCAACTCCTCAGCATCAACAAAATACCTGCCAACTATCATGCATACAAAAAGTCAGCGACGCTGAGTAAGTTCTAGTTTTATAAATAAAATACTTACTTTCGTTAAAACATAACCTTCGTAATCGTATGCGATCACACATCATACGTACACATTTATAATATTATTATTATCTTCATCATCATTCAATTCGTACATTTCGTACATTCATCATTATCTTTCACTTCAATATAGATCCTGTCTCATGCAATACCCGACTCATATCCGAAGACCAACTGTACCGGGGTACGTGACAAGGATCCCCTTCGAGTCACAAAGACTCCCTTCGAGCCACAAGGACTCCCTTCAAGCCACAAGGACTCCCTTCGAGCCACAAGGACTCCCTTCGAGCCACAAGGACTCCCTTCGAGCCATAAAGACTCCCTTCGAGCCACAAAGACTCCCTTCGAGTCAGAAAGACTCCCTTCCAGCCACAAGGACTCCCTTTGAGCCACAAAGACTCCCTTCGAGTCACAAAGACTCCCTTCGAGCCACAAGGACTCCCTTCGAGCCATAAAGACTCCCTTCGAGTCACAAAAACTCCCTTCGACCCACAAGGACTCCCTTCGAGCGACAAAGACTCCCTTCGAGCCACAAAGACTCCCTTCAAGCCACAAGGACTCCCTTCGAGCCACAAAGACTCCCTTCGAGTCACAAAGACTCCCTTCGAGCCACAAGGACTCCCTTCGAGCCACAAGGACTCCCTTCGAGCCACAAGGACTCCCTTCGAGTCACAAGGACTCCCTTCGAGCCACAAAGACTCCCTTCGAGCCACAAGGACTCCCTTCGAGTCACAAAGACTCCCTTCGAGCCACAAGGACTCCCTTCGAGCCACAAAGACTCCCTTCGAGCCACAAGGACTCCCTTCGAGTCACAAAGACTCCCTTCGAGCCATAAGGACTCCCTTCGAGCCACAAAGACTCCATTCGAGCACAAAGACTCCCTTCGAGCCACAAGGATTCCCTTCGGGTCAATCTCATGGATTAAACCCCTTACGAGTCTGTTGTGACACATAGTCACTCACCTCAGCTTGGCATACAAGTCTGTTGTGACAACATAGTCACTCACCCCATCCATGGCCTACGAGTCTTTTGTGACACACAGTCACTCACCTCAGTCTTGCTTGCAAGACTTTTATTACGTTCCACTTTTCATTATCGTTATCTTTCACTTCGTTATTTAATACTTTACGTTCATTCATAGCCATATCACGTAAAGTCATACATCATACATAACGTATTATAAAACATAATACATACGTTTGAAAACCGTTAAACGAAGAAAGACAACACATACCCCATACATCATAAACATCATCACACCATCATGCACACATCAAACATAAGCCAACACATCCCAATAGGACCTATCTCAAACATCACCTCTTAAAGCCTTTAAGAAAGCCCTAAGTCCAAAACTAGGCACAACATAACATTCTAGGCGCATCAGCAGAAAATTCTATGTATAAAAGCTTCTGGGCGCATCAGCACTATTTGGGCGCATGAGCATTATTTGGGCGCATCAGCACTATTCGGGCGCATCAACACTATTTGGGCGTTTCAACACTTAGCCATAGAAACCATTCTGGGCGCATGGGCACTATACAGACACATGACCCACATTTAGCCAATTTTAACACTTTCTGGACGCACGGCCACTATTCAGGTGCATGACCTGGGTGCATTAGCACTATTTGGGCGCACCAACCTTGGGCGCATGAGAACACTTAGGCACATAACACTTGGGCGCATGAGGACATTCTAAAATATGTCTAGCACTGCCAAATTCACCCGAACACCTTTCTAACACCATCCAAACACCGATCTAACATACTGAGGGCATCTAAAACTTACCAAGCACCATACTAAACCATAAACAAGCCTAGAACATACAACCACAACACATAACATTGTACAATAAGCTGAAACATATGGTTATCTTTAAAAACCTTTTACCCGGTATGCATAATATCCCCAAAACACTTTAAAATCTGTAAAAGAGGGGTTCTAGAAACTCACCTTGAAGCAGCTCTTCAAACTAAACACTTCCACCTGCGATTTCAGCTTCAATATCCCGATAACAACCTTCTAAAACATCGAGAGCTTCGGTTACAAGCTGCAAACTAAGCTAAAACCGAACAGAAACCCGAGAACTAACCTTTTTGCAGCTTCTTCTTCCTTCTTCTTCTTCTCCAAAAACCGATTTCTTGCTCTCCTTCTTCTTTAGCAGAGGCCAAAAAGCAGATATGCTGCTTTATGGGGCGGTCATACCCTCATTTATATTAAAATAATGAGTTTTGGCACTTTTACACCTTACACCCCTCATCTTGTGCCCATTTACTTTTCTTTCCGAATTCTTTTCTTTTCGTTTTCTTTTTAATAAAATTCGGGGTGTTACAAGTTCACCCCCCTTATATAGGTTTCATCCCCGAAACCTGTCGCTTCTCGAACTGTTACGGGTAACGCTGTCTCACCTCTTCCTTGAGCTTACATGTAGGCTTAGTCCCCTTCTGGGCTCCACTATACTCGCACAAGTGAAATCACCATTCTCCTTAGCCCTTCTTTTCCTTCTATCATGAATGACCCTCAGTTGCTCCATGTAGTTGAATCCCTCATCCATCTCGGCATTCTCAAGTGGCACGATAGTATCCTCACTGATTGAGCACTTTCTTGGACGAGATACATGAAATGTCGGACACTTCACTTAACACGTCGAGTAGCTCCAGTTGACATGCCACTTCTCTTTCCTGAGCAACAGTTCAGATTAGTTCTTTACACCTCAGTATTAGCTTCACTCACTTTCGAAATCGGGTGATCTTCTCTCCCAAAACGAGGCCTTCATCATTACTCCATCACCGTAGGTCAGCACCAAACTCTTATCGGGCGCGGCTGTTAAAACCACCTTGTTGCAACACTCGGTGTTTGCCTCATGTCTGTCCTGAACAGTCTAGCAGGAAACACGCGCTCTCTCAATACTATCGTGCAATTCTCTAGGACATCCGGTAATCTAGTGGGCTTACCAATAGCAATTTCTACATCGAAGGATGCATCGATCTTCCTACTCCTAACGTGCAACTTAACATAAAGGCAGCAGAAATGAAACTACTACTAGCACCACAAATCAAGCACAAGGCACAAATTTAACTTACCAGAAACGTACCTGACGTCACGTCAAAGTCCGCTCTAGCCTCCTCCTGGTCAGGGAAAATGCTCTAACCTTCATCTTCTGCTCTCCTTCCTTGCACCGGAGCTTCCAGCCCTTGACTTCGTGCAGTCTCTGCTCCTGTGTCCACTCTCACCACACCTGTAACATCTTATTGCATGACAATCCCTCACCAAGTAGCCCTCCTTTCCACACTGAAAACAGAGATTTGATCCCCGCTTACATACTCCTGCATGCTCCTTCCCATATTTCTTGCATACCTCTTCCCTCTCAGACATCCTCTTCCGATCATCGAACCTCATCATCTTACCTCCAGCCACAAATTCACCATCATCATCATCCCGCCTTCCGTTCCCACTCTTAACATAACTCTGCTCTTCCTCCCCATCATCGCCACCGCCTCTCGCTCGTCATACAGCCTCCCCGCCAAATCGATCGCCGACCTAAACGTGCTTTGGCCGGGCAACGACCAAATGTCTGCGGATATCTACCGGCAGACCTTGAATATACTTTTTAATCTTTCGTGACACAGGCGTCACCTGATCTGGCACCAGTCTTGCCATCTCGTTGAACTTTGTGGTGTACTGTTGGTGAGTCATCGTCCCCGCCTCCAGCTGCATGAACTCCCTCTCAACTTTGTCAAGTTCTCTATGTGGGCAAAACTCCTCAATCACCCACCTTTTTAGCTCGTTCCACCTCATCCTCCCTATTGCTCTGGTGCCCTCATCCTGGACAATGTTGTCCCACCAGCATAAGGCTGAATCCACAAATGAGTGGGTAGCAAACTTCACCTTCTGATCCTCATGGCACTCGCTGATATCAAGTACCGCTTCCATCTCTCTCACCCAATGTTATGCAGCAGCAACACTCCCATTTCCATCAAGCATAGGAGGCCTACACTTTTGGAATGCTCCATAGCTGCATCCCTTCACAGTTTCCTGCACAGCTTCCTCATCTTCCTCATCGTCACTGGGGACAACCATGCCAGCATCGGGTTGCTCCATATCCCTAGAACCTCCGACTTCACCTCCTCGTCGTGCAGTTCTCCTCTTCTCACTCTCCTTCTTCTCATCCTCCTTCATAGCTCTAATGACATCGATCACTACAGTCGGCAGAATCGTCTGCATGACCTGTTGGACTTCCTCTGCCAATGCCTCCTTCATTGAGGCTCTCAGATTAGCACTCTTGTCCTCACCATCCTGGTGACGAAGCGCTGGCTCATCAGGAGCCGTCTCAGCAGTCTTAGCTCTACTCCTCGTGACACGCGGTCTAACCCCACGTCCACCATGACCTCCACCTCGGGAAGCCTCAGAAGACCTACCGCCAGCCATCTAAACACTACAAGATTCAAACACCAACACGGTCAATCAAGGTAATAGCTCAAGATATGTCAAGTATAGTAAGTCCCTAATCACAGTGGCCAGTTGTGTTTAGCCAATTAATTTACTCTTCATTCCCCAAGCATTTCCTATCCTGACTACATTAGTATCTAAATCTACACCAAAGCACACAAACCACATAACAAGCGCACATAATACCGGTTAACATTAAGTAACATAAAACCTTTACATAAAACTTTTACTTAAAACTTTTACTTGCAGGCACGTAGCTACTAGGATTGGCATCCCTTTCCTTTCATCCCATTCTCAGTTTAAGATTAGGTTCTTTTGAAAATATTTACCCAATTCTCTTAAACTTTAGCTCTGATACCAACTTTAAGGCCCCGATCCCGGGACGCTCACAGCTAGTCAATCATCGCATAAATTATTTAAAATACTCATTTCTTTGCAGCGGAAATTAATAACTTTCATTTATAATTAGAACATGTTATCTCATTACATAAATCATTTACATTTCAAAAATACAATAACATGTCCAAAATGTGGATGCCAGTCTCAAAATGTCCCCAGTAGCATATGCATCCATGCCTGTAACTCCTCAGCATCAACAAAATACATGCCAACTATCATGCATACAAAAAGTCAGCGACGCTGAGTGAGTTCTAGTTTTATAAATAAAATTTTTTACTTTCGTTAAAACATAACCTTCGTAATTGTCACACCCTGGGCCCAGGTAGGGTGGGACGTCACAGACTAGCAACAACATATGGCAGCGGAAACAAACCATCATAAGAGCACAAAAGGAGAGAACATCACATGGCATTATATTTTAAAAGACACCGGGCCAGAAGTAGGCCTAGCCCCCAATACAAGTACATAAATTCAACAATACAAATTGTTCCATGATAACCAAATTTAACTTGTTCTAAATGTTTTAAAACTAATCAAAGCAAATGCCATGGGTCACGGTGCTAGGTCGTCATAAGTCTTCTACAAAAGCCAGACCTTCATCACAGGTTACCTGAAACATGCTTAAAGAAAATTTTGTCAACTAAAAAGTTGGTGAATTCAAGTGCTTAAAGTTTAACACAAAAGGATTCAATAAAATCCACATTTGATTTAAAATTCATAGTTTCATTATTCTGGGATCACAATCAACCTGCACTCAGTCCCGGCTAGCCTCTTCAAAAGTTATGTTGTGATGGTTAATCCCGAAGGAAGAAATGAGCCTCAAACAGTGGACCATACCTGCCGGATGGTTCACCCTAGTATCTTATAAAAACCTGTCACATGACACAAACGACCCCGCAGGATCTCAGTGTGGTACCCTTCCCGTTCATCACGGAAGGCACTGTATGTGGGGGATTCCCCAAGTAGATCTACCCATATAAACAAGTGGTTCACGCAAGAATTAATGACTGTGATACAAGTATCAGCAGGTATCAACATTACCATAATATATAGCATCATAATATAGCACAAAAATAGTTCAGTTTTCATCCCAAAAACAGTAGGAAAAATAGAACACTAGAACTCACCTTAGAATCAAACAAAGGTCCTTCAAGTATCAACAAGTCCAAGTCCTAGCACCCTATGATCAAGATACAAGTAATAAGCTAATGTTATTAGACTATTGGAAGTGTATCTAAGTGTATTTCATGGTCACACGTTCTCGTGGCTTCGTTTCTTAGAAGTTTATGTCAAAAGTTTCCTTTTTCGAAAAGTTAGGGTTTTGATATATGGATGACAAGTTATATGACTTTTATAAGTTTTTTTATATTATAATAAGTTTAATAAGAGTTTTCTAGTCATAAGATTACTGAAATTTAGCTATATTACGAAATTTACACTTTGGTCCCTCAAGTTTTAAAATTTACAATTTTGACCCAACAGTTTGCTTTCTTTCATTACTTGACCCAATATGACCCTTATTAGCTCCTAGGGGTTTTTATACTACTTTTAGGCCTGTTTTAACTTAATATTTCTAGATTTTAACTTGAGAGGTTTAAAACACAAAAATTCAAGTTACCGGTTACTTTAAAACCGTTAATTTAAGCATCTTGTTTTAGATCTCTTAATTTCAACCTATGACCTCAAGTATAATGTTTTAAGAGCTTCTAGCCAAGATTATAATCTGTTTTAAAAGTATTTTTGGGGTTATTTGAGCAAAAAAAAAGTCCATCTTTAAACTAACCCGTTAAAGCCCTTTTAGACCCGTTTTTACCCGAAACCGAACATTCTAATCCATTTTCTTTCAACTTTCCACCAACCTATGCCTTTGAGGTCTTCTAACCTACTGAAATATCATGTATTTTTAGGTCTTAGGCTTGTTACACCATTTTTAATATTTTATTAATAAATCACCCGGTTTTGGCTTATTTTAGCTAAGTAAATCCATAGAAATTACATATTAACCCAAAAATTCACCAAATTCGGTTTTTAGCATTAAAATACTTATTTTAGGGCCTGGAGATTTTAAAACTTACAATATTTTAGGTTTTGACTATTTTGAGAGTTTTACCACCTTTTCGGGTCACTAAATAAGCTCTTTTGTCCATTTTACCATACCTTTTCACCCATTCCACGTTTTCCAAGAATTTATAAGGTTAAAAATCATCAACTACTGGAACAAAGCATAATGTCATGGATTTTCATAACAAGCACCATAGTTGCTTTTTAGAGGGTGTTTTATATGATTTGCACATGTGTAATCATCATAGTTTGGTTCAAACATCATTAAACCTTTTTTAATGTTAAACCCAGATTATTATGATGTTAATAAAATGTTTTTAAGGGGTTTTAATTAGGTTGAGAGGCTTTTCAAAGGGTGGGTTCTTGGTGCTATAACACACGAAAAAGAGGGTTTTGGGTTGAAATATGTGCACAAACCTTGGTTCACGAACACACTTTAAAATATACCTTCTTGAAGTCGTGAATCTCACCAAAAATAGTGATATGGCCGCAAGTTTCTGCTGTGAACAAGGAAAGTGAGATTTCATGGTAGAAAGTAAAGAAAACTCAAGGAATAACCTCGTTTCGGTATATAGATGCTTACCCTCAAGGTGTTTTGTGATTTTGGGATGATTAGAAGAGTATGAGGGCTGTTGGTTCACGAGCTTGAGCTGCAACTCCTTGTTACTGAAAATTCTTGCAAGAATCTTGAGTAGAAACTCACCAAAACCCACTTTCTAGCTTGTTTTGCTCTTGGTCGATGTTGGAATGGAGTTTATCTTCAAGTTTCTTGGCTAGAATGAAGAATAAATGCAGAAATTTGTGGTGTTTGGGGCTGAATTCGTGAGGTTGAGAGAGAGAGTGAGAGAGAGTGAATGTGAGTGAATGTGATGTTGGGAAAGAGAGGTGGAAATGGCGTTAGTGGGTTTGTGGGATTCAGAGAGTGTTGTAGTGGTGGAATGGGGTGGCCGAAATGTGGTTGGGGGATGAGGAGGTGGCCGAATTTGGTTGGGGGGATGGTTTTCATTTAATTTTATTTATTTATTTTTTTTATTTTTATTATGTGGTGTAATTTGTTGTGTAGTGTAGTGTTTAAAGATGGTAAATTCTAGTCTTACAAGTTTTAAGTGAAATGTTGCATATTTATGTATCTATGTGTGCCATGATTATGTATGTGCACAAATATTAATTGTTTTAATTAAAATTTTAATTTCTATCATGAATTTAATATTTTCTAGAACCGCTTAAAAATTTCTAGACTAAGGCAAGATATAATAAGATCTTATAGGGCAACTAAACATGAAATCAATTATCATGCAAGATGAAAATAATATTAATAATGAGAATGAAAATAATGTCAGATAAAAATTAAAGTTAAAGTTGGACCTAGGAGTCGGTTGTTATAGTAATCGTATGCGATCACACATCATACGTACAAATTTATAATATTATTATTATCTTCATCGTCGTTCAATTCGTACATTTCGTAAATTCATCATTATCTTTCACTTCAATATGGATCCTGTCTCATGCAATACCCGACTCATGTTCAAAGACCGACAGTACCAGGGTACGCGACAAGGATCCCCTTCGAGTCACAAAGACTCCCTTCGAGCCACAAGGACTCCCTTCGAGCCACAAGGACTCCCTTCGAGCCACAAAGACTCCCTTCGAGCCACAAAGACTCCCTTCGAGCCACAAGGACTCCCTTCGAGCCACAAGGACTCCCTTCGAGCCACAAAGACTCCCTTCGAGCACAAGGACTCCTTCGAGTCACAAAGACTCCCTTCGAGCACAAGGACTCCCTTTGAGCCACAAGGACTCCCTTCGAGCCACAAGGACTCCCTCGAGCCACAAAGACTCCCTTCGAGCCATAAGGACTCCCTTCGAGTCACAAAGACTCCCTTCGAGCCACATGGACTCCCTTCGAGTCACAAAGACTCCCTTCGAGCCACAAGGACTCCCTTCGAGCCACAAAGACTCCCTTCGAGCCACAAAGACTCCCTTCGAGCCACAAGGACTCCTTCGAGTCACAAAGACTCCCTTTAAGCCCAAGGACTCCCTTCGAGCCACAAAGACTCCTTCAAGCCACAAAGACTCCCTTCGAGCTATAAGGACTCCCTTCGGGTCAATCTCATGGATTAAACCCCTACAAGTCTGTTGTGACACACAGTCACTCACCTCAGCCTGGCATACAAGTCTATTATGACAACACAGTCACTCACCCCAACCAAGGTCTACGAGTCTTTTGTGACACACAGTCACTCACCTCAGTCTTGCTTGCAAGACTATTATTACGTTCCACATTTCATTATCGTTATCTTTCACTTCATTATATAACTTTACGTTCATTCATAGCCATATCACGTAAGTCATACATCATACATAACGTATTATAAAACATAATACATACGTTTGAAACCGTTAAACGAAGAAAGACAACACATACACCCATACATCATAAACATCATCACACCATCATGCACACATCAAACATAAGCCAACACATCCCAACGGGACCTATCTCAAACATCACCTCTAAAGCCTTAAGAAAACCCTAAGTCCAACTAGGCACAGCATAACATTCTAGGCGCATCAGCAGAAAATTCTAAGTATAAAAGCTTCTGGGCGCATCAGCACTATTGGGCGCATGAGCACTATTTGGGCGGATCAGCAATATTTGGGCGCATCAACACTATTTGGGCGTTTCAACACTTAGCCATAGAAACCATTCTGGGCGCATGGGCACTATGCAGACACATGACCAACACTTAGCCAATTTTCACACTTTCTGGCGCACGGCCACTATTCAGGTGCATGACCTGGGTGCATTAGCACTATTTGGGCGCACCAACCTTGGGTGCAAGAGAACACTTAGGCACATAACACTTGGGCGCATGAGGACATTCTGAAATATGTCTAGCACTGCCAAATTCACCCGAACACCATTCTAACACCATCCAAACACAAATCTAACATACTAAGGGCATCTAAAACTTACCAAGCACCATACTAAACCATAAACAAGCCTAGAACATACAACCACAGCACATAACATCGAACAATAAGTTGAAACATATGGTTATCTTTAAAAATCTTTTACCCATTATGCATAATAGCCCCAAAACACTTTAAAATCTATAAAAGAGGGGTTCTAGAAACTCACCTTGAAGCAAGTCATCAAACTTAACACTTCACCTGCGATTTCAGCATCAAAATCCCGAGAACAACCTTCTAAAACATCAAGAGCTTCGGTTACAAGCTGCAAACTAAGCTAAAACCGAACAAAAACCCGAGAACTAACCTTTTTACAGCTTGTTCTTCCTTCTTCTTCTCCAAAAATCGATTTCTTGCTCTCCTTCTTCTTCAGCCGAGGCCAAAAAGCAGAACTGCTACTTTATGGGCTGCCATACCCTCATTTATATTAAAATAATGAGTTTTGGCAATTTTACACCTTACACCCCTCATCTTGTGCCCATTTACTTTTCTTTCCAAATTCTTTTCTTTTCGTTTTCCTTTTAATAAAATTCAGGGTGTTACAATGCATGTATGTATGTATGTATGTATGCATGTATGTATCTATGTATGCATGTATGTATGTATGGATGTATGTATGTATGGATGTATTATGTATGCATGCATGTATGTATGCATGCATGCATGCATGTATGTATGTATGTATGTATGTATGTATGACTGTATGTATGTATGTATGTATGTACGTATGTATGTAGGTATGAATGTAGGTATGTATGTAGGTATGTATGTGATGTATGTATGTATGTATGTATGTATGTATGTATGTATGTATGTAGTATGTATGTATGTGTGTGTATGTATGTATGTATGTATGTATGTATGTATGTATGTATGTATGTATGTATGTATGTATGTATGTATGTATGTATGATGTATGTATGTATGTATGTATGTATGTATGTATGTAGTATGATGTAGTATGTATGTAGTATGTATGTATGGATGTATGTTTGTATGGATGTATGGATGTATCTATGTATGCATGCATGGATGTATGGATGTATGGATGTATGCATGCATGATGCATGTATGCATGTATGTATGTATGCATGTATGTATGTATACATGTATTATGTATTTATGTATGTTTGTATGTAGTGTATGTATGTATGTATGTATGTATGTATGTACTATGTACGTATGTATGTATGTATGTATGTATGTATGTATGTATGTATGTATGTATGTATATGTACGTATGTATGTATCATGTATTATGTATGTAGATGTATGTATGTATGTATGTATGTATGTATGTATGCATGTATGTATATATCTATGTATGTATATGTATGTATGATGCATGTATGTATGATGGATGTATGTATGAATGTATATGTATGTATGTATGCATGCATGTATGTATGCATGCATGTTGTATGCATGCATGTATGTATGATGCATGTATGTATGAATATGTATGTATGTATGTATGTATGTATGTAATGTATGTATGTATGTATGTATGTATGTATGTATGTATGTATGTAGTATGTATGTATGTATGTATGGATGGATGTATGTATGTATGTAGTTGTATGTATGTATGTATGAATGTTTATATGTATGCAAGTATGTACGTATGTATGAATGTATGTTTGTATGCATGTATGTACGTATGTATGGATGTATGTATGCATGCATGCATGTATGTATGCATGCATGTATGTATGCATGCATGTGACATCCGTCACCAAAATAGGTACGTTGGCTTTGGCTTTAGTTTGAATTTTGACTTTTGACTTTGACTTTCGTCTTTATTTGGACTAGGTCTTGATTTATGGTTCTTTTCTTGATGGGCCCAAATTTTGGTCTAATGGGCCTACGTTTTTATGATGGGCCTGGAGCCTATATCATGATGTGACTAGTGGACTTGTCGCCGTATGAGGTCCTATGTATTGAGCCCAATCGAAGGTTTTCCTAAAATGTAAAACACGAAACTTCACCTTAACCCAATTTACTATACATCCATGGGCTTTGCCTAAAGCCTGGTAAATAAACATAATTTGATTCTAAAAATATAATTTATCCAAATCCTAGGGCAATAGCATAAAAATTAGTCGACACACGGTTCGAGACGTGACGGATTACGCAAGACGGGCCAAGGGCCCGAGGGCCCTTCTTCCCTCCCTTGTTGCGGCCGCAAGCAAATAAGGGGGTATTCCCTTTGTTTTGCCTCATTTGCACAAAATTTTCATTTCCACTTGAAACCCTAGCCACCTCCTTCTCCAAACTCTCTCTTTCCCCTCTAACCTTCGAATTTTCTGAAATCCTCAAACATCCATCGACTTTTGATAATCAAAACACCCAAGAGCCTTGAAACAAGCAAGATACATTCGTCTTCATAGATACGGTAAGCGAAATTCGTGTTTGATGAAGTTTAATCCTGTTTCACTCAAAATAGATGATAATTATCATCTACACTCGAAATCTTCATCTAATAATCTCTCATTCTTGGTTTTTGGTGCTAGATCGTGAAGATCTAAGCGTTACGATTGTCGGGTTCGTCACTTGGTAAAAACCCTAATCCTTGGTCTTGTATGGTAATCGAATCTAAAAGATTGGGATGTAATCTTGGGACCTGCCCTAATCGAGATTTTGGACCTATAAAACGTTTTTAAATAACTAGAATTGTTCCTTGAAAGTATTGATGTGTTGAACAAATCGAAACAACGAAACTAAAAACTGGGCAGCTTGCTGTCTGAAAAATGGGTCATCTTGTTCGTGTGATAACTTGGTCGAAACACGCCCAATTGGGGCAAATCTGGGTCTAAATCTAAGCCTATGAGTCCTCTAACTAACCCAAGTGGTTTCATGTCGTTTTCGACATCGTTTGGTCCTCCAACGTAGCAAAAACTGAAGGTCTTTCAAATGGCACCTCGTACCTGATTCGATGTTTTCTTTCTTTCAAATGACACCTCGTCGTGTCGTGGTCGTGTCGATCTCCTAACAGCCTATACAAGACTGATGCGCAATCAGATATGTATGCTGAATTATTTTGTTAAAACCTAAAAAAAATAAGGTTGGGATTAAATAGTCTAAATTAAGACAAATTTTGCATATAATATCGATTAAAACTCTTTACAAAAGAATTAAATTAATAAGTGTGATGATGGAAAACCTTGATTAGTGTTAAGGGCTGGACTAACAGGATTGCACCCATATTAGTCATCGATATTTGGTGTTATATTAATCCTTGTGTGAATTATATATTTTTAGAGCTTCCTCTGCGTGTTGTGGAATTTGAACTGTGACATTTCAAGGTGAGTTTCACGGCCCCTTTTTAATATATTTTACTTGGGGGAAAAGCATGCTCATGGTTTTGGACTATGCCGTGTTTGATTTTCTTTTGGAATATTGTATGTGGTTTGGGTCATGGTATGAGTCTTGATATTCAATCATGAGTGTGTACTTGTGCTTGTGCTTGTGCTTGTGCTTCAACTTGTGTACTTGGATGTTATGGAGAGGTATTGTTAGTACTAACGGGTTGACACCCCCACCCATGTTGTCGGTATACTAGTCGAGACCGACTTGGCCGGGGCTTGCCCTTGGGTGAATATAATCCAGTTGTGTGCAAATTTTGGAATGTCTTGGACTTGGGTTACATTGGTACTTATGTTGATATCTTGACTGCTATGTATCTCTTTCACATACAATTTTCTATACATGTTATACACGGCAAAATAATTGTACTTATAAACCTGTGAACTCACCAACGTATGTTGACCTTTTTAGAGCATGTCTTTTCAGGTAATGAAGTCTAGGTGTATGGCTGTGGACTTAGACGAGACCGCTCCACTAGGAGCATTAGACATTCAAGACACTTATGGGTCATGTTGTGGATTTTTGGGTTTTATGGATTGTAATTTTGAGGATTTTGAGATTTTATTGTTTGACAATGGTGTTGATTTGTTTTTATGGAGCTTTGGTATGATTATGCATTTTGGTATGACGTTCTGGTAGTGACATCCTTGACATGTGTTCCTATGTGTCGGGTGACGTCATGACCCATGTACGGAGAATACCTTTAGATATTCTCTTGAACCCCAATGTGTTATGACGATCCGTCCGTCGCATCCTCGTGTTTCCGCTTTAGCGAGGGTGTGACAGATTGGTATCAGAGCCATTGGTTATAGAGAATTAGGTGGATTATTCGACCTAGACTATAACCTAAGTACCCGCATGTAGTATGCATAATAGGATTATGTGTACATTATACATGTGAATATTTGTGGTAATTGTTTTGAGTTTTGGATTGTCTTGCTGCTTCTTTCTTTTTTTTTTTTTTCTTTTCTTGTCCTTTTTGAGAAAAGTGTTTATGTTTTTATTCTTTTAGGCCATGACTTCTGGTACTCATTCCTTTCCCCCTTCTATTATTGATATTTCGTCTGATTCGGAGAATGAAGAGGCGTCACTTGGCCCGCCGAAGCTGGTGAAGCAAGCAGTAGCGGTGCGTGAACAAAGACCGTTGACGAGGTCTATAACGGGATGCTTTAGGTCATATGGGTTTGGAACACCCTGGAGAGCACATGCAGTGAGGGACCCATTTCCTCATTCAAAGGACGTTAGAGATATTCATGGTCACCACCGGATTCCCCTAGGTCTGTCAGCAGCTGTGAGAGCCATGTAGGACCGTTACCGGAGGTGGCTATGCCCCCACCAACTATTCACGATGATGGTGGCAATATACCTGCCCCTCCAGCCTTAAAGGGCAAGAGAGAGTTCGCGCGACGTATGACAGGCGGACTCATTGCTTCCTGCTCGTGGAGTGAAAAGAAGAATTGAATTGGGGACACTCCACACTGCTACTGATTAGTCTTTTTATGATTTTCTTTTTTTTTAGTATCTTGACTGTTGATTATTGGGATTAGTATATTTTGACTTTGAGTTTTGACATCGGAATGTTATGGATATTAGGATTGGATATTATTTAAGTATTTCTATTATGGAATATGGGTGTCGAATTGACAAATTAAGTGCTATCATATAAGTGCCTATTTTCTGGAATAATTCCTAGCCTTATTACTAATGCGATGTTGGATTATAATTATTTACGGGTTGCCCTATTTTTTTTTAGAACATGCCGCCAAAAAGAGTTACCCGCAGCTCGGCCCGTGGAGGTGCAGCCCCGAGGGGACGGGGACGTGGTATAGGTGCTGGTGGCCGTGGTGGAGCCATAGGTGGAAGAGGTCAAGGTGGAACAAACAATGAAAATAATGGGGCTGGTAACCCAGACATCGCCACTATTATTGCTCAACAATTAGCTGAGCTAATCCCTACTATTGTTACGCAAGTGAGTAACAACATCTTGAACAATGGGGGCGGTATTGGCGGAGTAAACGGGAACGATAATGGGAATGAAGGGACAATGGCAATCATGGAGGTGAAGAAGGAACGAATGGCGGCGAGGTGTTGATGGAAGCTGGAGATGGTGGGAACGTGAATGTCGTGGGGAATGGTACTAGGGGTAGGGTTGGATGTACCTACAAGGAATTCATAACTTGTAAACCGAAGGAGTTTGATGGAAAGGGCGGAGCTATCGCTTTGACCCGTTGGATTGAGAAGATGGAAACTGTGATGGATATCAGTAACTGTGCTGAGAATCAGAAGGTGAAGTATGCAACGTGTTCATTGGTAGGAAAGGCATTGACATGGTGGAACACCCAAGTTCAGGCTCGGGGTAGAGAGGCAGCTGTGGCCATGACATGGGCTGAATTTAAGGCGTTGGCAGCTGAGGAGTATTGCCCTATGAATGAAATGCAAAAGTTGGAACACGAGTTTTGGAACCATTCGATGGTAGGGTCGGGTCATGCTGCATATACCGACCGGTTTCATGAATTGGCAAAACTGGTGCCACACTTGGTAACACCTGAGTCGAAGAGAATTGAGCGGTACATCTGGGGTCTGGTACCACAGATTCGTGGCATGGTGACGGCCGCGGCACCCCCAACCATACAAAGTGCAATTTTGAAAGCAGGCACTTTGACTGATGAAATGGTGCGAACTGGAGTTTTGGGAAAGACTGGAGAAAAGAGAAAGGATGTTGGGGAGTCAAGCAGATCTACCAATAGTAAAGTGGATAAGAAAACAAAGGTGGTGAAGGGATATGTTGCTGTGGCGCCTACAAAGAAGGATTATGTTGGTACTCATCCGAAGTGCATCCAGTGCGGCTGGCATCATCCAGTTACAGTGCCATGTACTGTGTGCTACGCTTGCCAGCAAGTCGGGCACTTAGCTAAGCATTGCAGGACACTCGTGAACCCAGCGGTGCCGGTCAATGTGGCTAGACCAGCGGGGGCACCACGCGCGTGTTTTTAGTGCGGGAGCCAAGACCATTACCGTAATACTTGTCCAAAGTTAAACAGAGCACCAGGACGGGTGGACAACCCGAATGCAAGAAATAACAACCAAAATCAAGCATTAGCGATTGGCGAAAATCCTAGACAAGGTAACAATGGTAACCCGGCTCGTGGAAGGGCGTTTGTAATCGGTGCCAATGACGCTCGCCAGGAACCACAAGTGGTGACGGGTACGTTTACTTTAAATGAACATTATGCTACAGTTTTATTTGATACGGGTGCCGATAATAGTTTTGTATCATCCGAGTTTGTGAAATTAATGGATATAACCCCTAGTTGTATGGAATCAAGCTATGTAGTAGAATTGGCCAACGGTAACCTAGTAGAACTAGGGATATAATACGGAACTGCACCTTAACTTTGGACGATCATGCTTTTAGAATAGATCTTATACCTTTTGAGCTTGGAAGTTTTGACGTAGTGGTGGGTATGGACTGGTTAACTGGGAATAGGGCCGAAATCATTTGTAACGAAAAGATTGTGCGCATACCCTTACCATGTGGCAAGACACTTGAAGTTCATGGGGAGAAGCCAGAAGTGAAGAAAGAATATATAATGGGTATGAAAGTGGTGGAGTTGAAGATCGAAGACATACCTATTGTGCAGGATTTTCAAGAGGTTTTTCCGGATGATTTGACAGGATTGCCACCACCAAGACAGGTAGATTTTCGAATTGATTTGATACCAGACGCAGTGCCTGTGGCTAAGGCACCTTATCGACTAGCCCCGTCGGAAATGCAAGAACTGTCTACTCAGCTCCAGGAGTTGCTAGACAAGGGTTTCATCCGACCAAGCCATTCGCCATGGGGAGCGCCAGTGCTTTTTGTTAAGAAAAAGGATGGATCCTTCAGAATGTGCATAGATTATCGAGAATTGAACAAGTTAACTATTAAGAATCGTTACCCCTTGCCAAGGATAGATGATCTATTTGATCAACTTCAAGGGGCGACCTATTTTTCTAAGATTGATCTTCGTTCCGGATACCATCAGTTGAGGGTGCATGAGGACGATATACCAAAGACGGCTTTTAGGACGCGTTATGGACATTATGAATTCTTGGTTATGCCTTTTGGGCTAACAAACGCACCCGCGGTATTTATGGATCTAATGAATAGGGTGTGTAAACCCTATCTGGATAAATTTGTCATAGTATTCATTGACGACATTTTGATCTATTCGAGGACGAAGGAGGATCATAAGGGACACTTGAAAGCAATCTTGGAGTTATTGGGAAGAGAGAAGCTCTATGCCAATTCTCCAAGTGTGAGTTTTGGCTACGAGAGGTGAAATTTCTTGGGCATGTAGTGAATGAAAAAGGAATTCATGTGGATCCTGGAAAGATCGAGGCAGTTAAAAACTGGGAGGCACCTAAGACGCCTTCAGAGATAAGACAATTCCTTGGGTTAGCAGGTTACTATAGGCGATTTATCGCGAACTTCTCAAGGGTTGCACAACCACTTACGCAATTGACACAGAAGGATAAGAAGTTCGAATGGGGTGCTAAACAAGAGGACGCATTTAATACATTGAAAAATAAGTTGTGTAATGCACCGATATTGGCACTCCCTAAGGGTTCAGACGGATTCGTTGTGTATTGTGACGCATCGCATCAAGGTTTAGGTTGCGTGCTCATGCAAAAAGATAAAGTGATTGCATACGCGTCGCGACAACTTAAGATTCATGAGAGAATTACACCACCCATGACCTGGAGTTAGGCGCGGTGGTCTTTGCTCTTAAGACCTGGAGGCACTATTTGTATGGTACAAAGTGTGTCGTTTATACCGACCACAAGAGCCTCCAGCACATTTTGACCAAAGGAATTGAACATGAGACAGCGTCGATGGATGGAATTGCTTAGTGATTACGACTGTGAAATCCGGTACCACCCGGGTAAAGCAAACGTAGTAGCGGATGCTTTGAGTCGAAAGGAAAGAGTCAAACCTATACGCATCCGGGCCCTACAAATGACCATTCATTCGGATATTAAGACTCATATTATTGCTGCTCAAGTCGAAGCAATAAAGGAAACAAACGTACAGAGTGAAGGGTTGAGAGGACTGGACCGACAGTTCGAACAAAAGGATGATGGAGGGTTATACCTTATGGGTAGGATTTGGGTACCCATAACGGGGAATGTTCGGGAAATCGTATTGGATGAGGCACATACGACGAGGTATTCGGTACACCCTGGTGCGGATAAAATGTACCACGATCTTAGAGATTTATGGTGGCCCGGAATGAAGAGGGATATAGCGGTATATGTTAGTAAGTGTTAACGTGTGCGAAGGTTAAGGCAGGAATGAAAGACCATCAGGATTTATAGCGGTATATGTTAGTAAGTGTTTAACGTGTGCGAAGGTTAAGGCAGAACATCAAAGACCATCAGGTTTATTGCAGCAACCTGAAATCCCTGAATGGAAGTGGGAGAATATTACGATGGACTTTATTACAAAGTTACCAAGGACTAGTAGTGGGCATGATACGATTTGGGTTATTGTGGATCGAATGACCAAATCTGCACATTTCTTGGCTATACGCGAAGACTACAAAATGGAAAAGTTGGCAAGGATCTATATTAGTGAGATTGTGTCTAGACATGGGGTACCCGTGTCAATCATATCTGATCGGGACGCACGATTCACATCCCGATTCTGGCAATGCTTACAGAAGTCACTGGGGACACGTCTTGACATGAGTACTGCGTATCACCCTCAGACCGATGGTCAAAGTGAGCGTACGATTCAGACCTTGGAAGACATGCTGAGGGCTTGCACGATTGACTTTGGCGGTAACTGGGACACTCACCTTCCATTGGTGGAGTTTTCGTACAATAATAGTTACCATACAAGTATTGGATGTGCCCCATTTGAGGCATTGTATGGGCGTAAGTGCAGGTCGCCGGTGTGTTGGGCAGAGGTCGGGGAAAGTCAGATGATTGGACCCGAGATTATACAAGAGACTACCGACAAGGTGTTTCAGATAAGGGATAGATTAAAGGCAGCCCAAGACCGTCAGAAAAGTTATGCTGATAATCGAAGGAAGCCATTAGAGTTCACTGTTGGAGATAATGTTCTATTGAAAGTGTCGCCTTGGAAAGGCATTATTCGTTTTGGCAAGAGGAGCAAGTTAGCACCGAGATACGTTGGTCCGTTCAAGATTATTGAACGAATTGGTCCTGTTGCATATCGACTGGAATTGCCACAAGAGTTGAACGGCATACATAACACGTTTCATGTTTCAAATCTCAAGAAGTGTCTCGCCGATGAGACGCTACATGTGCCACTCGAGGAAATTCAAGTGGATGAAAAACTTCGATTCGTCGAAGAACCATTAGAGATCATGGACCGGGAAATAAAGATGTTGAAACGTAGCAAGATCCCGATTGTGAAGGTAAGATGGAACTCGAGGAGAGGCCCTGAGTTTACTTGGGAAAGGGAAGACGGAATGAGGATTAAGTACCCTCACCTATTTGCAGATGACAGTGCAGTTGATGACTCTAGTTGAATTTCGGGACGAAATTCTTTCAACTGGGGGATACTGTGACATCCGTCACCAAAATAGGTACGTTGGCTTTGGCTTTAGTTTGAATTTTGACTTTTGACTTTGACTTTCGTCTTTATTTGGACTAGGTCTTGATTTATGGTTCTTTTCTTGATGGGCCCAAATTTTGGTCTAATGGGCCTACGTTTTTATGATGGGCCTGGAGCCTATATCATGATGTGACTAGTGGACTTGTCGCCGTATGAGGTCCTATGTATTGAGCCCAATCGAGGTTTTCCTAAAATGTAAAACACGAAACTTCACCTTAACCCAATTTACTATACATCCATGGGCTTTGCCTAAAGCCTGGTAAATAAACATAATTTGATTCTAAAAATATAATTTATCCAATCCTAGGGCATGTGATAGCTCGTTGGAACCGTTATTGCGCGCGGAAGTTGAAAACATAAAAATTAGTCGACACACGGTTCGAGACGTGACGGATTACGCAAGACGGGCCAAGGGCCCGAGGCCCTTCTTCCCTCCCTTGTTGCGGCCGCAAGCAAATAAGGGGGTATTCCCCTTTGTTTTGCCTCATTTGCACAAAATCTTCATTTCCACTTGAAACCCTAGCCACCTCCTTCTCCAAACTCTCTCTTTTCCCCTCTAACCTTCGAATTTTCTGAAAATCCTCAAACATCCATCGACTTTTGATAATCAAAACACCCAAGAGCCTTGAACCAAGCAAGATACATTCGTCTTCATAGATACGGTAAGCGAAATTCGTGTTTGATGAAGTTTAATCCTTGTTTCACTCAAAATAGATGATAATTATCATCTACACTCGAAATCTTCATCTAATAATCTCTCATTCTTGGTTTTTGGTGGTGCTAGATCGTGAAGATCTAAGCGTTACGATTGTCGGGTTCGTCACTTGGTAAAAACCCTAATCCTTGGTCTTGTATGGTAATCGAATCTAAAAGATTGGGATGTAATCTTGGATGACCTGCCCTTAATCGAGATTTTGGACCTATAAAACTTTTTTAAATAACTAGAATTGTTCCTTGAAAGTATTGATGTGTTGAACAAATCGAAACAACGAAACTAACAACTGGGCAGCTTGCTGTCTGAAAAATGGGTCATCTTGTTCGTGTGATAACTTGGTCGAAACACGCCCAATTGGGGCAAATTCTGGGTCTAAATCTAAGCCCTATGAGTCCTCTAACTAACCCAAGTGGTTTCATGTCGTTTCGACATCGTTTGGTCCTCCAAACGTAGCAAACAAAACTGAAGGTCAAAACTGACGAATCTGGGCAGCAGATTGGTCTTTATTCTTCGTGTCATGACTTACTCATATTTTGTCAAATGAACCTGATTCTTTTTCTGGAGTTAATTTAATGTCTCTTCTTTCAAATGGCACCTCGTACGCGATGTTTCGTGGTCGTGTCGATCTCCTAATAGCCTATACAAGACTGATGCGCAATCAGATATGTATGCTGAATTATTTTGTTAAAACCTAAAAAAAATAAGGGTTGGGATTAAATAGTCTAAATTAAGACAAATTTTGCATATAATATCGATTAAAACTCTTTACAAAAGAATTAAATTAATAAGTGTGATGATGGAAAACCTTGATTAGTGTTAAGGGCTGGACTAACAGGATTGCACCCATATTAGTCATCGATATTTGGTGTTATATTAATCCTTGTGTGAATTATATATTTTTAGAGCTTCCTCTGCGTGTTGTGGAATTTAACTGTGACATTTCAAGGTGAGTTTCACGGCCCCTTTTTAATATATTTTACTTGGGGGAAAAGCATGCTCATGGTTTTGGACTATGCCGTGTTTGATTTTCTTTTGGAATATTGTATGTGGTTTGGGTCATGGTATGAGTCTTGATATTCAATCATGAGTGTGTACTTGTGCTTGTGCTTGTGCTTGTGCTTCAACTTGTGTACTTGGATGTTATGGAGAGGTATTGTTAGTACTAACGGGTTGACACCCCCACCCATGTTGTCGGTATACTAGTCGAGACCGACTTGGCCGGGGCTTGCCCTTGGGTGAATATAATCCAGTTGTGTGCAAATTTTG